>JASEVX010000003.1:147774945-148262971 GCA_031761405.1 Serripes groenlandicus
CGTCTCACAAATAAAAGAAATCTTGACCTTGAGGTTATAACGTAATGTATGCTGAAATTAATCTTAAATTTGAAGATTGACTTTTCCAAGTTTGGTCGACATACTGACATACAGACACACGGAATGATGGAAACATATATTTTCCTACGCCATATGAGAACATTCAATACAAAACACGCCCTGTTTTACCCTCCATCCCCCAGTTAGTATCATTCTTTCATGGCACGTAGGACGCTCTCTCTCTTTGGACGACTACAGCGAAAGTGATCATGTAGTGACACGTGTACATGGTATGATATGTTAATAGTCTTCCTAACCCTTTACCACATATACTAAATCTACATCAAACAACATTGAACATAGCTGGGCTAAAATAGTGATGAAAACATTGTGGAAAAAGACAAATTGCTGATTATTATTCATCTGTTAAGGTTAATAAAAATGTTACTAAAAGGCACAAAGGTTAGAAGATTAATTATAGGCAAATGTTTTTGTTAAATATATTATAGAACAAGAGAAAGTTGATGCAACGCATCAATGTCGCCGGATATCCATAGTGCAGTTATGCATAACACTAACATTATAGTAGTTGAATAAACAGTTATCAACTGAGGGGCATATTGGAACATCAGGGGTGGGGTCAAGTGAAAATGTGTCATAACTTGCATTGTTTTGTCAACGAAGTGAATGATAATTGAAGCCTTTCATTGTTTATGATCAATCTCCATTCCAAAGTAGGTTGACCATACACACAACCAACTAATTATTGATCATAAACAGTAATGGAAATGAGTAATCTTGCCAATCATTAGTCTTAGTATGTATACAGTGCTTTCATTAAGGAATAATTATAAGATTTGTGAATTCCACATACACTTTTCAAGATGTTTGTCAGACTATTTGAATTTTTATTATGCTTGAGTTGGCATTTTAAGCATTCAGAATATGTATGAGCCATTCCACGAGAAAACCAACAATATTTTCTATTCGTGATGTATCGACTGAGATCAGGCTGAGATTAGCCTGCGAGGTCCGCGCAGGCTAATCCGGTCCGACAAATTCCGTTTTAGGGGGATAGAGTAATGATTCCTGAAACAGAAAATCCACAGGAGGCGAAATCCGCGTTAGCCTGCGCGACATGCTTTGGCTGATCTGGGTCGATACATTATGCAGAGTCCACAATGTTGGTTTTCTCGTGGAATGTCTCATGTAATGAGAATATCTGCCTAGCTTCCCGTACACTGCCGCATTAAAGTATAGACAGTCTTACCCCAATAATCGTTTTACAAAATGTTAAGTGTAGTTTTTTCAAATTGTATGCATTTGCAAATCCAGAGACTTCGCAACCATGATAGAGTATAAGGGTGGCATTTAATTGATTATGTTTTCTAAAAGACATTCATCTTGGTCTTGTCCGTATTCACGTCGAGGCTTCAGTTATCGCAGTACTGACTTTAATTATGTAATGAGCGCTGTTAATCCATATGGGTCGATACATTACGCAAAGACCATAACGTTGTTTTTTTCGCGGGATTGCTCATATGCGTTAGTAAATATATAACGTACCTAACTAATAAAGCTCAGTTAAGCTTGAGTTCATACCGGATATTTGCCGTATAATAGCAAATACAACATAAATTACATATTGAACAATTGTTTCTAGAAAAGTTCACAGCACATTAAATCAGCAAGGAAGAATACAGTTCGTCAAGTGATTAATATGTGTGAGTATTCCTTATGAAAACACTTATGGGAAAAATACCTCACCGTGAACCAACAGTACACGTGTTATTAAGTGATACAGCCAGGGATAGAACCAAGCATAGTTTACAAAGTTTCCAAGTTGAGTGCCTTTAGATCAACATTGACAAATATTGCCAAACTATGGTCAAGGCCCATTACAATAAAATGTTTTTTCCTGCAGTAAATGTGGCAAGCTATCCCAAAAGGTATTCGTTCACTGATTGCACGAATGCAGCTGCGCAGAAGGGATACGCTTTGAACTCAAACGGAAAATACTTTCTCTGCTTGATATTCAATTTGTTAACGAGCTTTATGCTCGAAACTAGTATGCGTGGGTACTCCGTAGTATGTGTGCGCGCACCACTACCAACAGTCGTCAATTCGAGTATCATAATAATAATAATAATAATAATAATAATAATAATAATAACGACTTTATTGTATGAGGCTACACATCTGTGTTGTCCTAATTGTCCATGTGGGCCTCAGAGCTAGCAATACATTATATACACAATGTTATACATATAAGGAATTCAAAATAAAAGCAAATTAGTAACAAAGTAAAATTTACTTAATTTCAAGAATTACCAAAACACGTCCATGCTATATAATTGGGACACTCATGAGAAAACCGGTGATAGTGACAACTTCCTCGATTTTAGGATGTTCACATTTTCATATATTCCAACTTGTCTAGTTTTGTTTGATATATATGTAGATTTCGTTTTAGGGATATTGACGCCGTAATGGACGTCAAAGAAAGACATGTGTTACTCCAATCTCCTTCGCAGAGTTGGCGTTCCTTACACTCACGCATACATGAGTGAATGTAGAGCGCCTATGTAATAGAGATTGGTGTTACTCATCGTTGAAATGACGTCGAAGTTATTTTGATAATTTATGCTCGACGCTCAAACAATTTCGTCATTTACAGCAACGTTATTCTTAATTTTATCAAAATGGTTTGAGTACACTTTAAGTCATGCAACGTATAACTTCACCTGTAAAGCAGTTCTACATTGAATAGTGGTGCATTTTAAAGAGTTCAAAACAGTCGTAAAAGAGAAAAACATCGTGAAAATAGTATAAACATCATAACAGTGATGTTTGCTATTCCAAGAATAACACTTCTCCGGCAGCAGTCGACTTTGAAAACATTAAGTCAAAAATATAGAAGATCTTTACAAATGCAGGAACAATTATTGAATGAAGTTGTAAACATTGTGGCCAAAGGAGAAATTTCTCATTATGTTTTCAAAAGTCGTCTTCTGCAGGAGCGTCAGACAGCGACTATATGTGCGAATGGTTATTGTTGTCTCTACTCGTTCATAATGAATCAAGTTTTGAAAAATGTTTAGTAAAGATTATAAGAAGAATGAAATACGGTTTGATCGAAATTAATATAACTTTCAAGCATGCACGGGTAAGTTAAACTGCGAGCAGGTTCCATTTTCATCCATAGTCAATGAAAACGATTCACAAAATTTACATTCCATTTGATTTGTGGTAGATGAACATGTGATGTCTTCAAAACCTTTATAATCAAAATATTACTTTCAAGCATGCACGGTTAGGTTAAACTGCGAGCAGGTTCCATTTTCATACATAGTCAATGAAAACGATTCACAAAATTTACATTCTATTTGATTTGTGGTTGATGAACATGTTATGTCTTCAAAACCTTTATAATCAAGATATCATTGTAGAAACTCAAAACAGTGATTTGTCATTGTAATTATTAAAAGCGTACATTGCTAACAGTGTATGTTTATATTAATTATTATGACACTGATAAGATTATTCTATGAACTATTTACGGTTCATATACTTATCTTATCAGTGTCATATTCGTTGACAAGTGAAATATTTAACCCATAACCTGCAACCCTTTTTCCACCAACAACACAATTGTACATCAGACACAAACAAAGCGAAATATGTTTCATTTCTTTTAATTAAATGCATTCTTCACAAATCAAGCCATCTCTTTGAACATGAAAATAACATTCAGTAAGTTAAAATTGCCATTGAAAGGAGAATTCGACGTGATTTTTATCTCGATATTGACACATAACAGTCTGCTGCAAGTCTAATAGGGACTGTTTTCTCTTCGTAAATAAAATAAAAAAACATAAATGCGAGTCAAAATAATAAACTGCAAATACTTAAAACAAATGCACAAAAAGCAAAAGCTATGTACCTGTCTGCTTCATACCCAATAAATCGTCAATCAGATCAGATCAAATCAAAATACTTTTGCAAAATCATGAGTTACAACAAACATACAAAGATATATTCTTGGTGTTCATATAGACCCTCAACTTAACTGTACACATCATGTTGAGCACACGTTAAAAAGGCTTTGGTTCACAACGTAAGATTGATCATTATAAAGGATTACTGTGTCTTATTAAAAGAAAAAAACCAAAAGCAATATAAACTATTATTTAAAAACACAAAATGATAAGTTTATATGTTTTGTTGAACCCTTTCTCTCTCACATTCCTTCTTTTAATATATCTATAGGTGCTACCTATTTACGAAAAAACACAAGATAATTATAAACAAAAAATAAAGATCATAATTTGGCCTTAAAAAAGGATTTATAAGTAATTGACTAGACAATAATAATGTTAATGTCATGTTTATTGCATTATCAAAACATATTTGGAATTCGTATTGCTGTCGTCTATTATTACGTACAGAAAATAATAAAGTAAAGACTTTCAGAAAATCAAGGAATACATTTATAATGAACGAGGTTAAAACACGAGGGCCAAGATGATCCTTAATCGATCAACTGCATTATTGTAAAGAAGCAAATAGATCAGCCATTTTCTGATGCGGCTGCCTTTTTCAAGCAGTCAATATGACTGAAACAAATATTGTAAGGGGTCACATTTCTGCTAAACACTTTCCCCATTAGAGACGGTTTCTGAGGCCTTTGCAACAGACGATTTAGGAAAAGATTGTCGCCACAAGAATAACTGCTCCATATGAGAAAGTTATCCTTTTGCCACAATGTTTGATTAATAATTATACTTTGAATGAGTGAGTCAATAGCTCATGTATAGGAACTTGGGGTCTTTCATGTTGATACCACTTTTTTTGCGGGAAACGACGTCGCTCCATTGACGTTAAGCCAAGATGATGTGTAACGGAAATGACGTCACGTCCTTCTTTGGCTACGATACAGCCAAAATTTAGGTTCGGGCGTAGAAGGCTAATGCTGTCGTGTTTTAGACGAACGGGAAAACATATTTACAACAGTTCCATTTATTTTTAACTTTTCGTACAAATGTTAATACCCACATAACACATCAAATTTCTCTTGTGTACATTTATATATAAAAAACATGTTTAAGCACCAAAAAAAACAAAAACAATATTAATCTCATAAATGTATCTACATATTTCAAACAAACACTTCAGTAAACTTATAGTATGTGATACATTTATATCACATGATTTAAGTTTGAATAACAAATATTATCAAGACATTTAAATTTGTTTTTTTCTAATAATAACTCTCCTCCCATGTCATTTCCAAAAAGCTATTAAACATATCAGTCGCGGGCTTCTGCCCGGCGACTAATAACTTATTGAATATGTTGTTTCAATCCGTTTCATATATAGAAAAAATATACAGCAGACAACTTCTAAAACATTTAATTAAAACAATGGAAAATCTTTTTGATAAGTCAAAACCGTTTACAGGGACTGTGCAGAACCGAGAACCTATCTTGTTCCCTTCAGTTTTATTCATTGTCGTTCATTTAAAATATTACTCCTAGTGGTTAATTAAACGCGTGTAGGCAATTTTCCTTTTTTATTTATTTGACTGAAGGGTGAGGCAGGCGCAAATCAATTATTTTTGAATTCGATGGAAATTATTCCATCTATCGTAAAACATTGGTGTTATTGGGCTTTTTATAACCCTATGTTACCGTCAAATATACATGCAATGCATTTTTGTGTGTTATTAGCTTGATATCACATATTGGCCGATTCAGTGATGGAAATAAATGAAAATAGAATTATTGAAAAGATTTGAAAACATTGTGTTTCGTTCGTTTTGATAAGTGTAGATTAAGATCTACCCGCACATACACCACATATGAGACAGGTGTATACTGTTTGTTCAAAGTTTAACAAAGGGTTCTATTACCTTTACACCTAGATGCGAATTAAATTGTATGGATTTGCAAGCTGATCTGTTTCTTCAACGCTCGCAAATGCGTGAAAGTTTGTATTAGTTAAGCAACATCTATTATTGAACAATAATTACACAAAACAATGTGTTTTGTATCCGTAATGTCAACCGATTCACACGGTTTTATTTCAAATACTTTTGTAGTTCTATTACTACAAGTTCAAAACCTTATTGGGGGCTATATACTATTCAATTTACTTTTCGCAGATGCAGATACACATTTGTCATACAATCTTGTATAACACCATAAGAGCATTAAAAAAACATTCAGTTTTTATTCAAATTGAAAAGTGATGGCAATAAATAGGTACACACAATTATCATAATCAAAACCAAGAACGAATGAACGAAAATGCGTATGTGTCAATAGTAAAAACCATTTCAAATCAACCTCAGAAATTCTTTTTACTCAAAAGCATAAATGGATCATTGAAAGGGGGAAATTCACAAATTATGAAAAACAAAATAGTTAAAATGAATATTGAAATAGATTTACATATATATCTGTTTACTAATTTTACACGCTTGTGTTTGTTGAATGTTTTGAATTATTAATAAATTATTCCAATAAATGGGGTAGATTAACCGGCTTGTAACAGTATGTCGATCTTCATTTCATCCGCCGATGAACAAGGTATTTATTAACCAAATAAAACTCTGTGTAAACTTGCTAGTATACTTCAGCATACACACACAAATAACGTTAAACTTTGAGTGATGATTACGTCATTGTATATATGCTTTGTCACTATCCCCGGTTTTCTCATGGAGCGGCCCAATTTGGGTCCTGAATAGGTAAGGGATTTTCTGAAGATTTCTAGGTTTGGTTTCGGTAATTGTAACAGCTTGTTACCAAAGGATCTTTGACCTTTATTTTGGGAGTATTTGAATTTGTTTCTGAGGTATTCAGGACATTGTTCATTTAATGAATTATAGATGATAATTGCTTTCTTAAAGTATATTCTTGCTTGAAATTGCATCCAGGATAATTGTTTGAATGTTAAAATGTTATCAATCATATTTCAACTGAACTCCTGGAGCCCCATGTTGTGCAACAATAATCAATGTGAGGAAGTATGTAGGCATTAAAGAAAAGTTTCCTTGAATGTGTATTAAGAAACCTTTTAATTTATAGAAGTAGGTATACATGTAGTAATGAATTACATTTCTTTAGCGTGTGCTCAACATGATGTTTACAGTTAAGTTGAGCGTCTATATGTCACCAATAATATATCTTTGTATGTTTGTTGTAACTCATGATTTTTCAATAGTATTTTGATTTGATCTGATCTGATTGACGATTTATTGGGTATGAAGCAGACAGGTACATAGCTTTTGCTTTTTGTGCATTTGTTTTAAGTATTTGCAGTTTCTTTATTTTGGTCTCATCTGATTGATGATTTATTGGGCAGACAGGTACATAACTTTTTTTTGTTGTGCATTTGGTAACATTGAGTTCTGTTGACACCAGTTTTCAATATGACAAAGTTTATTCTGCAGAGTTTGAGTTATATCTGGCTTTGATTTACCAACAGCACTTATTGTGGTGTCATCAGCAAACAGCAAAGATATCAGCAAACATATCAATGAATGAATCTTAAAAAAACAACGGAAGATCATTTATGTAAATTAAAAACAGTAACGGCCCTAAAACAGAGCCTTGGGGGACGCAAGTAGATATTTCTCTTGAACATGATAGTTTTCCTGAAATACTTACTTTTTGATAGCGACCAGTTAAGTAAGAAGTATTCCATTTTATTGATTTTGAGCAAAATCTATACCATTTAAGTTTTTCAATGAGAAGACTATGATGAATAAGATCAAATGCTTTTGTGAGGTCCAAGAATATGGTACCTACCAGATTGTTGTTATTGATAGCTTCAACCCAATTATCAACAATGTGTGTTGAGGTGGTTTTACAGGAACGAAATTTACGAAAGCCTGATTGTTGATTATTGAGTAGTTTATGTCTTTCTAATAATAATGTAAGGCTATTTGAGACATGTCGCTCATATATTTTTGACAGTACTGGTAGAATAGAAATTGGTCTATAATTATTCTTATCGTATTTGACACATTTTTTAAATATTGGTGTTACTTTATCTACTTTAAAAACGTTTGGAAATTTTGTTTGTGTAATACCTACATTAAAAATATATGTCAATGGTCTAGCTATAATATTTGAGCCTACTTTAAGGAACCGCGGTCCTAATCTACCCAAACCTGTAGATTTGGTCGAATATAAAGAATTAAGCGCTTCCATTACGAAGGATTCACTTATAAATGGTATCTGAAATCAATCATTATCTTGCATTTTGCTGTTAACGTAATTCTGAAGTACTGTTTTGTTGTGACTTTGTAGAATACCACCAACCGGTGGTGCGGTTTTAACAATTTCTAAAAAGAATTTGTTAAATATCTCTGCAGTTTCTAATGCGTCAGATATTTTATTTCCATCCTCGTTAGTGATAAAGTTTGTTTAATGTGAATTTGATTTACCTGATATATCCTTAGGGTTGTTGGTATTTTTGTCAATTGTTTTTTCATAGAACATTGTTTTAGCATTTATGTTTCGACATATTCGGAAATATCTTTCATTTCCTATTTTGTTTGCAACATCTCTCTTTGTTATGGTATGTACTAAAAATTGTTCTTCATTAAAATGATTTAGGTTTCTGTATGAAATTGTGGTATGTTGTAAACCTTTTTCTGGTTTAGATGTTAGTTTACGAATAAAACAGACTGGGTAATGGTCACTTAATATTAATATGTAGTGATTTGGCCGAAAGATCCTATCAGAAAAATAATTTCTGGCCGAAACGTCCGGCCGAAAAGTCCTAGGCCGTTGGCCGAAACGTTCGTCCACCCTTTCTAAGGAAGATATAGAGAGAAATTGTTTTGACTTAGAAATATCTCTCTCATACGAATGAATAGTAAAATGGCATGCCATATCAAAAGGTACATGATTCTGTCCATGGGAAAAGGTGTGCAAGTGGGCAACCATATCGTAATTATTACACCTGTGGGAAAAGGTTGTCGGACGTTTTGGCCTACAGACGATTCAGCCTGGATTCTTTGGACAAGGACTTTTCAGTTTTAGACCTTTTGGATAGCCATTTCTTCCAGAAAGGATTGGCTAAATCACTCATCATAAAGTGTTCAAATCTATTCAACAATCGAGCTCATTTTCCAGGACTTTTTTTTTTCCTTTTTCCCAGACGATTTCAATTGGCATCTGCTACAACTATATTCCATGTGGGAAAGGGTTGAACAAAAACCGTTTAGTTCGTTTGAAGGCAGGTGTTAAACCCCATCTTTAAACCCCCTTGTCCATATGCAGACGCATTTTGAAGCAAATGCAGAGGTTGAGCAATTCCTTCTTTTGCCACAATTCTGATCTATTGTCATGTTAAAGTAAATGAATAAAGGCTATTGATTTTGGATTCCTGCATTTTTTTAATTGAATGGAATAGAAATAGTAAGATAAAAATCAAAGACCAGAAGAAAAATTTGAAAACCGGGTTATGTGATATTTATATATTTAATTATACAATCAATTGTATAGAGTTCTCATACTTTTTTCCTATACATTTTCAAAGTCATCTGGTGAATATATGTCTTAATCGGGAAAGGGTTAATACTTTCAAAGTCTGTTTATATATATTTTATTTCAATTTTATAATGCAATTTTATAATAGATTGCATTAATGTTATAAGTAAGCTAGGTATAGCAATCTATTGTCGATAATAAATTTCGAATTATTATCAAGTTTTCAAAGCGCTATGTCAAAACGATTGAGTCGAGCAATATAATAGAACAAAACAGTTTCTCAGATAACAATTTACCTTCACACATATACCGTTTGCGTTTACTAAAATCGTATTCCCCTGCACCCAATAACAGCCCAGCTTAGCAGTATAACTACTGGCGTTAATGTTCAAGAAGCTATGTATTACAACGTCTAACGTCAAAGTGACGTTTACGTCACTTGTCTTGACCAAACAAGGGGCTTTTAATAGTGTGAGATACAAATCATTGTTCCTGAAACTCGGCCGAATTGGACTGGTGGGTAAACTTCTTAGGATTTTACAAGCCGTTATGCTAAGCAAACATCTATTACGTTCAACTTAGTACGCGGCGTACGCCATGGAGGGGTTATCTCCATATATATACCTAGTATACATCAATGAGCTTGTAGCGAAATTACAAGAGAGTAACCTAGGCATAACCCTTCATTCGCTGACGACATATCTCTGTTGGCCATTTTCCCCCTAATGTTACAGAAAATAGTTGATATTGTCCACATGGAAAATTGAGATAAATGTAAGCAAATCAAATGTGATCCTTTTCAGTAAGAAAGGTAATGAATCCAGCGTAGGTATAATGTATGGAGAACATTTTCTTACGCAGGTTAAAACAATTGTGCATGATTCCAATTTAAAAAAAAATCAAATTCTTTAATACTCAGAATTTATTCAATTATTTACATAAGAATAATACAGAAATTATACATCGTTTATGGCGAAATGTGTATAAAACAAAATCAATACATTACAATGGAAGACGACGTATAGATAGACAGGTAGTCTCCAGACAGTTTAGGTCAATGAGAAATCATGTTATGTGATATATTTGTGTTAATTATTTCAAGTAATATATGCATGTACGTACCAATTACCAAATGCATTTTAATTATTAAATACATATTTTATTAATACATACATGTAAATATCTAGCAAAACTTCTACCACAATAGAGTGTCTGTAGAATAATTTATTTGGTACCCGTTAGTAAATACTTCATCGAAACGAAAAATAAAGCATTCACCGAGGTATCCAGAATATAATTACTTGATGGTGTTTAGTATTTTAATAATAAATATACTCAACCTTTTCATAATTACATCATCTTTGATTTGAAATAGTAGGCACGTAGATACGATAGATAGGCAATTCCACCTATACACCTATTATCTGGTTAAAATATCACACATAGAAATAAAATTGTCAAAATATTCACATTTTGTAGCAAATAAAAATTTGAAGTCACATTTGGCACATAAACAAAACATACATATTCTGAAAGCTTAACAGTTCAACTAAAGTTAGGGAAACAATGAACATCTGTAATTTCTTTGTATTTTGAACAATGACTGGTTTAAAAGACACAGATATTGGGATTTCTGAATTATATTTCATAGACTAATAGACTGACATTTTTCATAAGGATAACATATTATCAAAACCTGTAGTATATTAAAATATGTGTATCTTCTGCAAAAGAAGAATGTTTAAACTTCCAGAAAATATTTTCTTTATTTTCATATCTTGAATAGTTTTTTAGTTTTACTTGCTACAAATGTTGGCACGGGTGATATTTTAGTATATAATTCAGTTACTTATTCATCTTAAATAGTGATATCAGTTTGTACTAATTTGGGCGGTTATAAAAATATTCTGGGATGATTGTATTCGAAGTTCTTTAAATACAGGAAATGCATGAGTAGGTGAACTGGCCGCCGTGATATAACTGAGAAATTGTTAAAAACGGCATTAAACCCCAATCAATCATTCAATACTGGGCAAACTAAACGAGCATGGTATTCATTGCCCATTTCATTGCATACATTACATATTCTGTCGTTTTCAGCAATACTGTTCAATCTGCCATTCTCGATTGGTAGATGGTGGTTTCTGGTAATGATTGAGATAAAGCCAATACTTAATTTTTTTAGAAAATTCTGGTTTAAGACATGAATAAAATAATTATTTAACTTTTTGTGTATATACCAATTTGTAAGAATATGTCTTTAGAATTTTGTTTCAATGTTAGAGTAAGGCATTTTGAATTTGGAAATATTTGTTCGTCCAATATACCATAAAATCTATGAGTGTTTAATATAAGTTAAGCGTTTTCAGTCCATTTTGATTTAAATCTATGATTTGTGTTGGCATTATATACATGCATATACACTTTTGATGATATTTTATTTGTATTATTAAAACCTTCTATAAGCTTTGATCAGAAAGAAATGTTCTTACTTTGAATATCAATATTCGGAATTGTCCGTTTCCTCATAAACCATGTAAGATGGAGGCTAATTTTTCATTTTTAAAACAAATTTCAGAAATCTTTTTATGTTTTCTAAATTGTCATATTCCCTGATTTCATTTCAATCTGTTAGTATTGGTCGAATGGTATTATTGAATATACCAATTTGTATATCAAGGGGTAATGCTAAGTTTTTTGCTTATCGTAATAAGGAATGCATAGTTTTATTAGTTTGTTCTATTAGATACGATTTAGATTTATTGAAGCTTCCATTTTTTGTAAATATAATACCTAAATATTCGTATTCATCAGTATGTTCTAATATTTCTTTTCATATTTTGAATTTTCTGTTTTCATTTGAACGTGATTTACCAAAAACTAAAACTTTTGTTTTGTTGACATTAATATCTAGTTTCCACTGCTCACAGTATGATTAAAAAGAATTTAAAATATTTTGGAAATCGTCTTCATTGTCGCTGAATAAAACTATATCGTCAGCATATAGTAGAATTGAAATAGGCAAAAAGGTGTTAAAGTTACCATCATATTCTTGCAGTTCTATGCCTTTAGTATTTATGGATGATAGATAATCTTCGAGATCATTCAAAAATATACTGAATAAAAACAGAGATAAGTTTTCACCTTGTCTTTCACCTTGAACAGATTTTTCTGTTATATCATGGCGTTTCCTGAGTAAGTTACCAGTATTACTCGTCAATTCATCTTGATACCAGCCAGTTAGTCGTAATGCTAACTTCGCAACCCTGTGCGCCAAGGAGATCACCTTTTGCTACCAGTTTTAAAGTATTTGGTATGATCCGGCCGGGAATCTAACCCATTACTTCCCGCACCCGAAGCAGACGCTTTACTACTACAATACCGAACATAGAACAGAAGAAAATATTGTTTATCGTAACCCCGCTCGAAAACATAATGGTCTATTTCCAACATTTTCAACTAATTTCAGTAATAACTATTTTGTGTATAGAGAGTTTCCAAAAAATTACTTGATGTCTTCAGCTAAACTGCTATAGATGTGTTGTACAGTGTGTCTTATAATATCTGTAACCATTGCAACTATGTCGATGTTGCTGGTTTTCAAGTCCACACAGTATTTATCTTTGTGACGGGTTCATAATACAGTTTTTTTTTAATATGTTTGTATTGGAAATAGTTGACGTCACATTGACGTTACTTACGTCATTTGCTGTCAGGAAGGGTTGTAGTAACTGTACAGCTCTACCACTCTTGTAATTCTTAAATAAGGGTGATACGGAACTTGAATACAAAATCAACCTCAGCGAACTATGATTCAAAGACACAAAATAATAAAATAATTTGAAAAAATGGATCCGTAGATGATATACGATACATAAACGTCGGTAGATCATAATCTGTGAGAGCGTCTGAGAGCTCTGTGAGAGTATTGCGAAAAGCAAACAACAAATTGGTGAAACCCCACAAAGGGTCTGTTTCAAAGATTTCAGGTTATATGACCAATATAAGCAATCGCTTAAGAGTTGAAGTAAATTGTTTTCATACAATATTTCGATCATACCGCCTCTCAAAGACAAAGACAAGTTTTAACAAGCATTGTGTAAAAAGGTATTCAGGTAAGTAATATTAGAGCTAGGGTTGAACAGGATGGAGCGCAACGTAATTTCATGGGCGGACATTTACTATTTTTATTTATTTGTAAAACTTAAGGTTTGTCAAACTATGCAATTGTCATCATTAAAACGTTATCATTTTGATTATTTGGATGCGTTTCACATCCACACACAAACACATACCCACACACACTCACCCCGCCCTCCTCACACACACACACGTCAAACATCATACAAACACACACATACGCTGATAAGCCACTAACACACATACACTGATAAGCCACTAAGTGTATGTTAGTGCCAATGTGATTTAAGTAAAATACTGTTGAAAACGGCGTAAAACACACCATACAAACACACACATAAACTCAGAAGCCGCTAATTGTATATGTTAGTGCGGATGTGATTTAAGTGAAAAAGTGTTGAAATCGGCGTAAAACACCATACCATACAAACACACACAAAACTGATAAGGCATTAAGTGTATGTTAGTGCCGATGTGATTTAACTTAAATAATGTTGAAAGTCGCGTAAAACACCATACAAAAAGCAAATACATAAACTGATAAGCCACTAAGTGTATGTTAGTGCCGATGTGATTTAAGTGAAATACTGATGAAATCGGCGTAAAACACCAAACAAACACACACATAAACTGAAAAGCCACTAAGTGTATGTTAGTGCCGATGTGATTTAAGTGAAATACTGATGAAATCGGCGTAAACACTGTACAAACACACACATAAACTGATACGCCACTAAGTGTATGTTAGTGCCGATGTGATTTAAGTGAAATACTGATGAAATCGGCGTAAACACCATACAAACACACACATAAACTGATAAGCCACTAAGTGTATGTTAGTGCCGATGTGATTTAAGTGAAATACTGATGAAATCGGCGTAAACACCAAACAAACACACACATAAACTGATAAGCCACTAAATGTATGTTAGTACCGATATGATTTAAGTGAAATACTGATGAAATCGGCGTAAACACTGTACAAACACACACATAAACTGATAAGCCACTAAGTGTATGTTAGTACCGATATGATTTAAGTGAAATACTGATGAAATCGGCGTAAACACCATACAAACACACACATAAACTGATAAGCCACTAAGTGTATGTTAGTACCGATATGATTTAAGTGAAATACTGATGAAATCGGCGTAAACACCATACAAACACACACATAAACTGATAATCCACTAAATGTATGTTAGTGCCGATATGATTTAAGTGAAATACTGATGAAATCGGCGTAAACACTGTACAAACACACACATAAACTGATAAGCCACTAAGTATATGTTAGTGCCGATGTGATTTAAGTGAAATACTGATGAAATCGGCGTAAACACTGTACAAACACACACATAAACTGATAAGCCACTAAGTATATGTTAGTGCCGATGTGATTTAAGTGAAATACTGATGAAATCGGCGTAAACACCATACAAACACACACATAAACTGATAAGCCACTAAATGTATGTTAGTGCCGATATGATTTAAGTGAAATACTGATGAAATCGGCGTAAACACTGTACAAACACACACATAAACTGATAAGCCACTAAGTATATGTTAGTGCCGATGTGATTTAAGTGAAATACTGATGAAATCGGCGTAAACACTGTACAAACACACACATAAACTGATAAGCCACTAAATGTATGTTAGTGCCGATGTGATTAAGTGAAATACTGATGAAATCGGCGTAAACACCATACAAACACACACATAAACTGATAAGCCACTAAGTGTATGTTAGTGCCGATATTATTTAAGTGAAATACTGATGAAATCGGCGTAAACACTGTACAAACACACACATAAACTGATAAGCCACTAAGTGTATGTTAGTGCCGATGTGATTTAAGTGAAATACTGATGAAATCGGCGTAAACACCATACAAACACACACATAAACTGATAAGCCACTAAGTGTATGTTAGTGCCAACGTGATTTAAGTGAAATACTGATGAAATCGCCGTAAACACTGTACAAACACACACATAAACTGATAAGCCACTAAGTGTATGTTAGTGCCGATGTGATTTAAGTGAAATACTGATGAAATCGGCGTAAACACCATACAAACACACACATAAACTGATAAGCCACTAAGTGTATGTTAGTGCCGATGTGATTTAAGTGAAATACTGATGAAATCGGCGTAAACACTGTACAAACACACACATAAACTGATAAGCCACTAAATGTATGTTAGTGCCAACGTGATTTAAGTGAAATACTGATGAAATCGGCGTAAACACCATACAAACACATACATAAACTGATAAGCCACTAAGTGTATGTTAGTGCCAACGTGATTTAAGTGAAATACTGATGAAATCGGCGTAAACACCATACAAACACATACATAAACTGATAAGCCACTAAGTGTATGTTAGTGCCGATATGATTTAAGTGAAATACTGATGAAATCGGCGTAAACACCAAACAAACACATACACATAAACTGATAAGCCACTAAATGTATGTTAGTGCCGATATGATTTAAGTGAAATACTGATGAAATCGGCGTAAACACCAAACAAACACATACATAAACTGATAAGCCACTAAGTGTATGTTAGTGCCGATATGATTTAAGTGAAATACTGATGAAATCGGCGTAAACACTGTACAAACACACACATAAACTGATAAGCCACTAAATGTATGTTAGTGCCAACGTGATTTAAGTGAAATACTGATGAAATCGGCGTAAACACCATACAAACACATACATAAACTGATAAGCCACTAAGTGTATGTTAGTGCCAACGTGATTTAAGTGAAATACTGATGAAATCGGCGTAAACACCATACAAACACATACATAAACTGATAAGCCACTAAGTGTATGTTAGTGCCGATATGATTTAAGTGAAATACTGATGAAATCGGCGTAAACACCAAACAAACACATACATAAACTGATAAGCCACTAAATGTATGTTAGTGCCGATGTGATTTAAGTAAAATACTGTTGAAATCGGCGTAAAACACCAAACAAACACACACATAAACTGATAAGCCACTAAATGTAAGTTAGTACCGATGTGATTTAAGTGAAATACTGATACAATCGGCGTAAACACTGTACAAACACATACATAAACTGATAAGCCACTAAATGTATGTTAGTACCGATGTGATTTAAGTGAAGTACTGTTGAAATCGGCGTAAAACACACCATGCAAACACACACATAAACTGATAAGCCACTAAGTGTATGTTAGTGCCGATGTGATTTAAGTGAAATACTGTTGAAATCGGCGTAAAACACACCATGCAAACACATACATAAACTGATCCACTAAGTGTATGTTAGTGTCGATGTGAAAGTTGTGTAAACAAACATACAAAAAGCACTCTCAGTTCGATAGGAAGACTGTCAAAGTAAATAGTCAAACTATCCTATCGAACTGAGGGAAGACAGCTGTAAATAGTTTGACTATTTACTTTGACACACTAGGCACACAAAAGAACCATTAGTACTGTTGATTAGTAATGTTGAATATCAGAGCTTAAATTTTTAATTATCCATAAATAGAATAGTACATAGCGAATGTACACTATGTATCCTTTTTTCGGCGATAGCTGATTAAGGTAGGTTTTGACCTAGATGTTAAACAAATGATCTAGATTATAGACCAATCAAATGTTATATTTAATGAATAATGTCGAAGAAATAAAGGAATTACGTTTTGATTGGTTCATAGTTAAGTTGGCGATCCCACAAGAGGCACTTATAAGGTGAAGTTTTAAAATGAAATGTTCTGCATACTAACCTTTAATTGTTTTCCTTAAAAAATAAATTTCAGTAAACAAAATCATTGAAAACGTATGAAATATAATATTTAAGAGCAATCTATTAATTATTTTTGAAACATGATAAGTTTTCAGTTATTTATCGTCAATTGAAACTTATATTGTGTTACATAATACACCTTTTGGGAGCCTTGAGTAATATCCAGTCATGTGATGTCTACTCGGCCTTGAAATGGATGTTTACTTGGATTGTCAAGTGAAATGTCTGTAGTTCGCTTCCCGGCAGAGGCAAGCCTTTTCTCTCTCTCATTTATATCAAAGCCAAAGTATATATATGGGCCGCTCCATGAGAAAACCGGTTATAGTGACATAGCATAAGAAATGACGTAATCATCAATCAAAGTTTGACGTCATTTTTTTGTGAGTGACGCTGAAGTTAAATTACATGTTTACACATAGTTTGATTTGGTTTATAAACATAATGTTTCACGAGCGTGTAAGATTAGTAAACATTTCAACTATTTTGTTTTTTTCGTGATTTGTGAAAATTCCCCTTTTAATGATTTATTTATGTTTAAGAATTGAAAATACATTTCTGAGGTTGACTTGAAATGATTTTTACCATTGACACATACGCATTTTCGTTCTTTTTTACGGGGTTTTGATTATGTGAAATTTTTGTGTATACCTATCTGCGAAAAGTAAATTGAATAATATATAGCCCTCAATAAAGTGTTGAACTTATAGTCATAGAAAAACAAAAGTCTATGAAATAAAACCGTGTGATTCGGTTGAAATTGCGGATACAAAACATATTGTTTTGTGTCATTATTATTCAATAATAGATGTATAACTGAGCGTTGCTTAACGAAAACAAACCTTTATGCATTTGCGAGCGTTACAGAAACAGATCAGCGTGCAATTCATACAATTTAATTCGCATCTAGAGGTGTATAGGTAGAACCCTTTGTTATACTTTTATATCGGACAAACAGTATACATCTGGCTCATGTGTGATGTATGTGCGGGTAGATCTTAATCCACACTTGTCGAAAACATCATAGACAGTAGAAAACAGCATCATTATATTATGTACACAACATACCGACTCCAGTTAAACAGTGATGTTAGTACTATATATTGCTAACGTGATTTGGAAGAAAAATTGATCATGAAATAATTTCTCAACGGGTGTTGCACTTGCAGGAGTCTGACCTGGAAATATGTTTGTTTCATTCTACATGTACTACATCAATCTGCATTTATGATAGAAGATATATAATAATATGTATAATCTGTTAAAGATACGTGTTTCATCCTCAGAGGATGTTAATACATGCATCAGTCAGGTGCAAAACCATAAAGTGATAGTATAACCAGTGATACTGCTAATTCAGTGGCTACCTATATTTTGACATGGATTTAGTTCATGGAGAAGTGAATCTTATATCAAAATGGTTTGTATAAGATGACAAGAAGAATCCGGGAATCACTGTTTATGTTGTAATATACCTGAAGCAACAATGATTCTAGATTTTTTTTACACCTTTGGGAAAACGCAGTTTGATGAAAGGATCTTGACCAGTTGTATCCTGTGATTCATTTAGGATAATTGTACTTTCAACGATACTTCTGTTAATACGGTGATAAGATGTAGTTTTTACTATAAGTTTGTTTCTAGCAATATTAAACCCATTCTTCATTCTAGGCAACTACCTGTCTGTAAATGTAAAGGGTATTTTTTATTTTGCAATACAATGTAATGCCACCATGCAGCGGTGGTGTACACTATTTACATGATGCCAACATAATGAAAGATCTGCCTGGTAGTTGTTATTTATTCTGCATCCAAATCAAGATGTTACATGGTATATGCCATAGGACATTAATGTAGAGTTATGCTATATTATATACATATGGTATTATCATCTTCATGAATATGTGACTAATGAATCCTGATAAGCTTATGCATTTGTTCAGTCTGGTCAGGATCGCCCATGTCCATGCAGTTTTACATGTTTACAAGTTTGCAAGAAATGTTTAAAGCAAACTTAAGTATGAAATATAAATGAAATCGGTATCGATTGAAAACCTCTGTAGGTCGGTTTGGTATTGCATGGCGCATCGACGTGTGACGTTATCTATTCATCCCAGCTGTCATGAATGCAAAATATTGCAGATATGAATAATTTATTTGACAAAAACACACCTGAACATTTTACTATCTATTTATCCCAGCTGTCGTGACTGCAGAATAATGCAGATCTGAATGATTATTTGACAAAAACACACCTGAACATGTTGTTATCTATTTATCCCAACTACCAAGTCTTCCCCCACTGATGAACAAAGTGTTGTTTGATTATGACAAATTTAAGCAGAATGTTGCTTATCTGAATTTAAATAAGAGAAAATGATAACAAATATCATCATTTGTTAAATTAAATTTACTTATATAGCAAGGCATACTTCGATTGTGATGCAAGTTTGTTGTTGTTATTTGTTAAAAGTCATTCAATACTTCAGTTATACGTACAACACAGATAGACCGGAGCGTTCGTAGTACTATCCAAACAACCAAGAGTACTAAAGAGTGGGTTTGACTATTGTCAATTGAGAATTGATATTGCACCGACAGGAACTCGGACACTGATTTCAGATCTTTATGAGGTCGCTATAATCTCAAACCACACAGGTTTAAGGAAATTGGATAAATTTGAAATAAGACCTCGCTAAACGATTACTATAAGAAAAGCCGAATCTAAATACATGCAATTCATTTCCTTCAATATAGTAGATCTAGATTGAATATATTTTCCGGATTTGTTCCTAAGTTTGTAAGCAATCGATGCACCCGGCGGCATTATTCAAATAATCATGTGGTTGCGTAGAATTATTGTTCGTGTAGTACAGGAAATAAGACTCCAACACCATGTCATACATGTACTTGTTTTTCAGCACGACCATAACATCTTGTTTTGTGATTTATGGCGCTGTCACACTAATGCGTATCGTACTAGCGTATGCCAGCGTATGAAAAATACCACGCATACGCCGGTATACGCTGACATACGCTAGGCGTACGTTAGACAAAGGTTGTATACGTTTCAAGAACGGTCGCATACGCTGGCATACGCTAGCATACGCTAGCATACGGCGAGGCAGTATATTTTTTTTAAGCATGCCTAAGAAAGTTGTGTGTATTCGGACGTTTGGTTTATACGCAAAGCAGACGCAAGGCTGAAAACATTTGAGTTACGCTAGAGGTACGCTGACATATTCTGGCACTAATGTGTACCGTACAGCTAGCGTATTGATGGCGCACGCGTTACATACTTCTAACGTATGTCTGACGTACCTTCAATGTACATAGATATATAGACATCTTGGCGTATGCCTGACGATTGTGTAACGTATACATTAGGTACAACTAGCGTATGATTGGCGTATACAAAGCGTATTGCCAGCGTTTTGATAAAGTGTATTTAGAGGATACCATTTTTAGATATTCTACAGTTCTTCTTGGGCATTTTGTCACGTGATAGCGGTACGCTGGACATGCGCAGTTCATACGCTACTCATTCGCTAGCCATTTGCAGACTACGGTGGTAATACGCTTTACATACGCTGGCGATACGCTACTCATAGGTTCAATACGGTAAGTATACAAACAATTCTCAATTTCAAGGGCTTTTTGTGCGTATGAAAATAAATTTATGAATTTTCATACACAACTAATACGTTTCTCTCATACGCAATAGTGTCACAGGGCCATTAAATTGCACCACCATTCGATGTAGTACTGTTTTATAGGTGAGGTTATATGCAAACCATTTTGATAAAATTAATAATAACTTTGCTGTAAATAACGAAATCGTTTGAGCGTCGAACATAAATCATGAAAATGACGTCGAAGGTATTTCAACAATTAGTAACACACGTGTATTATTGACGTCCATAACCGCGTCAATATTTGTCATACGAAGTCCAGATATATATCAAACAAAACTAGACAGGTTGGACTATAATAACATGTAAAAATCCCAAAATCGAAAATACTGTCACTATCACCGGTTTTCTCATGGAGTGGCCCAATTATATATGAACTAAAACATTTATAAACCAAATATTACATATTTAATGTTATTGTTTTCTGTCATTCTAATAAGTTAGACAACATATCAAATAATAAACGCATGTTCCATTTCTTAATGTTTTCTCATATTGATCGCCGTTTATCTTTTTTAAAGATATTACTTGTTTAACATGTCCACTCAATACAAGTAATCGTCAATTACGGATTAATAGTCATTGATAGATATTTCTTTATTTCCTCCATAAAGGAAGAGTAAAGACATACATACATAATACGAAACAGTATATAGTCCAGATACTAGTTATTTACAGGGTGCTCGACAAGTTTTATCGTAATGAACGGAACCCGCTTTCAAGGACGAACATTTTATTTATGATGAAGATACTTTGATAAATGATACACTATGCCTATACATAAAATCAAAGTACTGAAGTACTGAAGGTAGAATTGCGATCGTTTAAGAAGAGATACAGACGTGCATATATGAATATTTATTTTACAAAATGTTGACGAACAGACAGACGGAGAGACAGACATCGCCAATCTATAGACCGGAATTGTTAGAGCAATCCGGGCAAAAATAAAAAAAAATCATCAATTTTAGCAGTAAAATCCTGCCAAGAAGTAATGAATTGAGAAAAAAATGTGCTGAGAGGTCCATAATTTCAAACTTGCTAAGATTTGGTCTGTTCAATGAATGTACAAATTGAAAAATGTATTGTTGACATGTATTTTCTACACCATCATTGTAATGTTGTTTATCATAAATAAAATTATTCCTTTTTTTAAATAAACTTTTAATCAAAATGTGTGTCTCAGTGTTGTCTTCTTCAGCAGTTTGACAGAAACAAAGCCTAAATCTGAAATTGTGTCAATGTGTTATTTGTCAACTCTGTCCCATAAGTTTTGCTTGTGATTTGAACTCTCATAAAAAATGCACGGAAAGGGACAACTTTCCCAACTTTGATTAAATATGTTTTCAATTAAATTGTAAAAAATCTTTTTCTTGTTTTTTGAAAGTTTTGTCATTATTATTTAAGACGGACATTATATACTACAATAGCCAACTGACTATCATTTGAAAAAGTGTTTCTTATTTAAACCTTTCCCACTTGCATACGTAATTGCAGCCGACGACTTTTGAAAACATTGATGCAGAAGAAGAAATTGCTCATAACAAGCTTTCTCCTTTTGCAACAATGTTTTCAACTATATTCAATGATTACACTTCCAATAAATGTGATTTTCTGTATCTTTGCTCAGATTTTTTTTAATTCGTCTGCTGCAGAGTTTTTATATTGTGGGGTGGGTTGTGATTTGTTAAAGGGCAAGCAGGATTGGGAATTGAGTGTTGCACTTATCCTAATGAAACACTCGCCTGCCTGTGCATGTTTTAGCTTAACTTAACTTGTTAATGTTCTTTCCATCATCAACTTAGTCATCTGTTAGAAATCAACTCTATGAACGAAATAATCGCGTCAAAATCTTGAATCGCGTCAAAATCATAACGAACAAACTGTCAAAATCTAATTTTGAACTGTGTAATACAAATTTAGAATAAAAGGATGAATCAGTTATGTTGTAACAACTAATATCCGCGGGTCATTTACCTGATTTTGGCCGAAAGAAATGATCGATTTCTTGCAATATTTATTCGTTATTCGTTCTGCCTATTATAATCAAAGTATTCTAAACGCTTTATAAACAAGTGATTTAAAGCGCTCAAATCATTTGATGAAATTTGTTTCTTTAGACGCGGACCTTGTCGAAAGCACCTATCCAAAATGCAAGTCATCGTTAATCGTTGTCGAAGGAATAGATGGACTGAGAGAAAGAGAAAGAAAAGGCTTAGCAATGCATACTATCTTTATGAATAAGGACATGAACGAATATGTATGGACTAGCGCCTAGCATTTCGTACTAGCCGATCCTTCATTCCACTCGCTTATGCTAGCGGGCGAGTGGATGTTTACATCTCTGCCGAGAGGTAAAAAGGGGTTACAATTTACAAAGGGTAATTGCGCGGTGCAGTGCTATATTGGCGTAGTGATATCTAAATAATTGTGTACACTTTAGATATGATATTTACACTTACAAGACTTGTTATTTTCTATTATAAGCTTGAATAATCGGATTTTTTTTTTTCGTTACTCTATGTTTGCTTTTGTGAGCATTCGTAAATTAGTCAAACCAAAAATTGCACTTAATTGTTGGTGGTGAAGGGCAAATACATCACGTGACTTCAAACTCACTATGACTATGGCATCCTCTGCGCATGCGCAAGTCTACCAATTAAACAAATGAAAAGTAGGCATTTCTGGACTAGGCTGTTTTGGTATTCGTCTGTTTGTGGCTGGGGTACGCTCAATAAGACTGGCAGCCATTGTCTGGCCCTTACCGTAAAAGCCGGCTAAGTCGGTCTGAACGATTGACGTTAATACAACCTGAGCGGCAGCAGGCTGGGTTGGTATTGGTTTCATATCAATAACATAGTAACTATTCACTTTGTAACGCATTTTCGTTATTCCTTCTTAAACTGTGATACTCGGTTGAGATACGGGACAGAGAGATGGTTTATGTGTGATTTATGTCATTTGAGAAAATATAGTTCATCGCCTCTATGGTGTAGGTGTCGAGTTGAAGGTCGCGTTTTCGATACCCAGCCGGGATATGACTGCATCATCGGCTTCATGATAAATTGACCAGTTGACTGTAGTACTGGTAACTAATCTTTGTGTCTAATGTAGAGCTTTTCTTGTCGTTAAAGATGGTGCGTGCAATGGCTCAGATAGAGTTTAAAGGAGACAGTCAAAATGTCTGAAAGATTTAATCTTTTCCCTATATTCAACTGCTGCAAAGGTGTCAAAAGTTCCTGACTTAAAGGTGTGTTAGATCATGATTTCTATGTACTTGATTATACTATTGTCACTCTCTGTTCACTTGTTATATGTCACTGTATATTGTATTATGGGCCGGTGGCCAAGATACTAGAAATAAATATGTCTATGTCTATGTAAGCGCTTTCTGACGCCTCTGCAGCAGACTACTTTTGAAAATATTTTGACATAAAGAGCAATTGCTAAAGTGAGCAATTTCTCATTTTAATACATTGTTTTCAACTCTATTTAATAATTATACTTATATTTATAGACATTTTCCACTTTTCTTTGCCCAGATGTTTTTAAAGTCGTCTGCTGCAGATTCGATGAATGTGAGACAGGGCTAAATTGAATAACATCACATAAACCTGGTCAATCTATTCCATGTCAGGTAGTTCCAGTTCAGTCATGGCCTGATGTGTCAAACTACTTTCCCTACTAGCGTTTTTAGCCTTGCTTTGTTCATAGTACAGTTGTTTATGGCCTTCGTAGCAGGTACATGCTATTCAGTTTACCCTTAGCCCCTCCTCTGGTGTAAGAGCCGTTCCACGTAAAAAACCAACATTATGAATTCTGCGTAATGTATCGACCCAGATTATCCTGCGTAGTCCGCGCATGCTAATCACGGACGACACATTCCGTCTCAGGGTAAAAGGGGTATAGAGGAATAATTCATGAAACAGAAAATCCACAGGAGGCGAAAATAGTTTGTCCGGTTTATCCTGCGCGGCATTCTTAGACTGATCCAGGTCGATACTTTACGCAGATTCCACAATGTTGGTTTTCTCGTGGAACGGCTCAAATCTACATTACAATTTTTCAATTACAATTTTCTCCTAATACTACTAGGATAAGCAATGTCATCTGCTGCTTATTGGTATATTACGGTGTAGATGAGCCGCCCCGCAAGAAAACCAACATTATGGACCCTGCGTAATGTATCGACCCAGATCAGCATGCTCCTAAAGCAGAAAATCCATAGGGGGCGAAAAATGTCTGTCCGGGTAAGCCTGCGCGGCATGCTTATACTGATCCGGGTCGATACTTTACGCAGAGTCTACAATGTTGGTTTTCTCGCGAGACGGCTCAGATTAGCACTCGTCGATAACGCAGAGACGCAAACTTATACGACAACAGTTATCAGAGCAAACCTTGTGAAACTGGCAACAACTAGTCACAATAATTGTGTGCGCGTATCACGAAAATCGACCTTCGTGGGTTTGCGACAGCAAAGAACCAAATAGACCTGCTCCTCCGCGGACTCTTATCAGAACCTTCTCCTTTCGCTCTCCATGGTATAGTGGTTAGAGTGTTCGCCTAGGTAGCGGGATATCATATTTCGATCCAAGGTAGGGTCATACTCAATACTTGGTATATTGGTAGTAATGGTAGTAATGGCTTCCCTGCTTGGCGCTTTGAGTTGCTGCGAGGGTATCATTATGACTGATACATCGGTGTTAGTATAAATAGTTCCGGCGGTATTAATGGTTATTCACTCAGGAATCACAGACATAAAACTAAATACTGTTGAAACCGGCGTAAAATACAACAGCCCGTATCTCAGTAACTAATAAGCGGTGGAATAGTTGATCGCGCCATCTTACGGACAGCTCTTGTTAGTTTTGTATCGGACCAAACATTGGTCAAATCCGGCTGACGAGGAAATTAGAGCCCTTTTCTAAATATAATAGAATATACATTTGTGCTGTGTTGTGTTTGTTTTATTGTAATAGCGTGTCAGACCCGAATGATTTAAACACAGAACAATAACATTAACATTTTAAGAAAAACCAAAGCACCACAATAAAGTCAAACACATTTTTGCAATATTCTTTCGGTGTATATTTCAGCATTTCACACTTGTACCTTTTTGTAAAACAATGGCCTTTACCTTCATGTAAGTGAATATACCGCATCCATTAATTACAGGTGGAATAACGACTTACGTGAACAATTCAGAAGTTGTCTTATTTCCAAATTACCTCTATTTAATAAAATAGTTGATACAGCATCTAAGGATAGTAATGAAGTTGATCAAATTGTTAATCTGTTTCCAAACACTATTTGTGATGCCGCCAACCCCCTGTTTAAAAACTATCACCGATCCCGGAATACGGGCACTGATTATAACTCATCAAAGGAATGGTTTGATAAGGATTGTGTTGAAGCAAAGCGTTTGTATAAAAAAGCGTTATATGATTTTAATAAATCGAAATGCTATGAAACTAGAACTATTCTATGCGATGCAAAGAAGAAGTACAACATTTTAATTAAAATAAAAAAGCGTAGATTTATATTGAAACAGTCGAAACAATTGGCTAAATTAAGATTTTCCAAACCCAGAGAATTTTGGAAGTTTTTCAATCGTAAAAAGTCTGTACCATTGACTTGTTTGAATAGTGAAGATTTTAAAACTTATTTTTCTGAGATTTTGAATGATATTAAGTCTGTTAGGCTGGAAGATGTTGAACATTTTAATAATACAAGCGATTTTAATATAAATAATGAAACATTTAGTCAGTTGATTCTGCCTATTACATATAAAGAGGTAGACACAGCTATTAAAGGGTTGAAACGTAATAAATTGCATTGTCCATCCGATAATCTATTGAATGAGTACTTTATGGAGTCATGTGACATTTTGTCAGGACACCTTGTAGATCTATTTAATAAGGTGTTTGATTCCGGATATTTTCCCGCTAGTTGGGCAGAGGGTTTCATTGTACCATTGCACAAAAAGGGTAATGTTAATGACCCAAATAATTACAGGGGAATAACCCTCTTAAGTAATATAGGAAAAATATTTGCGAGTATTTTAAATTCTAGGGTGGAAAATTGGATTTCGGAAAATAACATTTTGTCTGATGCTCAGTTTGGCTTTTGTAAAGGACGGAGCACTGTTGATGCAGCTTTTGTTTTACACAATTTGATTGATATGATTTTAGGTGATAAAAACGCTTATGTTGTGATAGATCTTAAGAAAGCGTTCGACTCGATATATACGAATGCACTATGGTACAAATTGTTCCACATGGGTTTAGACGGTAAATTGTTGATCATGTTTAGAGCCATGTATGCAACGGTTAGATATTGTGTGAAAGACAGCAATTCGTATTCCGATATTTTCAGTATATCATTAGTGCTAAGACAGGAACAAAATAATTCACCGTCATTTTTTGCACTCTTCCTTGAAGATTTAGAACTTCATTTACAAAATAGAAGTAATTGAGGACTTTCGTTTTATGACATTTGTATCATGATTTTACTGTTTGCTGACGACATGGTATTGACAGCAAACTCACCAGAAGACCTACAGCTTAGTCTAGATAGTTTATACCAATACTTTTGGAAATGGGGCTTGCAGGTTAATACGGATACAACTAAAATAGTCGTCTTTCCTAAGAAAGGTCCCATAAAGCCTTCCGAGAAATGGAAATATAATGATACAGATATCGAGGTTGTCAATGATTTTAATTATCTTGGAACTACTTTCAACTATACTGGATCCTTTTTATTGAAAAACAAATGTTTAAATGGAAAAGCAATGAAGTCAATGTATGTATTATTGAATAATATTAAATCTTTAGAAGTACAACCTGATATAGCGCTTTAGTTGTTCGATTCATTTGTTGGCTCTATTTTAAATTATGCCTGTCCAATATGGGGTTTTACAAAATCTAAAGAGCTCGAACAAGTTCATCTAGCCTTTTGTAAATCTATATTGGGTGTCAAAAAAAGTACAAGTAATGCCGCTGTATATGGAGAACTCGGGCGCTACCCTCTATACATTAATAGACATGTTCAAATTTTAAAATATTGGTTTAACCTCATACATACTGACAACATTTTGCTTAAAACCGTATATAATGAGTCTTTCAAGCGTTGTATTGCAGGAAGTAAAAACTGGGTATATAATCTCAAGTTAATGTTAAGCGAATATGGTTTTGCATATATCTTTGACAATCCAGGTTCAATAAACAGTAAATCCTTTTTACCACTATTCAAGCAAAGACTAATTGTTATTTTCCTTCAAAAATGCCAATCTGATTTAAAGAATAATTCTATATTAAATTCTTTATATATACACATTAAAACTGATTTTAGATATGTTCGATATCTTTCTCAAATAAGTTCATTTAACCTAAAAAAACAAATTACAAGTATTCGTGTTTCTTCTCATAATTTATTTATTGAAACATTACGTTATGGACGAGAGAGGAAAGACAGGTGTGAGAGATTATGTACTATGTGTGAAACAGGAGACATTGAAGATGAGTTCCATTTTATTTGCAAATGTAGTTTTTATTCTGATATTCGAGTGCAATTTATCGACAAGTACTATATCACCCGACCGAATATGTTTAAATTCACAAAACTTCCATCCTCAACTACAAAGAAAATCAAAGTACTGATAGTACTGAAGGTAGAATTGCTATCGTTTTTTTTAATAAACTTTTAATCAAAATGTGTGTCTCAGCGTTGTCTTCTTCAGCAGTTTGACAGAAACAAAGTCTAAATCTGATATTGTGTCAATGTGTTATTTGTCAACTCTATCCCATAAGTTTTTCCTGTGATTTGATGCTGCTAACTCTCATAAAAAAAGCACGGAAAGGGACAACTATACTTTCACAACTTTGATTAAATATATTTTCAATTAAATTGTAATTTTTTTTTTCTTGTTTTTTGAAAGTTTTGTCATTATTATTTAAGACGGACATTACATACTAGAATAGCCAACTGACTATCATTTTAAAAAAGTGTTTCTTATTTAACCTTTCCCATCTGCATACGTACTTTTGAAAACATTGATGCAGAAGAAGAAATTGCTCATGACAAGCAATTTCTCCTTTTGCAACAATGTTTTCAACTTTATTCAATGATTACACTTCCAATAAAGGTGATTTTCTGTATCTTTGCTCAGATTTTTTTTTAAATTCGTCTTCTGCAGAGTTTTTATATTGTGGGATGGGTTGTGATTTGTTAAAGGGCAAGCAGGATTTGGAATTGAGTGTTGCACTTATCCTAATGAAACACTCGCCTGCCTGTGCATGTTTAAGCTTAACTTAACTTTTTAATATTCTTTCCATCACCAACTCAGTCATCTGTTAGTAATCAACTCTATGAACGAAATAATCGCGTCAAAATCTTGAATTGCGTCAAAATCATAACGAACAAACTGTCAACATCAAATGTTGAACTGTGTAATACAAATTTAGACTAAAAGGATGAATCAGTTATGTTGTAACAACCAATATCCGCGGGTCATTTACCTGATTTTGGCCGAAAGAAATGATCGATTTCTTGCAAGATTTATTTGTTCCTTATTCGTTCTCCCTATTATAATCAAAGTATTCTAAACGCTTACTCGAAATCCATTCTCTAACACTATTGACTCATTCCATTCATGTATGGTGAGTGTAAGGAACGACAACTCTGCGAAGGAGATTGCTCGCAATCGTCGTAATTTAAAGGGGGTCCAGACGTTTCGTAACCTCTCCGTTTCGTAACCGAAAAAAAATGGCCGTTTAGTAACCGAACCGTTTCGTACCCGGAAAATGTTTGGCTGTTTCGTAACTGATACTGTTTCGTACCCGAAAACAAATTGGCTGTTTCGTACCCGACAAGAAATTGGCTGTTTCGTACCCGAAAATAAATCGGCCGTTTGGTAACCGAACCGTTTCGTACCTGAAAAATGTTTGGCTGTTTGGTAACTGATACTGTTTTGTACCCGAAAACAAATTGGCTGTTTCGTACCCGAAAATAAATTAGTTGTTTCGTACCCGAAAATATATCGGCTGTTTCGTAACCGAAAAAGAATCGGCTATTCGTACACGAAAAAGTATTGGGAACAAATTGGCTGTTTCGTACCCAAAATAAATTAGTTGTTTCCAACCCGAAAATATATCGGCTGTTTCGTACCCGAAGTACTTTTTTTTTTATCTTTTTTTTAGAACGAAAAAAATATCATGTGACAAATATGAAATGAGATACCATTTTGGATGTATTTTCACTGTGTTTATCTATTAAATAAGACATGATAAGCAGTTTCTTACATTAGTATACAGAAAACATTCTACAACAACATGGGTAATCTTATATATTGAAATGATGCGACTTGCCATATGGTAACACATATTAGCGGGCTTCGACACAATTTAGGATTTCATCACATTACATTTACATCGAAAGTGGTAGAAATATCAATTTATCTCGTGATCAAAGACTTCGTACAAACTGTAATATGAATAAGATTGAAAATGAATATCACTTTTAATTTTTCACTCTTAATTGGTATGCTCTAACTATGTATCATTGCGGGCAAAATACTTCAAACCATTCTATTAATGACCAAAATTTAATAAAATGAATTTGCTCATGCAAATAAAAATGCCATTAATTCAGATATATATATATTCTGCAAACAAAATGAGAAGGATCCTTGATTGTGTTTAATTGTCCATTTCTGAAATATTTATTAGAAAGTTTTCAAAGTCCCATCGACTGATTAAACAGGGTTGGCACCTTGTTGGCTTTTCAAAATCCACAGGACTTGGTAGTCTAATTAGTTACTGTTTGACACTATAAATACTTGCTGTTTTACACTGTCATTAGTTTCTGTTTTACACTGTCACCACTTTGACCTTTGTTATGTACTTTTTGCCCTATTTGTAGACGATCTTGAACTATATTTGATGGGAAATAATTCGTCTGGATTGAATATTGGAGATATTATCATTTTACTTTTATTTTTTGCAGACGACATGACTGTTTTGAGTGACGATTCAGTAGATTTGCAAACTAGTTTAAATAATTTGTATAAATACTGTAACAAATAGGGATTGGAGGTTAACATTGACAAAACATCGTTGTATTTAGAAAAAGAAGTGGTTTAAGGGTTAATGAGTGTTGGACATATAATAACGCAAGCATAGAACTTGTAAACGATTTTAATTATCTTGGTACAATATTTAATTATACTGGTTCATTCATTTTAAACCAGAAAACATTAGCAGATAACGGTTTAAAAGCGCTGAATATTTTACACAGCAAAGTTCGTTGTTTTGACTTTAATACTTTGACCTTATTCCAATTATATGATGCATTTGTAGGTTCTATCCTAGGTTTTTCTAGCGAAATTTGGGGATTCTCCAAGTCGAAGGAAATAGAGAGGATACATCTTAAGTTTTGTAAAAAGGTTTTAAGTGTTAAAAGATCTACTTGTAACTTTGCCATTTATTGTGAATTAGGCAGATATCCATTATATATTAACAGATACGCGAGAATAATAAAATACTGGGGTAAACTTTTATCCTCAGATAACATTACAATGATTACATTGTATCATTGGTCAGAAGAAAACATTGAAAAAGGAGCAAATAATTGGTGCAGAAATGTGAAAAATCTCTTATTTCAATATGGTTTTGGATATATATGGCTCAATCCAAATTCTGTGAACCATCAGAATTTTCACAAGATTTTTAAACAAAGATTGATTGATGATTTTAAACAAACTTTACATAGTTATGTAAATAATAGCCGGATATTGTGCATCTACAAATATATTAATAATGGTCCGATTATGAAAAATTATTTAAATATTTTACCTTGTAAATGGAAAATCTACATTTCTAAATTTAGACTGTCTTCACATTCTCTAATGTATTTTTTGTAATAAAAGCGAAATTGGGGACGAATTCCATTTTCTTCTAGTGTGTCCGTCATACTCAGATATTAGAGTTATCCATTTTAAGCGTTATTTCACCATTCGTCCAAACATGTACAAATTTATTAAATTACTAAACAGCAATAATAAGCAAAAACTGTTACACCTTGCAAAATATATCAAGGAAGCCTTTACCCGGAGAAGTAGTTTAATTAATAATATTCTTTAACAATTGATAATGTAAGATAAACTTAAGATTTAAGAGAATACTCCTATTACACCAAGGAGGTCAAGCGGTTTAAGCCCATTTCGTCTAATCCCAATTCGTCTAATCCCAATTCGTCTAATCCCATTTCGTCTACACTTTTTGCAATTTGTCCCATTTCGTCTACAACCAATTTACACCCCGGTGCCATTTCGTCTACACTTAGATTAATGAGACAGACAGTCTAATTCAATAAGACGGACATATTTTGCTTAAAATATGTGGGTTATACATACATTGTGGACCCATACCAGAGCATCTTTTCATTGGAAATTGTGTTATTTTAGCGTTCTATTTTTGATAATTTTTATCTGATTATATTGAAATGTCGCAATTACTTTAAGGGACTCATGGCATTCAGCCAGTCTTAGTCTACATTATGTACAAAGTCCGAAGGCTGTTAAACAAAAGAAACATAAAGTTCATAACAAATGGTAATAATCATTTCATATTTCATGCTTAATACAAGATAATATATAATAATCTATTAATGTTGCAAAGGCTAAAGCACTTTGTAATAGCACATAATTCGCAATCTCCGTAGACATATAGCTATGTATATTCATTTTATGGACAGTAGACGACATGGGAACAAGGGTGTAGACGAAATGGGACAAAAAACTGTAGACGAAATGGGATTAGACGAAATGGGATGTTACCGGTCAAGCGAAAATGATTTGATGAAATCTCTTTCTTAGAAGTCGGGAATTCAGACGCGGACCTTGTCGAAAGCACCTATCCAAAATGCAAAAATCATCGTTAATCGTTGACTTATTGTCGATGGAACTCATGTTTTTGCGGAAACCTGCTTGTGGTATATATGTGAAAGGAAAATGACCTTTTGAAAACGAATGCATAACTAAAACGACTTTGATGGGCTTCGTTACTAGAAACGAGCACATGTTCTACACGCAACTTTGTCGAAGGAATAGATGGACTGAGAGAAAGAGAATGAACAGGCTAAGCAATGCATACTATCATTATGAATAAGGACATGAACGAATATGTATGGACTAGCGCCTAGAATTTCGTACTAGCCCGATCCTGTATTCCACTCGCTTATGTTAACGGGCGAGTGGATGTTTACATCTCTGCCGAGAGTGAAGAAAGGGTTACAATTTACAAAGGGTAATTGCGCAGTGAAGTGCTATATTGGCGTAGTGATATCTAAATAATTGTGTACACTTAAATATGATGTTTACACATTAAGAGACTTTGTAATTTTATTTGGATACCTAGAATAAGTGAATTTATTTTATTTCCAGGGCCACCATAGATAATGAATATTCATAAATTCTGCTCTCTTTTTTAAATAGGTCAGATAAACAAACCCATCTTAAACATGGCTTTTAACTGCGTTACAGCTGATTTTCGCATCAAAATAGAACGTATATGAAAAGCCAAATGCAAGTCTAGCAAAACGCTTACTATGTTTATAATCCGGTTAACCGTATGCATATTCATGAATTCTATTCGGATAAACAAACCCTGTCTTTATCATGACGTTGAACTACATGTTAAAGATCAAAAATCCACATGCGAGTCAAGCAGAACGTTTACGTTCGGTACTATACGTGCAGTAAAATATGTTTAAAGAGGATATGCCATTCGCATTGAAAGACAATTGATTACGTTCTCAACAAAATCAAGCAAACGATTCTTCGTTGAAGAAAGGGTTCAAACTTGATTCGAGGCGTTCTCTGATTTTAGGTTGATTTGCGTAAGAATATTCCAAGACAATATACATTCAAATATGATATTTACAATAATACTTGTTATTTTAAATGACAGGCTTGAATAATCGGATATTTTTTTTCTTAATTACTCCATGTTTGCTTTTGTAAGTATTCGTTAATTAGTCAAACAAATTTGCACTATTTGGCGGTGAACGGCATATACATCACGTGACTTCAAAATCCAACATGTAAACTATGGCAAAGCCGCGCATGCGCAGCTCTACCAAAAATGAATAAACTAGCTAATTATATATCTTTGGCAACAAAACGTAGAAATAGTAATATATAACCATTATTCTATACATGTTTAGCATGCATATAATCATAGTTATATACGAAATTGTTCATCCTCTTTTATACTATATACTATATAGTATAAAAAGTTAACGTTTTTACTAAGTGTCTTGATGTATCCGTGTTTGATTTGTGTTAATTCATGTATAAATATGTTTTGTATGACGAGATGCATGTATTTTGTATAAGTCAAATTAAATATGTTCTGTTCTGTTCTGTTCCTTAACTCGATTCTATGGCGACAGTTTGTACCGACTTATATGATAATATTCAAAATAATAACGCACCATTAAGTATAGTATTATTACAAAGTAATCCTCTAAGCTTTGTATCACCCATCGTACAAACAACTATTAATGCCAGTTTGTACAAGTTTTCCTAAACCTTTATTTTGAAATAGATATTGGTCATTTTGTCCATATATTGTCAATACAAAACAATATAAATCTAATATGAGATATATTCAGAGCTTTTCAAAATGAATCTACACATGTACATATACTATATTAATGAAGGAAGGGGTTACGTAGATGAACACAGAATGTCAACACTGTGTAAGATAAAAGGTCACCTACACATAACATATTTATAAAGGTGTTTTGATGCAACATTTCGTATGAAAAACCGAAATATATTACAATTAAAATATGCTGTATACACATTCAGTGATACCTAAAAATGTCTTTATCTTGATTTTGATGTGTAAATATCGTAGATCTATTTCGGACGAGAAAGTTTGCACTATATTTTGGTGGTGTTGAGGCATGTACATATATTACGGAAGAGGAAGTGGGAAAGTTGAAAAATCACGAAAAAGCATTAACACACACTGAAATTGACGGGAAGTCTTGGTGTAAGGGGAGAACAATGCATCGATAAGGCTAGTCCATACATCATGTAACAGTCTGAGAAAAGAAGGTAGTCGAGATCAGCGGTTTACATACAGTCCCTCATATGTTTTCTAGATATGAGCCGAATTACGAGAAAACCAACATTGTGGACTCTGCGTAAATTATCGACCCGGATCAGCCTAAGCATGCCGCGCAGGCTAACCCGGACAGACACGTTTCGCCCCCAGTGGATTTTCTGTTTCTATAATCATTACTCTATACCTATGTCTTCCTGAGACGGAATGTGTCGGCCTGGATTAGACTGCGCGGATTGCGCAGGATAATGCGGGTCGATATATTACGCATAGTCCATAATGTTGGTTTTCTCGTGGATTGGCTAAATTATATCGAATCTATGAAGGTTTCCCTCATACAAACGCTTCATGATTCTTCTGCGGCAAACGACTTTTGCAAACATTGTTAGAAAAGAAGATATTGCTCATAATGAGCAATTTCCCATTTTGCCACAATTTTTTCAACTTTATTCAACTAGATTTTTTGTTTGTTTTTAACTACTTGTTTTCAAAATCATCTGTTCCAGATTTGCTGTACGTGGGAAAGGCTTAACAAATCCAATTATCTAGAGCGGAGCTCTCGGAAAACCAGCTAGGTGGCATTTGCATTAGTGTAGATGCAGATCATCCAGCGCATCTGCGTGAATTGATCTGACTTTACACTGTTGGTTAATTAGTCACAACAGTTTTCTAGAAACTACTGACACACATTGCCCATTGTGATATCACTTCAGGGAGACGCAGGCACGTCCTTTTCTACTATTGTAATAATTACGTTAAGGTGTGTTTACCCTGAGCACGAGTCAATTGTAATAATTACGCTAAAGTTTGTTTACCCTGAGCACGAGTCAATTTGTTATAATTACGTTAAGCTGTGTTTTCCCTGAGCACGAGTCAAATGTAATAATTACGCTAAGGTTTGTTTATCCTGAGCACGAGTTAATTGTAATAATTACTCTAAGGTTTGTTTACCATGAGCACGAGTCAATTTGTTATAATTACGCTAAGGTTTGTTTACCCTGAGCACGAGTTAATTGTAATAATTACACTAAGGTTTGTTTACCCTGAGCACTAGTCATTTTTCAACTATAAGAACATTTTGTTCACGTGTAATTTTCTGATTCTTTTAACGTTTGAGAAATAAACGATTACATTTTACATTTGTATTGAATGTTGCCTTTATTTTACTAAACAGTTTAAAGACATTATGGGTAATAGGAGAAATTGCCGATAAATGTCTTAAGTATACGAGAAAAGGTTAAATATTGCAGACCGATCTTGTCTCACAACACCCCTCACATCACCAGCACGGACACCATGAAGGACATGTCGGATTTGAACTCGGCATGACCGTACGCAATGTTTGACAAATAGCCGGCAATGCCAAGATCTCAAGTGGCATCAAAGAGCTATTCACAATTCCTAAAAATCGACTTGTGTAGTGTCCTGTGGAAAAGATAGGTTCAACGTATTGACAATAAATATTAAATCCCCTATGACATCACGATAGAAACCGTTTTGAAGGATAGTAAGTTTTTTACTGGGAACATCAAAAGCCAAAAAGAAGCAGAAGTGCTATTTAAAAACTCATTTTCATTCCAAACGCAGAAAAACGGGACAAAAAGAGTGTTCAACATGTTTTCAAATGCAGTCAATGATATGTGTACTAAATATGATAAAGTATTATTATGTGGAGATTTCAATGCACAAACTGGCAATTTACCAGATTATACATGTCAGGCTGATTTCCTATCCAATACAATATACAATACAATATTTATTATTTCGATGCTGAGTATGTTCATAATACATAAATGACAGCTCTGCAATATATAATACAACGTGATCAGAGAGCAACAAAAGGCGTAGTAATTACATTAATATGAGAGAAATTGAGAATAAGAGAAAAAGAATGAAGTATATAAAGGAAAACAAGAAAGAAGGTACAGAATTTAGGATAGAAGCATTTTTGGTGGTTTAAATATGTTTGTTAAGCATGTTTATTTGAAAGCTCAATAAGCTTGTTTTCGTCATGTTTCCATATTTATTTATTTTCCCTTTTCGAAACAAAATAAAACGGAAATGGTTATGGAAACATTTATATTCCTATAATTAGAAGCCAATAATGTTAGCGGTGTGTTACTAAACATTAACAGAAAAAAGGATCTTATGAGACTCGTGTCGCTTTTGTAGACCGCAGAATATACACTTTACAAAATCACGAGAAGCTCATGCAATCACAAACAGATTTCTATGATTACTGTCGTTCGACTCCGCCAAACGTGTAAATTGTGTATAACTGTCAATGCCTGTCAGAATGAACCGTTATATATTGGTGAATTAACAGTTTTGAGTCATTACTTTCTATGAATATCAATTAACAAATGGATTATAAGTGAAAGTATCCAGGTACTATGATTATGACGCTGAGGTGAATAATTGTATGGACCAAAAGTGGTAATTCAGCGATAATTTGCACATGAGGCGTTGTTAACGTGTGTGTCATGGACTTTCTCTTCTAGGTTCTTTACTAATGTTAGGGTGTTCATATTAAATAACATTTGAAGAATCGTGCTCAGTTTCTCATCCGTTGACAGGTTTTTGAAATATTCAATTTCAGAGGCATTTCCATTATCAGGTTGTTGGAATTGAGGCTCGAATATCCCACCGGTTTCTCTGTCGTTTCTTCTCCCTGTTAACGTTGCTATAGAGCTGGGGCTCGTGTGACGTACCTGCTTCAATCCTGTTTTGCTCGCAAATGTTGTCTACGTGGCCTCCTCGAGCTTTCGGTGATCTTATCGTCCCGTTTTCTGTATTTCTGCTGGTTGCTTTTGTCTTTTTAAAATCCGCTGGGTCAGATTCTCTGTGCGCTTTACGAGATAACTCTATAAACACATTTGCGATCATTTCAAGCGTTTCTTTATTTATTTCAAGTGTCTTTTCCATGGCTAAATTACCTCTCATTTGAAGTTTTAACCAGATTATCCGAAGCGCTTTTTCCCAGCTTATTGATTTGAGAATGTTTTTCTTCCATGCAAACGGGCTATAAATGCTTAACCTTAACGTAATTATATTGGTTATAACTCGTATGTTTTCTGAAATTACCTGATCTCTAATTTGAAGATAGTCTTTACATTTCCTTCTTTGGTCTTCATACTGACAGACTGACAAACAGAATGATGAAAAAATATCTTTTCCAGCGACATATCAGAATATTTAACAGAAAACGCGACCTGTTTTACCCACACTTCCCCAGTAGCTAAGGGACTGTCAGTACCATTATAGCATGGCACGTATAAACAGTAGGACGCTGTCTCTTTGGAAGACTACAGCAATAGTGCTTATTAGGGCTGTAACGATACAATCGAATATTCGATATAACCGAATACAGGTCTGTACGATACGTATTCGTTATTCGCCTCATCCAGTACCGAATATTTACGAATATAATCAAAAGCTGTATGATTTAAACTAAACTCAATGTAATTGAACTACAAATATAACAAACCTTTTGTCACGCTTGCAATCCTCTTTAGTTTCAGAGCGCATTCAGCGATATATTTATATAGTACCCCACTAACAAAAGCTGACCACTGATTTTGTGACATATTTTTTTTCATTTTCTCCAAATATATTTGATGTTGTGTTCGCTACGATTTATTTTGATATCAAGGTAATGCTTTGATATTCTGACACATTTAACCTGTTTGAACATGAGGTGTTAGGATGTTCATATGAAATAACATTGGAAGAAACGTGGTCAGTTTCTCATCCGTTGACAAGTTTTTGAAATATTCAATTTCAGAGGCATTTTCATCATCATTTTGATCAGGTTGTTGGAATTGAGGCTCGAATGTCCCACCGGTTGAGTTTCTCTGTCGTTTCTTCTCCCTGTCTGCGATGTTATAGGGATGGGGCTCGTGTGACGTACCTGCTTCAATCCTGTTTTGGTCACCAATGTTGTCTACGTGGCCTCCTCGAGCTTTCGGCGATCTTATTGTCCCGTTTTTCTGCGTTTCTGCTGGTTGTCGAAGCAGATACCAAATAATGCTGTTTTTAGATTTTAAACCAAAAGCCCAAAACTAATTAATGTGGAAATGCAAAAAGAACCAAATCATTTTTGCTGCTCGGGATCGACGTGTCTACTTTATCCTGTAACGTGACCATTTATTAACATTGAATATTAATTTCTCTAGAAATAAGGAAGTATATACGAGGCTAAACTGAACATTTCTCTTCTAGTTCAAATGCGTATAATCAAACAACACGTTTTTCACACCCTCCTTCCTGTCGAAAATATAAAAGGGTGAGCCGTTATATCCAAAATAATTGAAATCATGTATGAAAACTGATCTGAACTCTTTCATCAAATCTAACGGGACGCTCGCGAACGCTTCAAGTGTAGCTGTTGCTTTTGTCTTTTTTATATCCGATGGGTCAGATTTTCCGTGCTCTTTACGAGCTAACTCTATACACGCATTTGCGTTCATTTCAAGCATTTCTTTATTTATTTCAAGAGTCTTTTCCTCGGCTATAATGCCTCTCATTTGAAGCTTTAACCAGATTCTCTGAAGCGCTTTTTCCCAGCTTATTGATTTGAGAATGTCTTTCTTCCATGCAAACGGGCTATAGATGCTGTCTTGAATGGTATCGTCTACAGATAATTATCGAAACTGATTTTGAATACTATCCACTGAAGTGTTTATACCTATTTTATCCATTATAAATACTGCATCCGTTTGAAAAGTCTCCATTTCCCCAATGTAGTCACATTTGAACGGACAGGGTCGACAACTCCTCAAAATACTCATGAAATGCACATCGAGGTTTTCCCCCGTGATTTCAATGTTCACGACATGGCGGACAAACTCCGCAAATGTGACGTCATATCCGTCAAACGGAATTGTTCTATTTAGTTTCCGGTATGCTTGTTTTGCCTTGAGCCTGAATCCTTTCCAGTAAGTTGGATTCGGTGGAATAAGTTTGTCAACGAAGGCGGAAAGAAGCCTGGAGTACGGGTTTCTGACAATAAGGAATGAAAATGAGTTTTTAAATAGCACTTCTGCTTCTTTTTGGCTTTTGATGTTCCTAGTAAAAAGCTTACTATTCCTTCAAAGCGGTTTCTATTGTAATGGCATAGCGCAATTCATATTCCTTGTCTGCTTTTAGTAACATAAAAGACACGTCGCCAATTCGTTAAACCTATCTTTTCTACAGGAATATACACAAGTCGTTTAGAAGGAATGGTGAATAGCTTTTTGATGCCACTTGAAATCTTTGCTTTGCCGGCTATTTCGCAAACATTGCGGACGGTCATGCCGAGTTCAAATCCGGCATGTCCTTCATGGTGTCCGTGCTGGTTATGTGAGGGGTGTTATGAGACAAGATTGGTCTGCAAGAGAAATCAATGTAAATATTTAACATTTTCTCGTATACTTAAGACATTTACCGGCAATTTCTACTATTACCTACTATGTCTTTAACCTGTTTAGTAAAACAGGCAACATTCAATACAAATGAACAATGTAATCATTTATTTCTCAAACTATAAAGAAATCAGAAAATTACACATGAATAAAATGTTCTTATAGTTGAAAAAATGACTCGTGCTCAGGGTAAAACACACCTTAACGTAATTATAAGAATTGACTCGTGCTCAGAGTAAACACACCCTAGCGTAATTATAACAATTGACTCGTGCTCAAAGTAAACACACCTTGATGTAATTATATTGGTTACAACTCGTATGTATTCTGAAATTACCTGATCTCTAATTTGAAGATAGCGTTTACATTTCCTTCTTTGGTCTTCATACTGACAGAATGACAAACGGAATGATGGAAAAATATCTTTTCCAGCGACATATCAGAATGTTAAACAGAAAACGCGACCTGTTTTACCCACACTTCCCCAGTAGCTTAGAGACTGTTAGTACCATTATAGCATGGCACGTATAAACAGTAGGACGCTGTCTCTTTGAAAGACTACAGCAATAGTGCTTTTTAGGGCTGTAACGATACATTCGAATATTCGATATAACCGAATACAGGTCTGTACGATACGTATTTGTTATTCGCCTCATCCAGTACCGAATATTTACGAATATAATCAAAAGCTGTATGATTTAAACTAAACTCAATATCATTGAACTACAAACATAACACACCTTTTGTCACACTTGCAAACCTCTTTAGTTTCAGAGCGCATTCGGCGATATATTTATATAATACCCCACCCGTAACAGCTGACCACTGATTTTGCGACATATTTTTTTTATCATTTTCTCCAAATATATTTGATGTTGTGTTCGCTACGATTTATTGTGATATTTCGTGTGACGTACCTGCTTCAATCCTGTTTTGGTCGCCAATGTTGTCTACGTGGGCTCCTCGAACTTTCGGCGATCTTATTGTCCCGTTTTTTCTGCGTTTCTGCTGGTTGTTTCTCCATTTTCGTCGAAACAGATACCAAATAATGCTGTTTTTAGCTTTTAAACCAAAAGGACAATTGCAATTAAATGTGAAAATACAAAAAGAACCAAATCATTTTCGCTGCTCGGGATCGACGTGTCTACTTTATCCTATCACGTGACAATTCTTAACATTGAATATAAATTTCTCTAGAAATAAGGAAGTATATACGTGGCTAAACTTAACATTTCTCTTCTAGTTCAAATGCGTATAATTATACAACACGTTTTTCACAATCTCCTCCCTGTCGAAAATATAAGAGGGTGAACCGTCATATCCAAAATGATTGAAATTATGTATGAAAACTGATCTGAACTCTTTCATCAAATCTAACGGGACGCTCGCGAACGCTTCAAGTGTAGCTGTTGCTTTTGTCTTTTTAAAATACGCTGGGTCAGATTCTCTGTGCGCTTTACGAGATAACTCTATAAACACATTTGCGTTCATTTCAAGCGTTTCTTTATTTATTTCAAGTGTCTTTTCCATGGCTATAATACCTCTCATTTGAAGCTTTAACCAGAAAACGCGACCTGTTTTACCCACACTTCCCCAGTAGCTTAGAGACTGTCAGTACCATTATAGCATGGCACGTATAGACAGTAGGACGCTGTCTCTTTGGAAGACTACAGCAATAGTGTTTATTAGGGCTGCAACGATACATTCGAATATTCGATGTAACAGAATACAGGTCTGTACGATACGTATTCGTTATTCGCCTCATCCAGTAACGAATATTTACGAATATTATCAAAAGCTGTATGATTTAAACTAAACTCAATGTAATTAAACTACAAACATAACACACCTTTTGTCACACGTGTAAACCTCTTTAGTTTCAGAGCGCATTCGGCGATATATTAATATAGTACCCCACCCGTAACAGCTGACCACTGATTTTGTGACATATTTTTTTATCATTTTCTCCAAATATATTTGATGCTGTGTTGGCTACGATTTATTTTGATATCAAGATTAATGCTATGATTTTCTAACACATTTAACCTGTTTGAACATGAGGCGTTGTTCACCTGTATGTCATGGACTTTCTCTTCTAGGTTCTGTACTCTAGTGTTAAGGGTGTTCATATTAAATAACATTTGAAAAATCGTTGTCAGTTGTTCATCCGTTGACTGGTTTTTGAAATACTCAATTTCAGAGGCATTTCCATTATCATTTTGATCAGGTTGTTGGAATTGAAGCTCGAATGTCCCACCGGTTGAGTTTCTCTGTCGTTTCTTCTCCCTGTTTGCGTTGCTATAGAGCTGGGGCTCGTGTGACGTACCTGCTTCAATCCTGTTTTGGTCGCCAATGTTGTCTACGTGGCCTCCTCGAGCTTTCGGCGATTTTATTCTCCCGTTTTTCTGCGTTTCTGCTGGTTGTCGAAGCAGATACCAAATAATGCTGTTTTTAGATTTTAAACCAAAAGCCCAACACTAATTAAATGTGGAAATGCAAAAAGAACCAAATCATTTTTGCTGCTCGGGATCGACGTGTCTACTTTATCCTGTAACGTGACCATTTATTAACATTGAATATTAATTTCTCTAGAAATAAGGAAGTATATACGAGGCTAAACTGAACATTTCTCTTCTAGTTCAAATGCGTATAATCAAACAACACGTTTTTCACACCCTCCTTCCTGTCGAAAATATAAAAGGGTGAGCCGTTATATCCAAAATAATTGAAATCATGTATGAAAACTGATCTGAACTCTTTCATCAAATCTAACGGGACGCTCGCGAACGCTTCAAGTGTAGCTGTTGCTTTTGTCTTTTTTATATCCGCTGGGTCAGATTCTCCGTGCTCTTTACGAGCTAACTCTATACACGCATTTGCGTTCATTTCAAGCGTTTCTTTATTTATTTCAAGAGTCTTTTCATCGGCTATAATGCCTCTCATTTGAAGCTTTAACCAGATTCTCTGAAGCGCTTTTTCCCAGCTTATTGATTTGAGAATGTCTTTCTTCCATGCAAACGGGCTATACATGCTGTCTTGAATGGTATCGTCTACAGATAATTATCGAAACTGATTTTGAATACTATCCACTGAAGTGTTTATACCTATTTTATCCATTATAAATACTGCATCCGTTTGAAAAGTCTCCATTTCCCCCAATGTAGTCACATTTGAACGGACAGGGTCGACAACTCCTCAAAATACTCATGAAATGCACATCGAGGTTTTTCCCCGTGATTTCAATGTTCACGACATGGCGGACAAACTCCGCAAATGTGACGTCATATCCGTCAAACGGAATTGTTCTATTTAGTTTCCGGTATGCTTGTTTTGCCTTGAGCCTGAATTCTTTCCAGTAAGTTGGATTCGGTGGAATAAGTTTGTCAACGAAGGCGGTAAGAAGCCTGGAGTACGGGTTTCTGACAATAAGGAATGAAAATGAGTTTTTAAATAGCACTTCTGCTTCTTTTTGGCTTTTGATGTTCCTAGTAAAAAGCTTACTATTCCTTCAAAGCGGTTTCTATTGTAATGGCATAGGGCATTTCATATTCCTTGTCTGCTTTTAGTAACATAAAAGACACGTCGCCAATTCGTTAAACCTATCTTTTCTACAGGAATATACACAAGTCGTTTAGAAGGAATGGTGAATAGCTTTTTGATGCCACTTGAAATCTTTGCTTTGCCGGCTATTTCGCAAACATTGCGGACGGTCATGCCGAGTTCAAATCCGGCATGTCCTTCATGGTGTCCGTGCTGGTTATGTGAGGGGTGTTATGAGACAAGATTGGTCTGCAAGAGAAATCAATGTAAATATTTAACATTTTCTCGTATACTTAAGACATTTACCGGCAATTTCTACTATTACCTACTATGTCTTTAACCTGTTTAGTAAAACAGGCAACATTCAATACAAATGAACAATGTAATCATTTATTTCTCAAACGTTAAAGAAATCAGAAAATTACACATGAATAAAATGTTCTTATAGTTGAAAAAATGACTCGTGCTCAGGGTAAACACACCTTAACGTAATTATAAGAATTGACTCGTGCTCAGAGTAAACACACCCTAGCGTAAGTATAACAATTGACTCGTGCTCAAAGTAAACACACCTTAATGTAATTATATTGGTTACAACTCGTATGTATTCTGAAATTACCTGATCTCTAATTTGAAGATAGTGTTTACATTTCCTTCTTTGGTCTTCATACTGACAGACTGACAAACGGAATGATGGAAAAATATCTTTTCCAGCGACATATCAGAATGTTAAACAGAAAACGCGACCTGTTTTACCCACACTTCCCCAGTAGCTTAGAGACTGTTAGTACCATTATAGCATGGCACGTATAAACAGTAGGACGCTGTCTCTTTGAAAGACTACAGTAATAGTGCTTTTTAGGGCTGTAACGATACATTCGAATATTCGATATAACCGAATACAGGTCTGTACGATACGTATTTGTTATTCGCCTCATCCAGTACCGAATATTTACGAATATAATCAAAAGCTGTATGATTTAAACTAAACTCATTATCATTGAACTACAAACATAACACACCTTTTGTCACACTTGCAAACCTCTTTAGTTTCAGAGCGCATTCGGCGATATATTTATATAATACCCCACCCGTAACAGCTGACCACTGATTTTGCGACATATTTTTTTTATCATTTTCTCCAAATATATTTGATGTTGTGTTCGCTACGATTTATTGTGATATTTCGTGTGACGTACCTGCTTCAATCCTGTTTTGGTCGCCAATGTTGTCTACGTGGGCTCCTCGAACTTTCGGCGATCTTATTGTCCCGTTTTTTCTGCGTTTCTGCTGGTTGTTTCTCCATTTCCGTCGAAACAGATACCAAATAATGCTGTTTTTAGCTTTTAAACCAAAAGGACAATTGCAATTAAATGTGAAAATACAAAAAGAACCAAATCATTTTCGCTGCTCGGGATCGACGTGTCTACTTTATCCTATCTCGTGACAATTCTTAACATTGAATATAAATTTCTCTAGAAATAAGGAAGTATATACGTGGCTAAACTTAACATTTCTCTTCTAGTTCAAATGCACGTTTTTCACAATCTCCTCCCTGTCGAAAATATAAGAGGGTGAACCGTCATATCCAAAATGATTGAAATTATGTATGAAAACTGATCTGAACTCTTTCATCAAATCTAACGGGACGCTCGCGAACGCTTCAAGTGTAGCTGTTGCTTTTGTCTTTTTGAAATCCGCTGGGTCAGATTCTCTGTGCGCTTTACGAGATAACTCTATAAACACATTTGCGTTCATTTCAAGCGTTTCTTTATTTATTTCAAGTGTCTTTTCCATGGCTATAATACCTCTCATTTGAAGCTTTAACCAGAAAACGCGACCTGTTTTACCCACACTTCCCCAGTAGCTTAGAGACTGTCAGTACCATTATAGCATGGCACGTATAGACAGTAGGACGCTGTCTCTTTGGAAGACTACAGCAATAGTGTTTATTAGGGCTGCAACGATACATTCGAATATTTGATATAACCGAATACAGGTCTGTACGATACGTATTCGTTATTCGCCTCATCCAGTACCGAATATTTACGAATATTATCAAAAGCTGTATGATTTAAACTAAACTCAATGTAATTAAACTACAAACATAACACACCTTTTGTCACACGTGTAAACCTCTTTAGTTTCAGAGCGCATTCGGCGATATATTAATATAGTACCCCACCCGTAACAGCTGACCACTGATTTTGTGACATATTTTTTTATCACTTTTTTCTCCAAATATATTTGATGTTGTGTTGGCTACGATTTATTTTGATATCAAGATTAATGCTATGATTTTCTAACACATTTAACCTGTTTGAACATGAGGCGTTGTTCACCTGCATGTCATGGACTTTCTCTTCTAGGTTCGGTACTCTAGTGTTAAGGGTGTTCATATTAAATAACATTTGAAAAATCGTCGTCAGTTGTTCATCCGTTGACTGGTTTTTGAAATACTCAATTTCAGAGGCATTTCCATTATCATTTTGATCAGGTTGTTGGAATTGAAGCTCGAATGTCCCACCGGTTGAGTTTCTCTGTCGTTTCTTCTCCCTGTTTGCGTTGCTATAGAGCTGGGGCTCGTGTGACGTACCTGCTTCAATCCTGTTTTGGTCGCCAATGTTGTCTACGTGGCCTCCTCGAGCTTTCGGCGATTTTATTGTCCCGTTTTTCTGCGTTTATGCTGGTTGTTTCTCCATTTCCGTCGAAACAGATACCAAATAATGCTGTTTTTAGCTTTTAAACCAAAAGGACAACACCAATTAAATGAGGAAATGCAAAAAGAACCAAATCATTTTCGCTGCTCGGGATCGACGTGTCTACTTTATCCTGTCACGTGACAATTCTTTAACCAGATTCTCCGAAGCGCTTTTTCCCAGCTTATTTTTTTGAGAATGTCTTTCTTCCATGCAAACGGGCTATAAATGCTGTCTTGAATGGTATCGTCTATAGACAATTCCCGAAACTCATTTTGAATACTATCCACTGATGTGTTTATACCTATTTTATCCATTATAAACACTGCATCCGTTTGAAAAGTCTCCATTTTCCCAATGGGAATGCTAATGTACGAAGTAGCCTTGGCTAGCGAAGATGGATATGATATGTATATCTGAATTCATGAAAGTATAATTTTTGAATAGTGATGCGAACATAATCTATTAAGATTAGTCAAAATGTATCTAAAAGGAGAAAAGGTTAAAAGAATAACTGTAGGCAAATGTTTTTGTTATCTAGATTATAAAGAAAGAAAAACTTGAGTCATATTTCAAAGAATTGCTTGAAAAGGAGGAATTGCTCATTGTCAGCAATTGCTCCGTTTCCTAAAATATTTTCAATATTCGTATTAACTAAGTTGCTATAACGGAAACGGTTCAACACTTTTGCTGCTTACAGTCGCTTTTTTGGCGCATGTGCAGCACACGGCATTTGAATACATCGTGACAAGAGGAGAGATTGCTTAACGTGACACATTTCCTCTTTTCTCACCAAGGTCTCAACTATATTCTCTAATTACTGTTCATAATTATACCCCCAAAAAACAAAGTTTTGGGGGGGTATATAGGAGTCATTGTGTCGGTCGGTCGGTCGGTCGGTCGGAAGCCATATTTTGTCCGGACCATATCTTAACAATGCAACATAGGATTTGAACGAAACTTCATAGGATGATACAACACATTGAGAGGAAGTGCGGTGTACAGGAACCATAACTCTATTTTATCTAAATACAGAGTTATTGCCCTTTGTTACTTTTTCTTATTCGTAGAGTCTTGTCCGGAGCATAACTTTAAAACTAATTGTTGGAATTTAATAAAACTTCATAGGATGATACAACACATTGAGAGAAAGTGCAGTGTACAGGAACCATAACTCTATTTAATCTAAATACAGAGTTATTGCCCTTTGTTACTTTTTCTTGTCCGGAGAATTACTTAATAACTAACAGATGGAATCTAATAAAACTGCATACAATGGTAGAGCATAATCAGAGGAAGTGCAGTGTACAAGAACCATAACTCTAATTTACATAATTATAGAGTTATTGCCCTTTGTTACTCTTTCTTATTCGTAGAGTCTTGTCCAGAGCATAACTTTAAAACTGATTCTTGGAATTTATTAAAACTTCATAGGATGATACAACACATTGAGAGGAAGTGCAGTGTACAGGAACCATAACTCTATTTAATCTAAATACAGAGTTATTGCCCTTTGTTACTTTTTCTTGTCCGGAGAATTACTTAATAACTAACAGATGGCATCTAATAAAACTGCATACAATGGTAGAGCATAATCAGAGTAAGCGCATTGTATAATAACCATAACTCTTATTTACATAATAACAGAGTTATTGCCCTTTGTTACTTTTTCTTATTCGTAGAGTCTTGTCCAAAGCATAACTTTAAAACAAATTGTTGGAATGTAATAAGACTTCAGAGGATGATACAACACATTAAGAGGAAGTGCGGTGTATAGGAACCATAACTCTATTTTGTCTAAATACAGAGTTATTGTCCTTTGTTACTTTTTCTTGTCCGGAGAATTACTTAATAACTAATAGATGGAATCTAATAAAACTACATATAATGGTAGAGCATAATCAGAGGAAGTGCAGTGTACAAGAAACATAACTCTACTTTACATAATTACAGAGTTATTGCCCTTTGTTACTTTTTCATATTCGTAGAGTCTTGTCCGGAGCATAACTTTAAAATTGATTGTTGGAATTTAATAAAACTTCATAGGATGATACAACACATTAAGAGAAAGTGCACTGTACAGAAACCATAACTCTATTTAATCTAAATACAGAGTTATTGCCCTTTGTTACTTTTTCTTGTCCGGAGAATTACTTAATAACTAACAGATGGAATCTAATAAAACTGCATACAATGGTAGAGCATAATCAGAGAAAGTTCAGTGTACAAGAACCATAACTCTAATTTACATAATTACAGAGTTATTGCCCTTTGTTACTGTTTCTTGTTAAGTAAGCCATATTTTGTCCGGCCTATTTCTTACAAACCACTGGGTGCAATTCAATACAATTTTCCATGAAGCTTCTTTACCAAGAGGAAATGTGCATATCCTAAAGGGGTTCTAATTGCATGTTATTTTACAGAGTTATGGCCCTTTTACTTATTAAGTAAGCCATATTTTGTCCGGCCTATTTCTTACAAACCACTGGGTGGAATTCAATAAAAGATTTACATGAAGCTTCTATACCAAAAGGAGATGTGCATATCCTAAAGGGGTTACAATTGCATGTTATTTTACAGAGTTATGGCCCTTTTACTTATTAAGTAAGCCATATTTTGTCCGGCCTATTTCTTACAAACCACTGGGTGGAATTCAATAAAAGATTTACATGAAGCTTCTATACCAAGAGGAGATGTGCATATCCTAAAGGGGTTACAATTGCATGTTATTTTACAGAGTTATGGCCCTTTTACTTATTAAGTAAGCCATATTTTGTCCCACCTATTTCTTACAAACCACTGGGTGGAATTCAATAAAATTGTACATGAAGCTTCTTTACCAAGAGGAGATGTGCATACCCTACAGGTCTTACAATTGCATGTTATTTTACAGAGTTATGGCCCTTTTGTTGGTCGGTCGGAAGCCATATTTTGAATCAAGGTGCTGTTTTGGGGGTATTTTCTTCAATGATAGTTCTAGTTTCTCCTAGATGTAAGGCAAAATTGCTCGTTATTATTCATCTGTGGCAGGGTATTCAAAATGTGTCTGAAAGGGGAAAAGGGTAAAAATAATGTAATTCTTAAAACATTTCTATATCTTAAGTATGAAAATAATTAGTTTGAAACGGGTTTGAAAACATTGTGTAAAAAAGAGGAATGTCTGTCTGTCTGTCTTTTCTTTGTAAGGAGCACTTTTGCAACGATGTCAGGTATAAATATAACCCTATATAAACACTACATATTGTGTGTTTCAGATCATACATATATGTGCAGCATAAGTGTGTCGGAAGAAGGAAAAGGAGGTACACTTTTAAACGTTAAGTTAAATTTTCATATGACACCACTACACTGTGGTTCCACTGATATGCACCTGATATATATGTTACTCAACTGGGTTCATGACTTTTGAGATGACCCCCAAAATTTATATTCATATTACAATATCGAATTCGGTTTCGGATTCCGATTAAGTTGGAAAAGCCTAGTTGTTACCATCCCAGACCGATTAACGCAATGGATGAAAGACGCTGTTACCATTCCACATAGACCAATTAACCAAATGATAAAATGACGCTGTTACCATCCCACACATACCAATTAACCAAATGATAGAATGACGCTGTTACCTTTCAACATAGAACGATTAACCCAATAGATGGAAGACGCTGTTACCATCTCACAAATACCGATTAACCAAATGGTTAAAGGACGCTGTTACCTTCCAACAAATTAATTAACCCTATGTCTGGAAGATGCTGTTACCATTCTACATATACAGATTAAGCCAATGTATGTTAAATTCTGTTACCTTCGAACATATACTGATTAACCCAATGTATGGAAGATGCTGTTACCATCCCACATAGACCGATTGAACAAATGGTTGAAGGACTCTGTTACCTTTCAGCATAGACCGATTAACGCAATGGATGGTAGACGCTGTTACCATCTAGGATAGACCGATTAACCAAATGGTTTAAGGACGCTCTTACCTTCCAACAAATATTGATAAAGCCAATGTATGGAAGATGCTGTTACCCTCCCATATATACCGACTAACCAAATATCAACCCAATGTATGGAAGTTGCTGTTACTCTCCCATATGGACCGATTTACCCAATATCAACCCAATGTATGGAAGATGCTGTTACCCTCCCATATAGGCCGATTAACCAAATGGTTGTAGAACGCTATTACCTTCCTACATAGACCGATAAGCCAAGTGGATGGGAGACGCTGTTCCCTTCCAACACATACTGATTAACCCATGGGATGGAAAACTCTGTTTCCTTCCAACATATACTTACTAACCCAATGGATGAAAGACGATGTTCCCTTCCGGCATATGCCGATTAACCCAATGGATAGAAGACGTTGTTACCCTCCAATATAAACCAATTAACAAAATGGTTTAATGACGTTGTTACCTTCCGACATATACTGATTAACCCAATGTATGGAAGACGCTGTTACCATCCCACATAGGCCGATTAACGAAATGGTTGAAGGACGCTGTTACCTTCCAACATATACTGCTTAACTTAATGGATGAAAGACGCTGTTACCATCCCTCATAGACAAAATAACCAAATGGTTGAAGGACGCTGTTACTTTCTAACATATACTGCTTAACCTAATGTATGGAAGACGCTGTTACCATCCCGCATAGACTGATTAACCAAATGGTTGAAGGACGCTGTTACCTTCCCTGACTCAACAACCTTGACTTATATCGTGGTTCCAATCTGATTCATCCCAAAACGTCATGCAAGTGGAACAGGATCTTGGTCCAACCCAACATTCGACATAACTGCCATTATCATTGATATATGGAAGGAAGTGCGTCTTACTAATATCAAATTCGATTCATTATCGGAAACCGTAAGTAAATTAAAATGTGCAAAAAAGGAGCTACAAATTCAAAGTGAAAGGCTAACGGCAACAGTTTTTAATCTATCGGTTAGGCTTCGCAATGTTGAAACGCAGCAAGAAAATTCCGAAACCTAAATAAAAAAAGTGTAATTAAAAATTATATGGCCTTCAAATGAATGATCATGAATCTTCTAAAGATCTCGAGACACGTGTGTGTAGTTATTGGTAGACTTGCGCATGCGCAGAGGCTGCCATAGTCATAGTGAGTTTGAAGTCACGTGATGTATATATGCCTTTCACCACCAACAATTAAGTGCAATTTTTGGTTTGACTAATTTACGATTGCTCACAAAAGCAAACATAGAGTAACGAAAAAAAATCCGATTATTCAAGCTTATAATAGAAAATAACAAGTCTTGTAAGTGTAAATATCATACTTAAAGTGTACACAATTATTTAGATATCACTACGCCAATATAGCACTGCACCGCGCAATTACCCTTTGTAAATTGTAACCCTTTTTTCCCTCTCGGCAGAGATGTAAACATCCACTCGCCCGCTAGCATAAGCGAGTGGAATGAAGGATCGGCTAGTACGAAATTCTAGGCGCTAGTCCATACATATTCGTTCATGTCCTTATTCATAAAGATAGTATGCATTGCTAAGCCTTTTCTTTCTCTTTCTCTCAGTCCATCTATTCCTTCGACAACGATGACTTTTGCATTTTGGATAGGTGCTTTCGACAAGGTCCGCGTCTATAGAAACAAATTTCATCAAATGATTTGAGCGCTTTAAATCACTTGTTTATAAAGCGTTTAGAATACTTTGATTATAATAGGCAGAACGAATAACGAATAAATCTTGCAAGAAATCGATCATTTCTTTCGGCCAAAATCAGGTAAATGACCCGCGGATATTGGTTGTTACAACATAACTGATTCATCCTTTTATTCTAAATTTGTATTACACAGTTCAAAATTAGATTTTGACAGTTTGTTCGTTATGATTTTGACGCGATTCAAGATTTTGACGCGATTATTTCGTTCATAGAGTTGATTACTAACAGATGACTAAGTTGATGATGGAAAGAACATTAACAAGTTAAGTTAAGCTAAAACATGCACAGGCAGGCGAGTGTTTCATTAGGATAAGTGCAACACTCAATTCCCAATCCTGCTTGCCCTTTAACAAATCGCAACCCACCCCACAATATAAAAACTCTGCAGCAGACGAATTAAAAAAAATCTGAGCAAAGATACAGAAAATCACATTTATTGGAAGTGTAATCATTGAATATAGTTGAAAACATTGTTGCAAAAGGAGAAAGCTTGTTATGAGCAATTTCTTCTTCTGCATCAATGTTTTCAAAAGTCGTCGGCTGCAATTACGTATGCAAGTGGGAAAGGTTTAAATAAGAAACACTTTTTCAAATGATAGTCAGTTGGCTATTGTAGTATATAATGTCCGTCTTAAATAATAATGACAAAACTTTCAAAAAACAAGAAAAAGATTTTTTACAATTTAATTGAAAACATATTTAATCAAAGTTGGGAAATGTGTCCCTTTCCGTGCTTTTTTTATGAGAGTTCAAATCACAAGCAAAACTTATGGGACAGAGTTGACAAATAACACATTGACACAATTTCAGATTTAGGCTTTGTTTCTGTCAAACTGCTGAAGAAGACAACACTGAGACACACATTTTGATTAAAAGTTTATTTAAAAAAGGAATAATTTTATTTAAGATAAACAACATTACAATGATGGTGTAGAAAATACATGTCAACAATACATTTTTCAATTTGTACATTCATTGCACAGACCAAATCTTAGCAAGTTTGAAATTATGGACCTCTCAGCACATTTTTTTCTCAATTCATTACTTCTTGGCAGGATTTTACTGCTAAAATTGATGATTTTTTTATTTTTGGCCGGATTGCTCTAGCAATTCCGGTCTATATATTGGCGATGTCTGTCTCTCCGTCTGTCTGTTCGTCAACATTTTGGTTAAAGTTTCAGGTTGAGGCAAAATCTCAGCACTGGAAAGGGTTACACACTTGAAACTTTGGTAAAATAAATATTCATATATGCACTTCTGTATCTCTTCTTAAACGATCGCAATTCTACCTTCAGTACTTTGTACTTTGATATTTTAAATGATCTAGGGGTACCGATTGATAAGTTAAAGATGGATTCAGAATAAAAAGAACTCCTCACCCGATCCTTGCTACATTCTCTTGTGAAAAACAACGAAACAAGGTTTTACCTGCCTTTCGAGCTAAACGGAAACATAACGACACTATGGAAATAAGTGTGGGCGAGGACTTACCTCGTCATATATCGAAGCTAGATCAGGCTTATATCCGTTTTAGCAGCAATGTGTCTGCGAAAGAAAGCATACGTTCTTCAGAAACAAATTCCTTATTGTAGAAGGTGAGATATGTAGTTGCGATGGTCACCAAAACCCAATTGACAATGTGCGTAATCTCATATCATCACCTCCGTCCAACCCATCAAAGGGCGTTATAAATGGATAGGACAGCGGTTAAGGTTCAATATACACACGAGACTCTTTAGAAATATGTTCACTTTATATCCATTGGTTGAAAATCTTTCGTAATAACAGTGCATTTGTATTTTTCTGTAATAATTGTGATGTACTTTGTTTTTTTAGAAACTTGGCAAACGAATAATGATGATTGTATCGATATGCTCCCTCGTTATACAAACTTTGACTGCCCTAGAAATAATAGTGGTAAACGTGGTTCCGGGGGAGTAACTGTGTTCATTAGGTCGTATCTTATTTAATCTGGTCTATTACAAAGGACATATAGTGAATTTACAGATATGTAAAAGTATGCGTAAAGAAAACAATAAGTAATATTCAGTATGATATCATATTATTGTTTACATAATGTTTCACCGGAGCGATCCTCAGTCTACTCTAATGAAAATGACAATGGTATTGAAATCTTAAATGATCAAACAACTATATATTTCTTTATTTCCTCCATAAATTAAAGATTTACAAAAGCACATGTGTATACAAGAAATTCACAATTCAATGGTAATGAGAATAATATTAACATTCATACACCCACATACACGCAAGTACAACCACATTTTCGCACATAAACCTCACACATAATCAATAACTGACAAAAATGAATATTATTTACATATAATACGTCCCATGGCTAATCCAACTACCAAAATAGTAATTGCAGCGGTTAAATAGAGATTAAAGCACACACTAGCCGCTGCATACTTAAAGCGAAACATATAGTTGAATAATTTATGGAACGTGTCAGTGCTATGGGAAACAAAATTCATATTTTATTACAAGTATAAAGTTTCCACGCATGATGGACAAATCTGAAGCATAGCTTTACGAAAACATCGTATCGATCTCCAAGAACAGAGTACAGCGGAAAACAAGGGGTGCCGAGCAGAATACTCACATAATTATAACCATCAAGGTTAAACAATATACGTGGGATATCATGACCAAAATGTCCCGTAATTATACTTCTAAATTTTAATCTAGCTGTGTTAACAACCTGACAGTCCAATATTACGTGAAACGTAAGATTTGACTGTAAGTTTGAACTTCTGCATTTCAAACATTCCGTCTTATAGTACATAAGATTAGCGACTAGCTGAGCTACAGATCAACATTATTTAAGCATGCTTGGATATTTCAATGCGAAATTCCATATGTCAGACGAGTAAAAACAAGGTTGGATTTGCCTGTACAGTGCGAAGTCTACTTCAGCAGTATTTCTTTCCCACTCATATACATAATAATTGTTAACTTTGTTTAAATACAGCTTTTTCCACGATGACTTACTAGGAAAGATCCCACTTTTTATGTACGCATCAACAATGTACCCTAGATTGTGTTTGTGCAAAATTATAAAAATGTCAACAATGAATCCAATTGTCGATACACCTGACATATAAGAACATAGGCGAATCAAAAACATGGTTTTAGCCGCTGAGTCATTAACCAGTGTACAAAACTGCCCAAATAGGTTTAGTTTCCTCTTTTCTATTTCAGATTCGATTGGCAGACATGACATGAGACCCAGGACAACGTTTGTCCTGGATCTCATGTGCATGCCCTGAATATGTTTCAAACATAGGCGGTGCGAACGCTCTAACAATATCATATCGTTGTTTGAAAAGGCAATCAATTCAGTCTCAAAAAGTGTCTTTGGAAGAATAACTGCGTTATATATCTTCTTACTTGTGATCGGGTTAAATCCATTGGCATTTAACCCATCTTTACAGATGCCGAAAAAAGTTCGACGTAACTTTTTGGAGGAATTTTGTACTATGGACTTTGAATCACAATATTTATTGCTTAATATCCCTAAATGAACAATTTCTGCGGTTTCGTTGATAACATAATTTCCCATGTACCAGGTTCTGTTGCTTTTTCTAAATGCATTTTTTGACTCGTTAAATACTACAACCGCACACTTATCGGAATTATACTGGTACCTCCATCTGCATGAATACGAATAACAAATACTGATCATGGATTGTAATGCCTTTGGCGACAAAGAAAGAAGAGTCATATCGTCTGCAAAAGAAGGTGAGCAAAAGTCATAATTGCTTATCTTAAGCCCTAAATTACTTTTTGACAAGATATCTATTAAATCATTGATGTAGCACAGATAAATGGGGACCAGACCCCATCCTGTCGTGTTCCTTGTAAAACAGGGAACCAGTCTGAGTAGTGACCAGCGTGTAAAACTCGGCTATACATTTCTATGTGCATGGCAATAACAGTTTTAAGTAAAGTAATGTTAACACCTAATTGATGTAACTTATATATCAGCCCATCATGCCAAACTCTGTCAAAAGCTTGACGAGCATCCAGAAAACATGTGTATAGTTTACTATTCTTTTCCTGACAAAAATGAATGCTCTCTTTAACTATTAGTGACGTCATCATACTGCCCATTTTTTTCTGAAACCCACCTTGTAATAGATGGAGAGGCTTAGAAATACAGTTTTGCAATCTTTTTAACAAGATCCTTTCATAAAGTTTTAAGATCGAAGAAGATAATGTAATGGCACGATAGTTTTTAGGTACATCTTTGCGCTTTCCATTACCTTTGTACCGTATTTTAAACTTACAGGTACATAGGAGAACCAATACATTAAATTAAGCAACAGCGTTAAGTAGTGATGTAACATTGTACCACCGAAAATAATGTGTTCATTATAAACGTTGTCTGGACCACATATTTTACCTTTTTGCAACACTTTAATCGCTTCCAAAACCTCATTTAACGAAATCTCATCCTTTGTATCAATTAAAGGGTTACCCATACCTTTTAAATTCGAGGCTATGTTGGACACTCTATGGTAATGCTCACTGTCATATGAATCACATTCAGTGTCTGAGTAAAGTGAAGTAAAATAATCCCCCCATGCAACAGCAATTTGTTTGGAGTCCCTTAATACTGAATCATTAAATTTCATTTCATTACAGACCGACGAAGATTTTACACTGCGTTTAAAATTAAATAGCCGCCAAAATGTAGCGCTGTCTACATTGCATGCATTATCAATGTCTTCGTTTGTCTTATTTAAATACTGAAAGGAACGTAATCGATTCCAATTACGAAATCACGTTTGACTGATTTGTATGCAACATAAGATTCGAACGTATGACCTCTCGGCCTACCTTCATCAATTCATGCCTTTCTTTTACATCTCATGATATAATGGAATTGCTTTAACTCGTTAGACTAACATGGCTTAAGGTATGGTCTAAATTGAGACACAGGAAAACAAATATCCGAGCTTAACTTAATATTTGTGAATATACAGTTATACAACGCGTTAATATAACCGTTCACACAGTTGGTTGGTAAAGACGCAGTACTGTCTTTTAAGTGAGTGTGTAAGTAAGAGGCATATGCATCTAAGTGAGTCTGGCATAGTTTATTCCATTTAATCGGTGAAAACGTATGCATTTGGTCTAACTTGCTTATGTTATCCACAGCTAAAGTAAACGTGATCGGACGGTGCGATGACACATTAAGGAAGTTGTCATCAACGATAATACACTTTTGCACTATGTCAACGCATTCGATGGGGACCATGACATGGTCAACAAGAGACCTATATTTTCCATCGTAAGAAACATACGTAGCATCTACACCAGAGCATAAGTCGCTAGTCGTCAGTACAAACAGATTAAAGTCTGAAACTAAGCGTTCTAGGGTACGACCTCTACCATCTAAATTCTTTATAAAGGAGTGTCCATTCAAATGTGCGTTAAAGTCGCCCATGAGGATAACCTTTCCGTGATCAGCATACAAGCTAAGAACATTCTAAAGTGCGTCGAGGCATGCACGAAATAATTTCTCAATACCATGATTGCTACAAGGTAAATATACCTGTATTACATACAAGAAAGAGCTGTCAGATAACTGTACTTGTACACCAATAATCCGATCTGACTCGATAGATAATGGGGTAATTACATGATTGAGTAGTTTTCTCCAAAGTAGCATGACTCCACCTTTACCAGTTCTTGTCCCACTAGAAATAGGCAAGTCGAAATCGCTCACTGCTATACCATTATAAGAAGGGTGTATACTGTTTATGAAGTGATGATCGGACTTAAATAGCCAGTGTTCCGATATGCCGCAACTATCAATTGAATTCTGATCCAACAGGTTGCTGAGGTAAACAGTACTCGACATCAAACCGGTTACATTCCACGTACATAAATTTAACATAGACGTATTACAACGAAGTAAGAAAACGACCACGTTGTATGGCAAAATATATACATTCTTCTGAATACCGATAACAGTTTTCATCTATAGATAAATAAGAACATAATCCACTACACGTTGTAGCACAGTAGATATACTCCCCTTTAAGCAGACGAATTTTAACTAGACTGGACACATAACTCAGTGTCGCGAATTTCGTGCTGTTAAACTTATATCGAACAAAGTGTTTCAAAAATATCGCCAACGGTTCTAATTAAATGTGGTCAATCCTCAATCGAACTGTGTTGCACCAATGATATACACATTGTAAACGGACGTTTCCCCCAGTGATTCCGAATGTGCATGTACGGCAAATAACGGGAAAGCTTGGTTGTCTATATGCTAGCATCTACGGAATTGTTCTCATATATCCTATACTTTAAAATTGGCGAACTAGAGATTTCAGCCACGATAAACAGTCCTTTTATGCAATATACTCGCTATAAGTGGAATACCACTAAGGAATCATAGTGTATGGGCTAGTTTAATGCTACATATGACCAGTTTTACTAGTCAGTCTTTAATGGGAACGTCTTACAGAAACGCAATTAATTTATACAAATATTACAATCCTGTGCGGAGAGTATTAAATGTAAACAGCGTCAAATCAAGGAAAACACATTAATACAACCTGAATGGTGGGACAAACTACATAACTGTACATAAATTCAAATCTCCGAACAATAAAAGTGATTTGCGTGAGTTCTTAAAGTGCATAAGCACTTTAAAAACTTATGCACGGCTAAGCGAATATCGCTAAAAAGAAAGCGTCGTAGTCAACGTGTTGATTGCCGAAGAAACCCGCAAAGGTTTGGAAACATTTAAAAGCACAGTTAAGTTTTGGAAAACTGAGGCGTCGATTATACTAGGTTATACCAGGTGTGACATGGTTTGACTATTTTAATATTTTTTTAAAGACGACCGAGCCACGAATGACACTTTACACAATGATACATTTCATATCATGTCAGAACAGGAAGACGGCAGTAGCTTAGATGTGACTATTACAAACGAGGACATTATTCATTGTATAAATGCTTTGCGTAGCTCGTGTGCTTCGGGAATAGAAGGACCTGTATATAAGCATAATATTCCTCAAAGTGCTTACCAACGAACTATCTGAATGAGCCGAAATAAATGAAGTCATCGATTTCGCCGCGGCGGTTACTCCGCTGTTGATAGTGATTTTTCTGGTGCTACTAGAATGCAGCTAAATATGTCACAATCAAAAGTAATGGTTTAACGTACAGGTGGTCTACTACGAAATAGTGAAAAATGTTTATACAGAGGTGAAGAAATAGTACTTGTCCAATCAATTTTATAAAAATAAAGGAACATATTTTACAGCAAAGTTATTTTGGACAAAGAGGAAGGAAACTCTTGCTCTCCAAGAACATAAGGCTGTAAATATATATATTTCTTTATTTCCTCCATAAATTGAAGATTTACAAAAGCACATGTGTATACAAGAAATTCACAATTCAATGGTAATGAGAATAATATTAACATTCATACACCCACATACACGCACGTACAACCACATTTTCGCACATAAACCTCACACATAATCAATAACTGTCATAAATGAATATTATTTACATATAATACGTCCCATGGCTAATCCAACTACCAAAATAGTAATTGCAGCGGTTAAATAGAGATAAAATTCACATTAGCCGCTGCATACTTAAAGCGAAAGCGAAAATAAAGTTGAATAACCCATGGAACGTGTCAGTGCTTTGAAGAGCAAAATTCATATTTAATTACAAGTATAAAGATTCCACGCATAATCAATAACTGTCATAAATGAATATTATTTACATATAATACGTCCCATGGCTAATCCAACTACCAAAATAGTAATTGCAGCGGTTAAATAGAGATAAAACTCACATTAGCCGCTGCATACTTAAAGCGAAAGCGAACATATAGTTGAATAATTTATGGAACGTGTCAGTGCTATGGGAAACAAAATTCATATTTTATTACAAGTATAAAGTTTCCACGCATGATGGACAAATCTGAAGCATAGCTTTACGAAAACATCGTATCGATCTCCAAGAACAGAGTACAGCGGAAAACAAGGGGTGCCGAGCAGAATACTCACATAATTATAACCATCAAGGTTAAACAATATACGTGGGATATCATGACCAAAATGTCCCGTAATTATACTTCTAAATTTTAATCTAGCTGTGTTAACAACCTGACAGTCCAATATTACGTGAAACGTAAGATTTGACTGTAAGTTTGAACTTCTGCATTTCAAACATTCCGTCTTATAGTACATAAGATTAGCGACTAGCTGAGCTACCGATGAACAGTATTTAAGCATGCTTGGATATTTCAATGCGAAATTCCATATGTCAGACGAGTAAAAACAAGGTTGGATTTGTCTGTACAGTGCGAAGTCTACTTCAGCAGTATTTCTTTCCCACTCATATACATAATAATTGTTAACTTTGTTTAAATACAGCTTTTTCCACGATGACTTACTAGGAAAGATCCCACTTTTTATGTACGCATCAACAATGTACCCTAGATTGTATTTGTGCAAAATTATAAAAATGTCAACAATGAATCCAATTGTCGATACACCTGACATATAAGAACATAGGCGAATCAAAAACATGGTTTTAGCCGCTGAGTCATTAACCAGTGTACAAAACTGCCCAAATAGGTTTAGTTTCCTCTTTTCAATTTCAGATTCGATTGGCAGACATGACATGAGACCCAGGACAACGTTTGTCCTGGATCTCATGTGCATGCCCTGAATATGTTTCAAACATAGGCGGTGCGAACGCTCTAACAATATCATATCGTTGTTTGAAAAGGGAATCAATTCAGTCCCAAAAAGTGCCTTTGGAAGAATAACTGCGTTATATATCTTCTTACTTGTGATCGGGTTAAATCCATTGGCATTTAACCCATCTTTACAGATGCCGAAAAAAGTTCGACGTAACTTTTTGGAGGAATTTTGTACTATGGACTTTGAATCACAATATTTATTGCTTAATATCCCTAAATGAACAATTTCTGCGGTTTCGTTGATAACATAATTTCCCATGTACCAGGTTCTGTTGTTTTTTCTAAATGCATTTTTTGACTCGTTAAATACTACAACCGCACACTTATCGGAATTATACTGGTACCTCCATCTGCATGAATACGAATAACAAATACTGATCATGGATTGTAATGCCTTTGGCGACAAAGAAAGAAGAGTCATATCGTCTGCAAAAGAAGGTGAGCAAAAGTCATAATTGCTTATCTTAAGCCCTAAATTACTTTTTGACAAGATATCTATTAAATCATTGATGTAGCACAGATACAAAAATGGGGACCAGACCCCACCCTGTCGTGTTCCTTGTAAAACAGGGAACCAGTCTGAGTAGTGACCAGCGTGTAAAACTCGGCTATACATTTCTATGTGCATGGCAATAACAGTTTTAAGTAAAGTAATGTTAACACCTAATTTGTTGTAGTATTCTGTCTATTACAATCGGTGTCAATTGGATCACTGTCAGTGGTGCCGTAATTCTCATGTATTTTATTGTATAAAGTGTCAGTAGCACCCTTATATCGTTCGTCGTGACCAACATTTTGTCTCGAGTAAGTCTTTTGGTACCTATTTTTTGTGACCCAGGGACGACAGGTTATCCCATCTGGCCAAAATCCGTTTTCTGTCAATAAATGACTTTTAGGAGCTTCCACATTTAATCTGATAATAACAGATTGACTGTTGCGTAATGGAAATATTCTGATCATAGTCATTCTTACACCATGATTCTTCAGTATCGCCTCTATCAAATATGGTTTAATTGAAGATTTGAATCCACCTATGTAAAACCGTTTGGTCTTACGCACTATATGTTCTTGGAATTCACAGTATATCTCGTCAAGAGTTGGGTTGTTTTCTGATGGATCATTCATATAGGACAAATCCTCCTTATTCCCAGGTGGATATTTGTCGTATGTTGACTGCGCCATTGTAATGTGTACTGGTATCCTGAGTGAAGTATCTCGGGGAATGTTGATTGATTGTTCGTGAATTGAACATTCATCTTTTCTGTTATTATTTGGGGGATGTAGTATGGTCTCTCCCGCTGTCTGTGGGTTAGTATGGACATGAGGTATGTTACCGTTCTCCGAAACTACCTCACTGTATGACTTTGCCTGCCTACTCGTTATAGGACGGCGACTTTGTTCATGTTCCGCCGATCCTGCTTGGAATTGGGAAGTGTTTGTACTATTATCAATACAACTATCTGATCTTTGAACGTTCAGCACTGGGTCAGGTGTACGTGCGTGGCCTGCTATGGGTGAGTGAACTTGTCCTAAATCTCGAGTGATTGACTCCGTGTTTACCGCGGCATGAATACGCGTAGTCGTTGACAAAGTTTGTGTTGTTCTATCCAATACATTTAATTTTGATTCAATTTTTCCAATTTTTTTATCAAACTTACGCTGCACATTATGCACTGAATTACTTAGGTCATTGAACATACTGTCGGTTTGGTCTTTGTTGTTTACTATATCAGCTGAGAGGGTTTTCATTGTTGACTTGACCTGCATAAGACCAGAAGACTTTTCATCTTCTACGCGCGTAATTCCTTGATTGATTACTTTAACGTCATAGTTTATTTTCTGCAAATTTTCATTGACATCTTTTTTCAATGATGTTACGTTAGTACGGATAACGTTAAGATCTGCGTTGATTTTTGTTACAGAAGTATTCCTATCTTCTTTAATCTTTAAAATATCAGCCTGGCACTGAATTAACATGTTTTTCAATTGCTCTATTTCACTCAAACTAACTTAACAAATTAGATTGAAAAATCACGATGAAGGATGGTAACCCAGAGGAAGACACAAGTAGCCGAAAGAGGACCATGACAGACAAAGGGTTACAGTACACCAAAGGTTTAAAAGAAAAGGAAAGAAATAGACTTCTAGTTAATTTGGACTCTCATACAGAGATTTTGGAAGATCTATTAGGTGAAAGTAGTGACATTCTAGTGGCGAAACAGAACTATTCTGAATGGTTGAACAGTTATGAGGCCTTGTTGATGGCACATGATGAATATCAGAGATTGTTAAGTTCTCAAGAAGCTAGTCTAGACCATGAACATTTTGAAAAAGTAAGTTTCAAATATATTAGAATGAAACACACTGCTGAAGAGTGGTTTTTAATGTACGCTAAGCCTCTTTCACCCATCTTACAACAAGACATAGATGCTAAGTCACATAGTAGCTTAAGCAGTAAAACATCGAGAGTTTCAAGTCATATTTCTATAGAAAAACTGAAAGAGGGACAAAGAAAGGTCGAACTAATAGCTAGACAAGCAGCATTGAAGGAAAAACAGAAGATACAGGAAGAAAAATTAAGGTTGAATTTGAAAGAGGAAGAATTAGATTTAGCAACAGAACTCAAAGTTAGTGACGCAAAAACAAGAATATTAGATGAGTTGGAAAAAAGCATGAGACAAGATACTCACATTAATTTTGAAACAGCAAAAGAGGTCAATTATGAAACCAAATTGAAAAAGTTAACACTGGCACCTTCCCATAACAAATATGAACATTCAGTGGTTGATAAGAACAGGACGAGTAATTCGAACAATGATATTTCAGCAATTTCACGTGAATTGAATAAGCCAAAGGCAAAAAAGGGATTTGTGAAATTCGAACACTTAGTAACCTTAGTCCGAAAGGAAGCCAAAAAGGCTACTGACCCAGTTTATGGGAGAGACATTCTAAATAACCAGAACACTGATAAGAAAAGTTCCAAACCGTTGAATCATAGAACAACTCCAAATTACAACAACAATGGTAAAGCCTTTGTTACAAATGTTACAGAGAACAATCCGGTTAAATATGGTGTTGCTTTCACCAAGCCATGTATATATTGCGCAGGACAGCATTCATTGGACACTTGCGAAAATGTGACAAAACTTACATTAACAGAAAGGTATACATTCTTGAAATCCAAGGGCCTTTGTTTTGGATGTCTGAAATCGGGTCACTACAAAGGCGATTGCCGAAGAAAATCGACTTGCGAACAATGTAAAAATTACCACCCAAATATTTTACATGTGAATGCATATAAAGTAAATAGTTCATATGCAGTACATACGAGGGCTGGAGCCGGGGGACACCAAGCACTACCAATAGTGCCTGTGAAGATTAAATACAAACACAGTGACAAGTTCGTGGAAACATATGCATTTCTCGACAGTGGAAGCACAGCAACATTTTGTACAGAGAGAGTTGCAAGACTTTTAAATTTTCATGGTAAAAAGACAAGTATAAATTTGTTGACAATGGGACAAGAAAGTGTTCAAGAAACGTATGAGGTGACCGGACTAGAGATCAGTTCGCTCATGGGCGACAGTGTTATTGAACTTCCGCCTATATACATTCAAAAGAAGCTTCCTGTATCGAGCAATGATGTAACTTCTATGGAAGACATTCAAATCTGGCCACATCTTAGAAATATTCCGTTGGACAGAATCAATTGCGAAGTTGACTTGTTGGTTGGAATAAATGTGCCCAAGGCAATGGAACCATGGGATGTTATCCCAAGTGAAAATGGCGGTCCCTTTGCAGTGAAGACTATATTTGGATGGGTAATCAATGGACCTCTCGACGTAACAGGTGGTGAGACAAGTAAACTCATTACATCCAGCTTCATAAAGGCAGTACCAAGCTTAGAAGAACAGGTACGCAATCAGTTCAATCATGATTTCAATGAAAGGACTATTGATGACAAACTAGAACCATCAATTGAAGACAAACAGTTTCTAAACGTAGTTAACAGGTCGACCAAAAGAGAAAACGGTCATTACTCTATAGACTTGCCTTTCAAAGGAAAGAATGTTTTCATGCCAAATAACCGAAAACAAGCCGAGCAGCGTTTGAAGTCATTGGCCAAACGTTTTGAGAGAAATACAATTTTCCGTGCAGAGTATACCAAATTCATGGAAAAAGTCATTAACAAAGGATATGGACAGGAAGTGTCATCCCATGACAAACCACAAAATGGTCGCGTATGGTATTTGCCCCATCACGGTGTGTATCACCCAAAGAAAAACAAACTAAGGGTCGTATTCGATTGTGCAGCCAGATATCAAGGAACATCGCTAAATGACCAATTATTGCAAGGACCTAACCTTACAAACACGCTAGTTGGTACACTGACAAGATTCAGACAAGAGGAAATTGCGGTAATGGGAGATATAGAGAGCATGTTTTACCAGGTACAGGTACCCACAAAAGACAGAAACTTTCAACGATTTTTGTGGTGGCGCGATGGTGATCCGGGCAACAAGCCGACCGAATACCAGATGAAAGTTCATCTTTTTGGATCAACGTCCTCTCCAAGTTGCGCAAACTTTGCGTTGAGGAAAACTGCAACAGATTTCGAAGGTCAGTTCAGCGAAAAAGTGATCAATACAGTCCTCCGAAATTTCTATGTTGATGATTGTCTCAAGTCAGTCCCAACTACAGTCGAAGCCATATCGCTGGTGAGCGATATGCAAGCCGTCCTTAAAAAAGGAGGTTTTCACATATCAAAATGGGTCAGCAACAACAGAGAAGTCATGAGATCAATACCTGCCCCAGACAGGGCTGCTGAAATAAAGGATCTCGACTTGGATCAAGATAGCTTACCAATTGAAAGAACATTAGGGGTAAGCTGGAACATTGAATCGGACGCATTCTGCTTCACGGTTACCGTCAAAGAACACTCACATACACGCAGAGGGATACTGTCGACAACCAGTAGTATCTATGATCCTTTAGGCTTCCTATCCCCACTTATTCTTAGTGCAAAGGTGATTCTGCAAGAGTTATGTCAGCTACAGTTAGGATGGGACGATCCAATACCAGAGAAATACTCAAAACAGTGGTTGCAGTGGCTAAACGATATCAACAATCTAACTAACTTTCAGGTAGCCAGATGTTTCAAACCTTCAGGCTTTGGAAACGTGATATTGACAGAACTACATCACTTTGCAGATGCTAGTGAAAAGGGCTACGGGACAGTGACTTACTTACGTCTTGTGAATACCAAGGGCAAAGTGCACTGTGCATTTGTCATGGGGAAGTCTCGAGTTGCACCACTGAAGAAAGTAACTGTACCGCGTTTAGAACTCACAGCTGCGACAGTGGCAGTTCGCACTGATAAAATGTTGAAAAACGAACTCGACATGAGTATAGATAGAACAGTGTTTTGGACAGACAGTATGTCAGTGCTTCGATACATTCGTAACAAAAGTTCACGGTTCCATACATTTGTGGCAAATAGACTTACAGTAATTCATGACGGGTCATCACACGCAGACTGGCACTACATCAACACGAAGCAAAACCCAGCGGACATCGCTTCACGGGGTATACCAGTAGACAAAACAATGTGGACAAAGCATTGGATTGAAGCACCTGCATTGTTGCATCTACCACAAAGCAACTGGCCGGAAAATCCTTCAGATACTATAGAGCTTAACGACGATGACCCAGAAGTGAAAAAGGTTGCAGTGATGACAACCATAGCGAACCCAATGGAAAGAAGTAGTGTTTGTAAATTGATTCATAGTCATTCTTCTTGGTACAAATTGAAGAAAAGCGTTGCATGGATTCTCAAAGTGCGAAAAGAACTTATTAAGCGTGTGAACGTGAAACGTGGCACTGCACAGGAAACAAAATTAAAATGTGAACAAAGTTATCTTTTGGTCAAAGACATAGACGAAGCAGAGAAAGCGATATTAGTGTATGTACAAAAACAGTCATTCTCAGAAGAGATTAACTCGATACAAAAGGGTGATTCACAAGTGAAACGCAGAAGCAGTATTAGAAAACTGGACCCAATCCTGTGGAATGGAACATTATGTGTTGGCGGACGTCTGCACAAAGCAAGTATGCCAGAAGAGAGCAAACATCCGGTTATATTACCCAAAGACAATCATGTTTCTATGTTAGTACTTAGACAAATTCATATTGATCTCAAACATTCCGGAAGGAACCACATGTTATCTACACTGAGGCAGAAGTACTGGTTAATTAATGCTCCCTCAGCCATACGGAAACTAATCTCTAAATGTGTTCAATGTCAAAGGTACAAAGCTCCTGTTGGTGAACAGAAAATGGCAACCCTACCTGAAGATCGTGTAACACCCGATGAACCGCCATTTACTAGAGTAGGTGTTGATTATTTCGGACCGTTTGAAGTGAAACTTAAACGTAGTCATGTGAAAAGATACGGTGTGATTTTCACTTGCTTGGCTTGTCGCGCAGTTCATCTTGAAGTTGCTTTTTCATTAGATACTGACTCTTATATAAATGCCCTACGTAGGTTCATTGCTCGCCGGGGACAGGTGACAAAGATTATATCCGACAATGGAACAAACTTCGTTGGTGGAGAGCGGGAATTGAAGCAATCTTTACGCGAATGGAATTTATCGCAGATTAAAGAAGCTATGTTGCAGAAAAACATTAAATGGAAATTTAATCCACCTGCTGGTTCCCATCATGGAGGTGTATGGGAAAGATTGATTAGATCGGTTCGAGGGGCAATGAATGTTACATTACGCGAACAGGTTCTCGACGATGAAAGACTATCCACACTCATGTGTGAAATAGAAGCGATCCTAAATAGTCGGCCAATTACTAAAGCTTCAGATCAGTGCAACGATCTGGAGGCACTTACGCCCAACCATCTGTTGATACAGAAGTGTAAACCAAATCTACCACCAGGGGTCTTTAACAAAAACGACAACTATTGCAGGCGTCGATGGAGGCAAGTACAATACATGGCCGATCTGTTCTGGCGACGATGGTTACGGGAATACCTACCTCTACTGCAAGAGAGACAGAAGTGGAACGAGAAGAAGCGAAACATGAAAAAAGGAGATTTAGTGCTTATCGTAGATTCTAATTCGCCAAGAAATTCATGGCCGTTGGCGGTGATAGTAGAAACAATGCCTGACCGTTTCGGTTACGTTCGCCAGGTGAAAGTTAAAACCGCGACAAATACACTCGTACGACCAGTCGACAAACTTTGCGTTATTCTTGAGATGGAATAAAACATTATAGTGTTTAAAGTAGCATGTGGCCGTTGTGCATGAAGACGCGTAACTTAGATTACTAATTCTTTGAAAACACTTTATATTAGATATAAGTATTCTTTACTTAATTGAAGCCAGAGTTCAGTATTATTCTGAATACCTGATTAGCAAACTTAGAATATTCCGTCTTTGCTTGTAGCAAAGAGTTTAGTCTTTACTCAGGAGTTCTAGGATTGGCGATCTGGTGTTGTTATTTACTTTGTTATTTGCATTTTTGTAATTGTTTCGTAATTTTAATTACTCCTCAATTAGAGGGCTGGAGTGTAAGCGCCAAAAGTCATTGTGCGTAAGAGAGAAGTGCGATAGTGAAGCGGAGTGAAAGTGAAGCGGAGCGAATGTGTTATGTTAGAAAGGAGAACCAGCTTTGATTGAAAACGACGTGGCAAAGTTGAAGTAAATGAACCTGTACTGAAAACTAGCGAGAGTTATTCTAATTTGTTAATGTTGTACTGGCAAGGGTGGCAAGAGTGAAACGAAAGGTAATGCATATCAAATAAAGACATCACCGGGATATGCATTACCTTTCGTTTCACTCTTGCCACCCTTGCCAGTTGGGAAACCCATGGGTAAGGCAACTCCAATATGGCAGTTGTCTTCATCCCACCGCTGTCACCAATGTAACGTGCCGGGCTTAAGACGCAGAAGATCCCTTCAGCGAAAAGTATACTCAACCCTGAAGGGGTCCACTTGCCTTATATATCTAACCCTAAGACCATCACTTCGAACCGGTGATGCTAATTTGCATATTCGTTACAATACTTCCCACGCCGAGAAGACTCGTCCCGAGTCTTGGCCTGGGAAACCCATGGGTAAGGCAACTCCAATATGGCAGTTGTCCTCATCCCACCGCTGCCACCAATGTAACGCACCGGGCTAAAGACGCAGAAGATTTGTATTTGTACCAAGAAGAATGACTATGAATCAATTTACAAACACTACTTCTTTCCATTGGGTTCGCTATGGCTGTCATCACTGCAACCTTTTTCACTTCTGGGTCATCGTCGTTAAGCTCTATAGTATCTGAAGGATTTTCCGGCCAGTTGCTTTGTGGTAGATGCAACAATGCAGGTGCTTCAATCCAATGCTTTGTCCACATTGTTTTGTCTACTGGTATACCCCGTGAAGCGATGTCCGCTGGGTTTTGCTTCGTGTTGATGTAGTGCCAGTCTGCGTGTGATGACCCGTCATGAATTACTGTAAGTCTATTTGCCACAAATGTATGGAACCGTGAACTTTTGTTACGAATGTATCGAAGCACTGACATACTGTCTGTCCAAAACACTGTTCTATCTATACTCATGTCGAGTTCGTTTTTCAACATTTTATCAGTGCGAACTGCCACTGTCGCAGCTGTGAGTTCTAAACGCGGTACAGTTACTTTCTTCAGTGGTGCAACTCGAGACTTCCCCATGACAAATGCACAGTGCACTTTGCCCTTGGTATTCACAAGACGTAAGTAAGTCACTGTCCCGTAGCCCTTTTCACTAGCATCTGCAAAGTGATGTAGTTCTGTCAATATCACGTTTCCAAAGCCTGAAGGTTTGAAACATCTGGCTACCTGAAAGTTAGTTAGATTGTTGATATCGTTTAGCCACTGCAACCACTGTTTTGAGTATTTCTCTGGTATTGGATCGTCCCATCCTAACTGTAGCTGACATAACTCTTGCAGAATCACCTTTGCACTAAGAATAAGTGGGGATAGGAAGCCTAAAGGATCATAGATACTACTGGTTGTCGACAGTATCCCTCTGCGTGTATGTGAGTGTTCTTTGACGGTAACCGTGAAGCAGAATGCGTCCGATTCAATGTTCCAGTTTACCCCTAATGTTCTTTCAATTGGTAAGCTATCTTGATCCAAGTCGAGATCCTTTATTTCAGCAGCCCTGTCTGGGGCAGGTATTGATCTCATGACTTCTCTGTTGTTGCTGACCCATTTTGATATGTGAAAACCTCCTTTTTTAAGGACGGCTTGTATATCGCTCACCAGCGATATGGCTTCGACTGTAGTTGGGACTGACTTGAGACAATCATCAACATAGAAATTTCGGAGGACTGTATTGATCACGTTTTCGCTGAACTGACCTTCGAAATCTGTTGCAGTTTTCCTCAACGCAAAGTTTGCGCAACTTGGAGAGGACGTTGATCCAAAAAGATGAACTTTCATCTGGTATTCGGTCGGCTTGTTGCCCGGATCACCATCGCGCCACCACAAAAATCGTTGAAAGTTTCTGTCTTTTGTGGGTACCTGTACCTGGTAAAACATGCTCTCTATATCTCCCATTACCGCAATTTCCTCTTGTCTGAATCTTGTCAGTGTACCAACTAGCGTGTTTGTAAGGTTAGGTCCTTGCAATAATTGGTCATTTAGCGATGTTCCTTGATATCTGGCTGCACAATCGAATACGACCCTTAGTTTGTTTTTCTTTGGATGATACACACCGTGATGGGGCAAATACCATACGCGACCATTTTGTGGTTTGTCATGGGATGACACTTCCTGTCCATATCCTTTGTTAATGACTTTTTCCATGAATTTGGTATACTCTGCACGGAAAATTGTATTTCTCTCAAAACGTTTGGCCAATGACTTCAAACGCTGCTCGGCTTGTTTTCGGTTATTTGGCATGAAAACATTCTTTCCTTTGAAAGGCAAGTCTATAGAGTAATGACCGTTTTCTCTTTTGGTCGACCTGTTAACTACGTTTAGAAACTGTTTGTCTTCAATTGATGGTTCTAGTTTGTCATCAATAGTCCTTTCATTGAAATCATGATTGAACTGATTGCGTACCTGTTCTTCTAAGCTTGGTACTGCCTTTATGAAGCTGGATGTAATGAGTTTACTTGTCTCACCACCTGTTACGTCGAGAGGTCCATTGATTACCCATCCAAATATAGTCTTCACTGCAAAGGGACCGCCATTTTCACTTGGGATAACATCCCATGGTTCCATTGCCTTGGGCACATTTATTCCAACCAACAAGTCAACTTCGCAATTGATTCTGTCCAACGGAATATTTCTAAGATGTGGCCAGATTTGAATGTCTTCCATAGAAGTTACATCATTGCTCGATACAGGAAGCTTCTTTTGAATGTATATAGGCGGAAGTTCAATAACACTGTCGCCCATGAGCGAACTGATCTCTAGTCCGGTCACCTCATACGTTTCTTGAACACTTTCTTGTCCCATTGTCAACAAATTTATACTTGTCTTTTTACCATGAAAATTTAAAAGTCTTGCAACTCTCTCTGTACAAAATGTTGCTGTGCTTCCACTGTCGAGAAATGCATATGTTTCCACGAACTTGTCACTGTGTTTGTATTTAATCTTCACAGGCACTATTGGTAGTGCTTGGTGTCCCCCGGCTCCAGCCCTCGTATGTACTGCATATGAACTATTTACTTTATATGCATTCACATGTAAAATATTTGGGTGGTAACTTTTACATTGTTCGCAAGTCGATTTTCTTCGGCAATCGCCTTTGTAGTGACCCGATTTCAGACATCCAAAACAAAGGCCCTTGGATTTCAAGAATGTATACCTTTCTGTTAATGTAAGTTTTGTCACATTTTCGCAAGTGTCCAATGAATGCTGTCCTGCGCAATATATACATGGCTTGGTGAAAGCAACACCATATTTAACCGGATTGTTCTCTGTAACATTTGTAACAAAGGCTTTACCATTGTTGTTGTAATTTGGAGTTGTTCTATGATTCAACGGTTTGGAACTTTTCTTATCAGTGTTCTGGTTATTTAGAATGTCTCTCCCATAAACTGGGTCAGTAGCCTTCTTGGCTTCCTTTCGGACTAAGGTTACTAAGTGTTCGAATTTCACAAATCCCTTTTTTGCCTTTATTTCGTAAACCATATTTCTCCATTTTTCGTGTAGGTAGTAAGGCAGCTTCTTGATGATTGCCTTAAGGTTTTCTGAGTACTCCAGCACTCCTGCTGCCTCGACATTTTCGACTGCATACTGGCATTCACGCAGAAATATTGCAAATTCATCCAGGGCTTTAGCATTGTCTGCTTTAATAAGAGGCCATTCCATTACTTTCTTGACATATGCCTGAGCTATTAAGTCCGGTTCACCATATCGTTCATTGAACTCTTCACACACAGCTTTATACCCGATTTCTGCAGGCAGGTTCGAATAACCAAGTACGATTTTATGCGCTTCTCCAAACGTGAATTGCAATAGAAATGTCAGCTTCTCATCATAAGAGTCTGTGTTTGCACATACTCTTGCTTCAAACTGCCTTAAGAAATGCTTATAATCTAACACATTTCCTCCGAATTTCTGTATTTCTGCCTTTGGCTTATTCAATTCACGTGAAATTGCTGAAATATCATTGTTCGAATTACTCGTCCTGTTCTTATCAACCACTGAATGTTCATATTTGTTATGGGAAGGTGCCAGTGTTAACTTTTTCAATTTGGTTTCATAATTGACCTCTTTTGCTGTTTCAAAATTAATGTGAGTATCTTGTCTCATGCTTTTTTCCAACTCATCTAATATTCTTGTTTTTGCGTCACTAACTTTGATTTCTGTTGCTAAATCTAATTCTTCCTCTTTCAAATTCAACCTTAATTTTTCTTCCTGTATCTTCTGTTTTTCCTTCAATGCTGCTTGTCTAGCTATTAGTTCGACCTTTCTTTGTCCCTCTTTCAGTTTTTCTATAGAAATATGACTTGAAACTCTCGATGTTTTACTGCTTAAGCTACTATGTGACTTAGCATCTATGTCTTGTTGTAAGATGGGTGAAAGAGGCTTAGCGTACATTAAAAACCACTCTTCAGCAGTGTGTTTCATTCTAATATATTTGAAACTTACTTTTTCAAAATGTTCATGGTCTAGCCTAGCTTCTTGAGAACTTAACAATCTCTGATATTCATCATGTGCCATCAACAAGGCCTCATAACTGTTCAACCATTCAGAATAGTTCTGTTTCGCCACTAGAATGTCACTACTTTCACCTAATAGATCTTCCAAAATCTCTGTATGAGAGTCCAAATTAACTAGAAGTCTATTTCTTTCCTTTTCTTTTAAACCTTTGGTGTACTGTAACCCTTTGTCTGTCATGGTCCTCTTTCGGCTACTTGTGTCTTCCTCTGGGTTACCATCCTTCATCGTGATTTTTCAATCTAATTTGTTAATGTTGTACTGGCAAGGGTGGCAAGAGTGAAACGAAAGGTAATGCATATCCCGGTGATGTCTTTATTTGATATGATTAACTGCAATAAACATAAACAATCAATAAGTATATCTTATACTAATTGTAAACTTTCAGTATTTAAAACGTAAATATGTGTAGCAATACACATATATATGAATTAAATACATGACTGTACAATACCGTCTTAAATGTGTCTATTTCTTTGAAGATGTTTTTTAATATAACAAATCGTGCTCTCCCACATTGAATTATGCCGTTTCAATTTGCAATTCCACGATTCATAACAAGAATCAGAAAATGTTTATCGAACCTTTGACTTTAACCATTTCGACTTAAGATAGTAGCAGGTTACGATAACAACTGTAACAGATGACCAATAACACTCTCAATATCACACTATGAGACATGAAACAAGGGAGACAACTCTCCATAAATTCAATACATAACTTCCACGTTAAAATATTCAACAGGTCTTATTGGTATTAAAATGTGTCATGACTGTAATAACAGTACCCAATGTATACCCTCACGATTACGTGAATTATTAATGAAGCTATTAAATGCTTGTTTCTACGGTAAACAATGTAAATTCGAACCCGGATCACTTATGCACAATTTGCTCTCAAAACGTACGGTAATACATATGTATTTGCGTACAAAGACTAATAACCTATTACAACAACATGTTTACCAAATGACATAAGTAAAGATAATGATATAACATTCAGTAATAACGTGAGAATGAAAACCAGTGTAACAATGGGCGCCGCCATTTTTGTTGACGTATTTTGCAGACTTTAAATGTCAATATATCTCCGTTAATAACGATGCATAACAAACATAGAAATGCCTGCACAATAGTTAAATATTCTTTGAGTTAGCTACTCACCAAATTAGAATAACTCTCGCTAGTTTTCAGTACAGGTTCATTTACTTCAACTTTGCCACGTCGTTTTCAATCAAAGCTGGTTCTCCTTTCTAACATAACACATTCGCTCCGCTTCACTTTCACTCCGCTTCACTATCGCACTTCTCTCTTTCGCACAATGACTTTTGGCGCTTACAGTGACTATGACCATTGTATAGGATAGTATTTACAACACTTTTGTTCTTTTTCGGTAAACTGAGCACATCCTTCAAATCATCAAATGGAGCACCCTCTACAACCGAAACTAATATGTAAATATCACTAGCTAACTTTTGACACAGGCTATCACCGCTTGCTCTGTTTTTCCGCCGTTTTAATAAGGTTTGGGTAAGGAAGGGATATCCATCATTACTTCTACATGCACTAAAAGCAGCATCACGCATTTCTTCAAGCTTATCTTCTTTACCATACGCTTCAGTAATTATGCGCGTAATAAAGTCCTTTTCAGGGAAATTGACAAAAAGTTCTTGTAACTTACTGATGAGTGGCCAATTGCGGTTGTGTGGCGGTGACTCGTAGCCACAGAAACTGTTATACAGTTCGTCGACATTATCTGGTGTAACTTCTATCCTTTCGGCTCTGAGGACCTCTTTTACGTAAGTTTGAGAACTGTCGTTACGGAAAGAATCATTCATGGAAGTTCTTTGGCCAGGTGTAGGTTGTGAACAATAGGTATCCATAGTTTTAGTCCACTATTAACACGAACTATATACTGGCCACATTGTGAACACAGTTCACCAATCCCGCGCTTTATACACACTATAAACAAAGGAAAATCTGAAGATCCTAATATGTTATGTCATCTTTATGTTTTTTTCACCACTTGAGATTATAATATCCATACATACAGATTAATAAATATGAAAATTAACTTTCAACTTGAAAAAACACTTTAAATAGTCCAATTTTTATCATTTTATCAGAGCGAAAAAAATCTATATTGCTTAATATCCCTAAATGAACAATTTCTGCGGTTTCGTTGATAACATAATTTCCCATGTACCAGGTTCTGTTGCTTTTTCTAAATGCATTTTTTGACTCGTTAAATACTACAACCGCACACTTATCGGAATTATACTGGTACCTCCATCTGCATGAATACGAATAACAAATACTGATCATGGATTGTAATGCCTTTGGCGACAAAGAAAGAAGAGTCATATCGTCTGCAAAAGAAGGTGAGCAAAAGTCATAATTGCTTATCTTAAGCCCTAAATTACTTTTTGACAAGATATCTATTAAATCATTGATGTAGCACAGATAAATGGGGACCAGACCCCATCCTGTCGTGTTCCTTGTAAAACAGGGAACCAGTCTGAGTAGTGACCAGCGTGTAAAACTCGGCTATACATTTCTATGTGCATGGCAATAACAGTTTTAAGTAAAGTAATGTTAACACCTAATTTATGTAACTTATATATCAGCCCATCATGCCAAACTCTGTCAAAAGCTTGACGAGCATCCAGAAAACATGTGTATAGTTTACTATTCTTTTCCTGACAAAAATGAATGCTCTCTTTAACTATTAGTGACGTCATCATACTGCCCATTTTTTTCTGAAACCCACCTTGTAATAGATGGAGAGGCTTAGAAATACAGTTTTGCAATCTTTTTAACAAGATCCTTTCATAAAGTTTTAAGATCGAAGAAGATAAAGTAATGGCACGATAGTTTTTAGGTACATCTTTGCGCTTTCCATTACCTTTGTACCGTATTTTAAACTTACAGGTACATAGGAGAACCAATACATTAAATTAAGCAACAGCGTTAAGTAGTGATGTAACATTGTACCACCGAAAATAATGTGTTCATTATAAACGTTGTCTGGACCACATATTTTACCTTTTTGCAACACTTTAATCGCTTCCAAAACCTCATTTAACGAAATCTCATCCTTTGTATCAATTAAAGGGTTACCCATACCTTTTAAATTCGAGGCTATGTTGGACACTCTATGGTAATGCTCACTGTCATATGAATCACATTCAGTGTCTGAGTAAAGTGAAGTAAAATAATCCCCCCATGCAACAGCAATTTGTTTGGAGTCCCTTAATACTGAATCATTAAATTTCATTTCATTACAGACCGACGAAGATTTTACACTGCGTTTAAAATTAAATAGCCGCCAAAATGTAGCGCTGTCTACATTGCATGCATTATCAATGTCTTCGTTTGTCTTATTTAAATACTGAAAGGAACGTAATCGATTCCAATTACGAAATCACGTTTGACTGATTTGTATGCAACATAAGATTCGAACGTATGACCTCTCGGCCTACCTTCATCAATTCATGCCTTTTTTTTACATCTCATGATATAATGGAATTGCTTTAACTCGTTAGACTAACATGGCTTAAGGTATGGTCTAAATTGAGACACAGGAAAACAAATATCCGAGCTTAACTTAATATTTGTGAATATACAGTTATACAACGCGTTAATATAACCGTTCACACAGTTGGTTGGTAAAGACGCAGTACTGTCTTTTAAGTGAGTGTGTAAGTAAGAGGCATATGCATCTAAGTGAGTCTGGCATAGTTTATTCCATTTAATCGGTGAAAACGTATGCATTTGGTCTAACTTGCTTATGTTATCCACAGCTAAAGTAAACGTGATCGGACGGTGCGATGACACATTAAGGAAGTTGTCATCAACGATAATACACTTTTGCACTATGTCAACGCATTCGATGGGGACCATGACATGGTCAACAAGAGACCTATATTTTCCATCGTAAGAAACATACGTAGCATCTACACCAGAGCATAAGTCGCTAGTCGTCAGTACAAACAGATTAAAGTCTGAAACTAAGCGTTCTAGGGTACGACCTCTACCATCTAAATTCTTTATAAAGGAGTGTCCATTCAAATGTGCGTTAAAGTCGCCCATGAGGATAACCTTTCCGTGATCAGCATACAAGCTAAGAACATTCTAAAGTGCGTCGAGGCATGCACGAAATAATTTCTCAATACCATGATTGCTACAAGGTAAATATACCTGTATTACATACAAGAAAGAGCTGTCAGATAACTGTACTTGTACACCAATAATCCGATCTGACTCGATAGATAATGGGGTAATTACATGATTGAGTAGTTTTCTCCAAAGTAGCATGACTCCACCTTTACCAGTTCTTGTCCCACTAGAAATAGGCAAGTCGAAATCGCTCACTGCTATACCATTATAAGAAGGGTGTATACTGTTTATGAAGTGATGATCGGACTTAAATAGCCAGTGTTCCGATATGCCGCAACTATCAATTGAATTCTGATCCAACAGGTTGCTGAGGTAAACAGTACTCGACATCAAACCGGTTACATTCCACGTACATAAATTTAACATAGACGTATTACAACGAAGTAAGAAAACGACCACGTTGTATGGCAAAATATATACATTCTTCTGAATACCGATAACAGTTTTCATCTATAGATAAATAAGAACATAATCCACTACACGTTGTAGCACAGTAGATATACTCCCCTTTAAGCAGACGAATTTTAACTAGACTGGACACATAACTCAGTGTCGCGAATTTCGTGCTGTTAAACTTATATCGAACAAAGTGTTTCAAAAATATCGCCAACGGTTCTAATTAAATGTGGTCAATCCTCAATCGAACTGTGTTGCACCAATGATATACACATTGTAAACGGACGTTTCCCCCAGTGATTCCGAATGTGCATGTACGGCAAATAACGGGAAAGCTTGGTTGTCTATATGCTAGCATCTACGGAATTGTTCTCATATATCCTATACTTTAAAATTGGCGAACTAGAGATTTCAGCCACGATAAACAGTCCTTTTATGCAATATACTCGCTATAAGTGGAATACCACTAAGGAATCATAGTGTATGGACTAGTTTAATGCTACATATGACCAGTTTTACTAGTCAGTCTTTAATGGGAACGTCTTACAGAAACGCAATTAATTTATACAAATATTACAATCCTGTGCGGAGAGTATTAAATGTAAACAGCGTCAAATCAAGGAAAACACATTAATACAACCTGAATGGTGGGACAAACTACATAACTGTACATAAATTCAAATCTCCGAACAATAAAAGTGATTTGCGTGAGTTCTTAAAGTGCATAAGCACTTTAAAAACTTATGCACGGCTAAGCGAATATCGCTAAAAAGAAAGCGTCGTAGTCAACGTGTTGATTGCCGAAGAAACCCGCAAAGGTTTGGAAACATTTAAAAGCACAGTTAAGTTTTGGAAAACTGAGGCGTCGATTATACTAGGTTATACCAGGTGTGACATGGTTTGACTATTTTAATATTTTTTTAAAGACGACCGAGCCACGAATGACACTTTACACAATGATACATTTCATATCATGTCAGAACAGGAAGACGGCAGTAGCTTAGATGTGACTATTACAAACGAGGACATTATTCATTGTATAAATGCTTTGCGTAGCTCGTGTGCTTCGGGAATAGAAGGACCTGTATATAAGCATAATATTCCTCAAAGTGCTTACCAACGAACTATCTGAATGAGCCGAAATAAATGAAGTCATCGATTTCGCCGCGGCGGTTACTCCGCTGTTGATAGTGATTTTTCTGGTGCTACTAGAATGCAGCTAAATATGTCACAATCAAAAGTAATGGTTTAACGTACAGGTGGTCTACTACGAAATAGTGAAAAATGTTTATACAGAGGTGAAGAAATAGTACTTGTCCAATCAATTTTATAAAAATAAAGGAACATATTTTACAGCAAAGTTATTTTGGACAAAGAGGAAGGAAACTCTTGCTCTCCAAGAACATAAGGCTGTAAATACAATATATTACATTATCAAAAACAGTATGGTCATTTTGATCACAATGATGCGTTTAAATTTTTGGATACTATGCTGCTGCCGATACTAACATATTCATCAGAAATATGGGGCTACCAATCATGTGATATAGTAGAAAGACCGCATATCCGATTTTGTAAACAGATCGCTTGCTTAAACAGTAATGTAGCCAATTTCTTCGCTCTTAGTGAGTGTAGTATGGTTTCGGTTATGTATGGTTAACTGAAGACGTTGGTGATTCCAACAGATTTTTTTATTATTTTATTTTTATATTTATTTCCCACAATTTACACAAAAAGCATGTCACAATACATACAATACATACAATAACAAACTATTCTAAATACATGTTTAAACTTCAAGCTGGACCTGGTTTATGTATTACATCATGCATTCTAGATATAAATACTTTTTTTGTTTTAAATATACTCTAAAAAAGGTTTAAAATCGAACAGATTATTTGAAGAAGTAAGAAAATGAAGAGTGATGGAAGAAGAAAGGGACCTGTGATTTGACTAAATATTTGTGTGAACAATTAAACAATTAAATTTCTTGAGATAAATGTGCAATAATAAAACAATTAAAGATCGAGAAACTTTTTGTCATGTATCTCTAATAGGTCTTTGTATAAAGCAATTTCTTTTTCTATTTTGATTTGTTTCTTTAATCTAATGTTAATCATGTAAAACGTATATATAGGTATAGTATTTACTTGTTTCGTATTAAAGATATATTGTTTTATAATAATAATAGTGATATAATTAACAATTTCAATATCCGCACCACCTTTAAGAATTTCGAGACAAATTTCCTTTCATTGAAGAGTTTATTTTATTAGATTTTGTATTAAATAACACTATTAATTTATTCCACATTATTTGCGTATTTCTGCATTCCTAAAACAGGTGTTCTATGATTTCCACATAACTTGAACAAAATTCACATATATTTGTAGGTATACAGTATCTTATGTGTAGGTATAATTCTATTTAAAAAATTATATTGGAAACTTCTTAAAGTTGTATCCTATGAATGCTATCGTATAATGAGTTGTCCAATTCAGTTTTTCACAAACAATAGTTTTTCGTTACATGAAGACATTTTGACTTGTACGATAATTGAATTTAATATAAGAACTTGTTTGCTTTTTTGTTACCTCACTGGTCGTGTATTTTCCTCGTTTGTTGGATTTTCATTTTGCATTGCATTTTTCTTCTTTAAATGTATGTTTCCATGATATTATAGTATTTTAAGAAATCTTTAGATTGTATATCATATAGATATTAAAATGTTTCAAATGTGTAATAAAAGAATTCTGCGAAAATCATAAAAATGCTCTAAAAGTGTTATACATCTATCGTGCCAATCTTGGTAAGATAAGGTTTTCCCATTTCTTCTTATTTCTGAATTATTCCAAATAATTTCTTTTTTTACATATCATTTTGCGGTAAGTATTGACGTATTGTTTTCCATGGAGGTATATCTGTTATGTCTACATCTTTTAAATTGCATTCATAGATAAGGCTACCCCCATGTTTCTTTAATATCCTTTCATAAAATAACTTCCATCTAAATAACGCTTTATCTAACTAGATTGTAATGAATAAACTAATAGGTATATATTTGGCAGGCGCGTAGCTGAGCCCAAATTTACTTTACGCACTCTGCTAGATTTGTAATTGGAACAGTCTATGGTGTCGTTTCGAGTATATTTTACAACATAGAATGTGGTCCTATTTGACCGTCCAAAACATATAAATGTTTTAATGAAAGACAAAAAAAAATCAAGTCTTCTTTTTCCATCCATATATCATCTGCAATTTTAAAACAAACATACAATATATTTCTCCTATTGTTCATAGTTCAAAACAAAACATCATACAATGGGCGTTCAGAACGACTGTTTAGCTATTGAACTTTGATAGCTCTAGGTGGTATATAACGGTAAACACGCTTATAAATGCAAGTGCAAAAATGAACACAATGGAAAACGTACCAGGCGCGTAGCTGACTGTACGCAAAATACGAAGCTGCATACACATTGTCTCCAGTACTCAAATTTTAAAAAGTTCAAATCTGCAATAAAAACTTGACATGGGGTAGGCGTAAGTATAAAACCAACGAAAAATGGCAAATGCAACACATTTTAGAATCTCAAAATTTCCTAAAAAATACGTTTATTTCACCATCAAGATCAGTCATATTTTGCTACTGAAATGCTCCCAGGAGTCACCACAGAAGATATAGAGTGGATTCCCCCCCCCCCCCCCCCCCTTCCTAAAAATTGCGTACACACTCTCTTTACCCTAGCTACGCCCCTGCGTACGTCCTCGCTAGAGCTTCTACAAATTGTTTAAATCACATTACAATGTACTCCAATACAGTGGTCACTATTTAGTTCGCGCCGCACAATGCCATACATGATGTGGTAATGAAGCAGGTCAATCTACACACGGAATAAGAGGACTAGTCTTCGCTCCTTTCTACGTGCAAACACATCTATAATTGTGTCGACGTTTATGTCCCTATCACGATGAATGCTCATCAACCCAAGCCCAGACAGTCTACCGGTGGTCATTGTTGACCGTGAGTAGGTTTTCACCCTTCTCATTGAGCTGAATGAGCGCTCTGCAGTGGCGGTTGAAACGGGCATTGCCAGTAAAATGTGGAGGCATGTTGACACATTTGGGTACAGCTCAGCGTTCATGTGTGCTAATGTATCACCTATGGTATCATAGACAGGACCGTCTCCATCACACCTATTTCTCCAGCGACTAACCTCTCTTGAAACTCCTCAAGTGAGTCAGCTGGCAGATCTCGCGAACAGGTGGCGTATAATTCCTGTACAATATCGTTGTCGATATGCTCTATTTCGCTTGGTATTAGATATTGTGCGTTAAACCTGTCGCCATTTTGAATGAGCCTGGTGGATAGTTCCGTCATTAAATGGTCGACGAATGGAAGGTACAAATTGCGTCGCCAGTATTCTGTCGATGTTGTTGTCTACGGTTGCACACTGCTCGTGGTCGGGATGGTTCGACACCAACTGCTTGGGCCATATCGACGGACTTGTTGTAAAGGGCATCCCACACCGCTGGATCATTTCTTTCTTCGTCGACCTGACGCAAAACTGTTTGTGCCTCTCGCACGGCTTCAACTAAGTCGCAGGTTTTACGCTGCAGCATTTGTGAGAGCGGCACAAGTCCAGAAAGAACGTGTTCTATGGCGACGAGACCTACTATGAAGCCGAACTGAGTGACCGCGGCTCTGAATGCACCAGCCTTGGCGTCACCATAGTTAAGGCTTAGGTCCTCTAAGCAGTTTACAATGGTTGGGTACGAGCACTTAAATGTATTCAGTGCGTCTGCTCTGGCTGCCCATCTAGTTTCGCATAATGACTGGAGTTTTGTACGACTCTCTCCATCTCTTCGCGACAAGCTTGGTCGTTCGCCAACGTCTCCCGAAATCTTAACAACCGTTTTCCCGAGTAATTGAACAGAAAAGCCACTTCTTGTACTGTCTTCATCATGTTTCTAGAGAGTGGCTCCTCAGATGCATGTATTATTGCTAGGTTTAAGCAGTGTGCATTGCAGTGCGTGTAAATTGCCTCGGGAAATATCTGTCGTACCCGCGCTTGAACGCCACGGAATTTTCCGGACATGTTGGACGCCCCGTCGTAGCCTTGACCCCGCATTTTCACTAAATTTAAACAATTAAAATATACTAGTATGGGTTTATCAAGTTAACTTATGTGTTGACTTCGTTCTTTTTTCATAAGTTTTATTCTTAGAATTTCTGGAAGTCTGCCCCTCACCCCCCTTAGTGTACATTTTTATTGCGTTTTTCGCATTTATTTCATTTTTATTTTTTTCGATCTGTCCAAAATTATTTTACGCACGTGCGTACGTGCGTAAGCCTAGCTACGCGCCTGTTTGGTACCGCTATTTCTCCATGAACAATCGATTGTATCAACTGTTTTCTTTTAAGTTTATCTGGCTTACATTTCCACAGATATTCAAATTTGGTTTTATTTATGTCATTAGCAATAAAATCAGGTGGATTTGGTAATTCTGTAAATGGGATATATGATTTTGGTTAATTCAAATTGTTTAACAACTATTTCTTTTCCAAGAAGAGTAAGCTTTCTGTGGTACCATTGTTTTAAAACAGTTTTAAATTCTTGCAATTTTGGTAAAAATATATTCTAATGTTATATCTTTACATTAGAAAAATGAATACACAAAGTTTTTACTGATTTTGAAGTCCATATTAAAATTCTTCTTCTTACAAAATTCCAAGTTGCTATCTTTTAGCAATCCTACTCTTAAAATTGTTGATTTTGAAGTGCTAAGTTTAAGGCCTGATATTTTTCCGAAATCTGTTAGTGCTTGAACTAAGGATACAAGGGATTGTTCAGAGTCATCTGTAAGATATGTTGCGTCATCTGCGAACATGCTTTGTTTAACCTATTGCTTTTCAATCTATATGCCTCGAATACCATTATTTTTAAAATATAGTTTGACACTATTTCCCCGTTCTATCGGAAAGCTGTCTGAAAGATTACCATTATTAATAATTATACTACTACAGTCGTAATAGAACAATTTTACCAAACGTATAAATCAACTTCCAAAATTTTACTTTTCTAAACAACGAACCATGAATCAAATCCTGGTTTATTACCATTATTTAAATAATCTAATCATTCTTGAATTAACCATATATTTTCTCCAATATAACGACCTTTAATGAAACCTGTTTGAGATGCATTTATGTCTGATAATAAACTTTTTAAATTCTGTTAGATATCGCTTTTGTTGCAATTTTACAGTCGATATTTAACAAACTAATTGGACGCTAATTTGAAAGGTCATCTTGATTTTGTCCTGACTTTAGTATAAGGGATGGGATATAAGAGCTTGTTTTTTGGTAACTTTGTTAGTGAACCATTTTCAAATGAATCATTTATAGAATCGACAAACTGTGTTTTTAACACATTCCAAAATGTTTTACGAAATTCTACTGTTAATCCGTCTGAACCTGGACTTTTTTCATTTTTCATATCAAATAGTGCTTCTTTTATGTATACATGTACATTCATATTCAGATAGTTTATCACAACTGTGTTTCTCCTCAATGTTGAGGATTGGAATGGGCAAATCAACGAAATCATTACCACTTTCATCATTCAATATATAACGTTTTTTATATAGTTTTTTGTAAAAAGGTTTTTGATGGTGTAAAATATCTTCAGTATCCGTTTCCTTATTATCAATTATTATAAGAATGCCTTTTTCCAAAAATCGCAAAATATTTAGAGTTTTTCTCATTCTTTGCAATATGGATTGCTTTTGCTCTTAGGATACACCCATTCTTTTTTTTATTATTTAGACCGTTTAATTCCTGGTTAAGTGTATTTAGAGATGTAACTTCATTACAGTTAAATTTGATTGTTTTTGAAATAATGTTTTCTAATTTTTCTGTTTGGTTTAAGATTTTTTCTCTTTCAGAATTTTCTCTTTTTTTATAATTTGAATGCTTAATTGTATAATTTATAATGCTTCCTTTAATTGATTTCCACATAGTATTTGTATTACATACAGTATCTGTATCATTACTGCATTATGTAATATTTTTAGCATATTCATCGTATAGTAGTAAGGAATTATTTAATTTAAAATACCCAGGGCCTCGTTTTTGCTGATTGCAATTTATTGTTAAAATCACTATTGAATGGTTTAATTTTAAAACTTTTAACTTTGTTATTTATACATTTAGATGTTAGAAAATAATCAAGTCTGCTAAATATAGTGGCTTTTGTATTTGAATGCCATGTAAATTGTTGTATTGTTGGATAAAAAAAACCTCCAAATATCAATAAAGTCATATTCATGTATTAAAACGTTAATTTTTGGTCTGCAGTTTTTATTAGTATCTTTTTTATCCGATGATAATATTTTTGTAGCCATATATATTTTCTAATGCTATTTCTTCGTCTTGCAATGTTATATCGACACTGATTAATCGGCCTATTAATATTTTAGTAAATTTATTTACCTGAATACCACAGTTTTTATTTATTAGAATCACTATTGGTTGTGTGATCACTCAAAAAACAATCTTCATCCAAGTCTGATTAGCGGATATGATATGTGTGTTTATTGCAGGAATCATATTGAAAAGCTTCATTTTTCAAGCCATTTAAATATCTGTAGGCGTTTTTGTGTATTCTGCAAACCTTTAAAATTAAAAGTACATTTTGATTTATCCAAAGGCGTAGCTAGAAAATAATCCCGTACCAGCACAAATCACAGCCAATGAATGAGAGTAGAAAGTTTGATAAGAGTGAGAACAAAATAAAGTCATAACAGTTTAGATAAGGGAGAGAATTATGTCTGGGTAAAAATACAAATAGTGATGAGAGTAAACATTTTTGGAAGAGGGTATCATATATTGGCTGCAATTTATTAAACCCACTCTTATTTAATGCAAAACACATTTGAGCCGTCCCGTGAGAAAACCAACAGTATGACCTCTGCGTAATGTATCGAACCAGATCAGCCTGCGCAATCCACGCAGACTGATCCGAGCCGACACATTCCGTCTCAGGGGGATAGATGTATAGAGTAATGATTCCTGTAACAGAAAATCCAAAGGAGGTGAAACGTGTCTATCCGAGTAAGCCTGCGCGGTATGCTTAGGCTGATCCGGATCGATGCTTTACGCAGAGTCCATAATGTTGGTATTCTCGCGGAACGGCTCATTTATATGCTATCCCCTTCTGTCTTTATCTATGTTTTCAAATAAGTATGATATTCTGTAATTCCCTTCTCATACCTCATTTAAAAAAAAAAAACACATACATGTTGTATACCCATCTACCGATGGAAATATACAAGCTGTTCCCAATTAACAGATAAAGTGAGGTTTACAAAAGATAATTCAGCGAAGGTTCAAAATACATTGCACAACTTCACCAACATATCCTGTCCGGTCATATTTGTTAACAAGCATGAATCCATACATTTACAACTTGGTGTTTTCAATATACAAATATTATGATTACAATTTAATACGCTTAAATAAACATATTAACCCTTTGCCACATACAACAATTTTGCAGCAGACGACGTTGAAAATATACCAGAAATTATTTGGAAACTCCCTTTAAATGAAAGTACAATAATTTAAAAGATTTGAAAACATGGTAACAAAAGGAGAAATTGCTCGTTTTTGGCAATTTCTTCTTTTGTTGCTATATTCTCAAAAACCCGTCTGCTGCAGAGGTGTCAGAGAGTGTATATATGACGGAAAGGGTTAATTATGTTCAAAAGCAGATGATTTTTTTTTACTGTATATAAATTACAAACCAATACAGGTTTTTAATGATATTGTTCCACATAAATGACATACATGTAAAGAGAATGACGGGATTATATGGTGTATATCCTAAATATATCGTGTATATCAAGATCAAACTGCACATAGTGTTTATCTGATCCCAGCATTCAGTTAACACAACTACATATCAGGAAACATTTAAACAAAAAAGTAGACATGTGTAATTCACAAAAAGAGTGAGATACACGATTATATTGCTAATGTGCTAGATACTAAACATAGATTTCTGTGAATACCAGGACCAGATAACGCATAAGTACAATCTGATCCTAGTCTTCAATGACATCAAACTCATTTTTTTATGTACTATATATTGTATAACAAAACAAAAACTGTGGAAGCTAAGTGTATTGATCATATAGCATTTTACGAATTACTGGTGTTTGGTAACATTTTTGCCATAGTTGAATTTCTTTTATCATTTTCTCAATAAAGAACATTTAAATAAATAGAACACAAAAAAGGTAAATTTTGTTATCGGTTAGCGAAAGTATTAGATTTTAAATAACTATCTGTGTTGAAGTGAGTACAGGGTTTAAATGTATGTATTTAATTTGGTATGTGTATGAACTAAGAAATTACAAGATAGTACCTATCCTATCCAACAAAGTTAATGTCTATAATGATCCTTTCTATTTTATCAATTGTTTTCTTTGCAGGCCATGGCATCTCTAGCCAGTGTTGATAGCCCTCATACGTAACCTTGCAGGCCATGGCATATCTAGCCAGTGTTGATAGTCCTCATACTTAACCGTGCAGGCTATGACATATCTAGCCAGTGTTGATAGTCCTCATACATAACACTGCAGGCCATGGCATCTCTAGCCAGTGTTGATAGTCCTCATGCTAAACCTTGCAGGCTATGACATATCTAGCCAGTGTTGATAGTCCTCATACATAACACTGCAGGCCATGGCATCTCTAGCCAGTGTTGATAGCCCTCATACGTAACCTTGCAGGCTATGACATATCTAGCCAGTGTTGATAGTCCTCATACGTAACACTGCAGGCCATGGCATCTGTAGCCAGTGTTGATAGCCCTCATACGTAACCTTGCAGGCCATGGCATCTGTAGCCAGTGTTGATAGTCCTCATGCTAAACCTTGCAGGCAATGGCATCTCTAGCCCGTGTTGATAGTCCTCATGCTAAACCTTGCAGGCCATGGCATCTCGTGCCCGTGTTGATAGTCCTCATACTTAACCTTTTTGGTATGTGTATGAACTAAGAGATTACAAGATAGTACCTATCCTATCCAACAAAGTTAATGTCTATAATGATCCTTTCTATTTTATCATATGTTTCTTTGGCGCCTATAACCTTGTAGGCCATGGCATATCTAGCCCGTGTTGATAGTCCTCATACTTAACCTTGCAGGCCATGGCATATCTAGCCAGTGTTGATAGTCCTCATACGTAACCTTGCAGGCCATGGCATATCTAGCCCGTGTTGATAGTCCTCATACTTAACCTTGCAGGCCATGGCATCTCTAGCCAGTGTTGATAGTCCTCATACGTAACCTTGCAGACTATGGCATCTCTAGCCCGTGTTAATAGTCCTCATACGTAACACTGCAGGCCATGGCATCTCTAGCCAGTGTTGATAGTCTTCATACTTAACAGTGCAGGCTATGGCATCTCTAGCCAGTGTTGATAGTCCTTATACGTAACCTTGCAGGCCATGGCATCTCTAGTCAGTGTTGATAGTCCTCATACGTAACCTTGCAGGCCACCTTGCAGGCCATGGCATCACTAGCCAGTGTTGATAATCCTCATACTTAACCGTGCAGGCTATGATATTCCTCATACGTAACCTTGCAGGCCATGGCATATCTAGCCCGTGTTGATAGTCCTCATACTTAACCTTGCAGGCCATGGCATCTCTAGCCAGTGTTGATAGCCGTCATACGTAACCTTGCAGGCTATGACATATCTAGCCAGTATTGATAGTCCTCATACATAACACTGCAGGCCATGACATATCTAGCCAGTGTTGATAGCCCTCATACGTAACCTTGCAGGCTATGGCATCTCTAGCCCGTATTGATAGTCCTCATACATAACACTGCAGGCCATGGCATCTCTAGCTAGTGTTGATAGTCTTCATACTCAACCTTGCAGGATATGGCATCTCTAGCCAGTGTTGATAGTCCTTATACGTAATCTTGCAGGCCATGGCATCTCTAGCCAGTGTTGATAGTCCTCATACGTACCCTTGCAGGCCATGGCATCTCTAGCCACTGTTGATAGTCCTCATACTTAACCGTGCAGGCTATGTCATCTCTAGCCAGTGTTGATATTCCACATACGTAACCTTGCAGGCCATGGCATCTGTAGCCAGTGTTGATAGCCGTCATACGTAACATTGCAGGCTATGACATATCTAGCCAGTGTTGATAGCCGTCATACGTAACCTTGCCGGCCATGGCATCTGTAGCCAGTGTTGATATCCGTCATACGTAACCTTGCAGGCCATGGCATCTCTAGCCAGTGTTGATAGTCCTCATACTTAACCGTGCAGGCTATGGCATCTCTAGCCAGTGTTGATAGCCGTCATACGTAACCTTGCCGGCCATGGCATATCTAGCCAGTGTTGATATCCGTCATACGTAACCTTGCAGGCCATGACATATCTAGCCAGTGTTGATATCCGTCATACGTAACCTTGCAGGCCATGGCATCTCTAGCCAGTGTTGATATCCGTCATACGTAACCTTGCAGGCTATGACATATCTAGCCCGTGTTGATAGTCCTCATACTTAACCACGCTTATTTGGACGGTATGGTTTTTGTACAATATTTTGCCATTATGTGTCCATGCTTCTGCTGACATCAACACCTCAGGTGTGTACTGGTCAAATATCCATGTATAAAAATTCCAGTACCTGACAATTTGTGTTTGTTCTCCATAACTTCAATTTTAACATTTCTCGAAGGGAATTTGACAACCACTTGGCGAATCACATTTGATTTATTGGGTACTCTATGGGCAATATTTATATCATGTAGTGATAGTTTAAACACTTCCTTTTCTCTGAATACTTCTATTAATTTACGGGCTGTTTCTAATGCTGTTTTTTCTCTGTTTGTATCATCTAAAGCAATTATCTTTATATTGCTTCTTCTATTGTATTGTTCTGTTTGGTTTTCAAACTTCATTATTTTCTCCTTCATTTTGTACATTTTCTTCTCCAAATTCTTGTGTGCTATCATATAACTTCCCTTCTATAGCTTCAATATTTCTAGTAACACTTTGTAAAATGGAATCTGTCATTTCTGACAACATATCCTTCATCATAGAATTGATCGATCCATCTCCTTTTACCATGCAATTTTCACATTTCTAATTTAGAATTTATTTCTGACATCTGTTTGATAAGGTTAGAGATTTCAAACTTTTCACCAAGCTCTCGTGTTTTATCACCATCATTCTTATATCTACTTTTCTTCTTCTTCTGCTTCTCGATTGCCTTTTCTTCAACTATACTGCTTTGTCAAATTTCAGGTGTTCAGGGCATAACTTAATGATTGAAAAGGGTCGGCATTTACACATTGACAGAAACCTACGGCATTGATCTATTAAATAAAGTTATTTGTTCAAGACATTACACCAACAACCGTCATGGTACAATAACCTTTTTTATGCCCCCGGAATCCGCGATTCGGTGGGCATCTAGTTTTTGGCCTGTCTGTCTATGAGAGAAGGAAACAGTATCTTCCATCCAGTTGGTTAACCGGTCCATGTGCGAAGGTAACTGTGTCTTCCACCCATTTGTGTCGGTCTTTATTTAAAGGTAACAGCGTCGTACAATCATTGGGTTAATCGGTCTATCTGGGAAGGAAGTTTCTTTGATCCATTGGGTTAAACTGTCTATGCGGGAAGGTAACAGCGTCTTTCATCCATTGGCTTAATCGGTCTATGTGGGATGGTAACAGCCTCTTCCATCCATTTGGTATACCGGTCTATATTGAAAGGTAACAGTGTCTTCCATCCATTAAGTAGTCCGGTCTATATGGGAAGGTAACACTTTAACAGCGTCTTCCGTCCATATGGTTAATCGGTCTATCTGTGAAGATAACAGCATCTTCCATCCATTGCGATAATCGGTTTATATGTGAAGATAACAGCGTCGTCCATCCATTTGGTTAATCGGTATATGCGGGAAGGTAACAGAGTCTTCTATCCATTAGGTTAATCGGTTTTTATGGGATAGTAACAGCGTCTTCCATCCATTGGGTTAACCGGTATATGTGTGAAAGAAACAGCATATATTCCTTTTATCCTGACACCATCCACTGGGTTAATCGGTCTATATGGGAGGGTAACAGTATATTCCAGCCTTTGGGTTAATCGGTCTATGCGGTCTTCCATCCATTGGGTTATTCGGTCTACGTGGGATGGTAATAACCTCTTCCATACATTTGATATACCGGTATATATGGGAAGGTAACACTGTCTTCCATCCATTGGGCATACCGGTCTATGTGGGAAGGTAACAGCGTCGTCCATCCATTTGGTTAATCAGTCTATACGGGAACAGTTTCTTCCACCCATTGGGTTAATCGGTTAATGTGGGAAGGTAAAAGCGTCATCAATCCATTGTGTTAATGGGTCTATGTGGGATGGTAACAGCGTCCTTCAACCATTGTGTTAATCGGTCTATGCTGGAAGGTAACACCGTCTTCCATCCATTTTGTTAATCGGTATATTTGGAAAGGTTACAGTGTCTTCCCTCCATTGGGTTAACCGGTCTATGTGGGAAGGTAACAGCGTCCTTGAACCATTTTGTTAATCAGTATATTAGGGATGGTAACAGCGTCTTCCATACAATGGATTAATCAGTATATGTTGGAAGGTAACCGCGTCCTTCAGCCATTTGGTTCATTAGTCTATGTTGGAAGGTTATAGCGTCTTTCATCCATTTGGTTAATAAGTCTATGCTAGAAGGTAACAGGGTCCTTCATACATTGGGTTAATCAGTATATGTGGGAGGGTAACAGTGCTCTCATCCATTTGGTTAACCGGTCTATGTGTGAAGGTAACAGCGTCTTTCAGCCATGTGGTAAATGGGTATGTGTGAATGTAACAGCGTCCCTCAACCACGTGGTTAATCGGTCTATGTGTGAAGGTAACATCGGCCTTCAACCATCTGGTTAACCGGTCTATGTGTGAAGGTAACAGCGTCCCTCAACCATGTGGTTAATCGGTCTATGTGTGAAGGTAACATCGTCCTTCAACCATCTGGTTAACCTGTATATGTATGAAGGTAACATCTTCCTTCAACCATCTGGTTAACCGGTCTATGTGTGAAGGTTACAGCGTCCCTCAACCATGTGGTTTATCGATATATGTGTGAAGGTAACAGCGTCCTTCAACCATCTGGTTAACCGGTCTATGTGTGAAGGTAACAGAGTCCTTCAACCATCTGGTTAACCGGTATATGTGTGAAGGTAACAGCGTCCCTCAACCATGTGGTTGATCGGTCTATGTGTGAAGGTAACAGCGTCCTTCAATCATCTGGTTAACCGGTATATGTGTGAAGGTAACAGCGTCCCTCAACCATGTGGTTGATCGGTCTATGTGTGAAGGTAACAGCGTCCTTCAATCATCTGGTTAACCGGTATATGTGTGAAGGTAACAGCGTCCCTCAACCATGTGGTTGATCGGTCCATGTGTGAAGGTAACAGCGTCCTTCAACCATTTGGTTGATCGGTTGAGGGTAACAGTTTTTTCAATTCAGTGGGTGAATCGGTATATGAGGGAGGGTATCAGCGTCCTTCATTCATTTGGTTAATCGGTATGTGTGGGAAGGTAACAGCGTCGTCCAACCGTTTGGTTAATCGGTCTATGTTGAAAGGTAACAGCGTCCTTCGTTCATTAGTTTAACCGGTCTATGTGGGAAAGTAGCAGCGTCCTTCAACCATTTAGTTAATCGGTTTATTAGGGATGGACACAGCGTCTTCCATCCATTAGGTTAATCAGTATATGTTGAAAAGTAGCAGCGTCCTTCATCAATTCGGTTAATCGGTCTATGTGGGAAGGTAACAGCGTATTCCATGCATTTGGTTAATGGATATATGTAGGATGGTAACAGCGTCTTCCATCCAATGGGTTAATCGGTATATGATGGAAGGTAACATGGTTTTCCATCCATTCATTTAATCGGTGTATGTTGGAGGGTAGCAGCGTCTTCTAACCATTTGGTTAACCGGTCTATGTTGGATGGAAACAGCGTCCTTTAATCATTAGGTTCATCGGTCTATGTGGGATGGTAATAGCGTCTTCCATCTATTGGGTTAATCGTTATATGTTGGAAGGTAACAGTGTCTCCCATCCATTCGGTTAATCTGTCTATGTTGGAAGGTAACAGTGTCTCCCATCCATTCGGTTAATCTGTCTATGTTGGAAGGTACGTTGGGGATACTACAAATAGTCTCTCTATATTGTTCATATGCTAAAATAATTATGACCGTAATGTTTTCGCGTGAAAAAAAAAGGGCCAGGACCGTGTTACTATCAATGAAACAAAAGGGACGTTTGAAATTAAACTGGAAAATCATTGACATTAACTCCTTTTCCTTACAATACTATTATCTAAATAATTGATTTAATTACATTTAAAATAATGCATGAGCAAAATCATTATAAGAACAAATAATAAACAGCGCTTACAATTTAAACCTGACACAAATAATTGTCTTATGTAAATATAGTTATGATTGTTGTTTACAAACTTTTGGCAATTTACAGTGTTTATCAGAGAAGGTTGAAACGAACATTGGGCGGCACTCAGCGAAAAGCATTCTTAACCCTTTCCCTCATATAGACGCTTTCTGACGCCTCTGCAGCAGACGGCTTTTTGAAAACATAGTGACAAAAGAAGAAATTGCACAAAACGTGCAATTTCTCCTTTTGCCACAATGTTTTCCACTTTTTGTCATAGGTAATCCATTCAATTATGGAGATTTTCTACGTTTTGACAAAATACGTTCCAAGTCGTCTGCTGCAGAATTGTCGTATAAGGGAAAAGGTTAAGACTGTTGAGACCAATTCAAATCGATATTAGCCTGTTAAACCATGCAGTCATATCTGACTCTGCAGTGTTCGTCGATAAGTCACATATTCTTATGGTGTTTTATACCCCTTTCAACAATTTTCAGTTATATCACGGCGTCTCCTGGTTAAGTTTCCAGTACTACTGGTCCATTTATCCTAACACCAGCGAATCAGTCGTAATGCTAAGCAGCAAGCAAGGAAAGCCCTTACTACCATTTTATAGACTTTGGTATGACCCGGACGGGAATCGAACCCGTGACCTCCCGCACCCAAGGCGGTCCCATAAGTTATAGAAGGTTTCAGAACTTCTGTTAAATACTGTCAATGTAGCCGCATAGCATGTTTTGTTTACAGGGACTTTCAGATTAATACATAAAACTGATGATGTCTCCCATTGGACAATGATGATTATGTTGAAAATTGATTTGTTGGGGTATAAAATTAAATACCCTCAGACTGATTTGTACTCAAGACAATGTTTTCTTTAAACTATGTTGACACCACTTTCCAATCATTTTCTAAAATTGAAAGAAAAGTTCACTGCCGTATAAGAGCAACTTTTGGTATAACGTCATAGCTAGATAAGGGAAAGTCATACTGTTTTACACCCTTCAAAACAAGTTTCTCTGCCAATGTGACCAACAAGAGTTGCTGCAAGATGCAGCAATTGGAAGTCAGCGCTCGAATCAGCATGTTATGGCTTAAGAAATACTGTTTGATTCGAAAAACACGAAAACCGCTTTGAAATATATAATATAAATATATGATAACAATAGTTTTTTAGTTAAATACATAAAAGGAAAACAAAAATACCTTTACCCAACGTGTTGACCTCGATCTACCAAAATGATTGTAAACATTTGTCTGCGCATGCGCGTCCTTTTTTCCCCTTAATATATTCTTAAAATCGCGTTGATGAAAATATTTCCAGGTTCCTGTAATTAAAACCCCGGTGGTTCCCAGCGATGTTACATAGACTCTGCTCTGGTATATTGCTTGTGTTCAGTTGTGTGACTTCGGGTCGAAGTCAAGAGAAAAGAGGGAGAAATGTAACGGGAACGGGCTATAGGTATAAAAATCACGTCTACAGCCTTGCTGTGGAAGCCTGCTTTTATAGCGACGTTGGTAGAGTGGTTGACCTTTTCGTAAAGTAAAAAGCTACGTTCATCGCGGTTAGTGCCTGGATTGGTGACCCGCAATGGCTTAACACCGGTACACGTTATGCTATGGTTTTAATTTACATTTTGATTATAAAAAAAAATACTCGCATATAAATAGACTAATCTAAATATTCTATTTCAAACTCGAACGAGAACCAGTCTAGTGACGAACGGCTACGACAATATCCGAGAGCTGACAGTAAAATACGGCGCATGCGCGATCAAGACGATTAACACGGCGAATGCGCAAGCCCATTGCACCAGTGATAGTTCTAAACACAACCAATATATGCACTGGTGCTGATGCACCGCGCAATTATGACGCCAAAATATCAAGACAAATAAAGAAAAATCTAGAAATAAGGAAGTATTTACGTGGGTAAATGGTTAACTTAACATTTCTCTTCTAGTTCAAATGCTTATAACTAAACAACACGTTTTTCACATCCTCCTTCCTGCCGAAAATATAGGAGGGTGAATTGTCATATCCAAAATAATTAAAATCATGTATAAAAACTGATCTGAACTCTTTCATCAAATCTAACGGGACGCTCGCGAACGCCTCACGTGTAGCTGTCGCCTTTGTCTTTTTTAAATCCGCTGGGTCAGATTCTCTGTGTGCTTTTCGAGCTAACTCTATAAACTCATTTGCGTTCATTTCAAGAGTTTCTTTATTTATTTCAAGTGTTTTTTCCATGGCTATAATGCCTCTCATTTGAAGCTTTAACCAGATTCTCCGAAGCGCTTTATCCCAGCTTATTGATTTGAGAATATCTTTCTTCCATGAAAACGGGCTATTAATGCTGTCTTGAATGGCATCGTCTACAGATAATTCTCGAAACTTATTTTGAATACTATCCACTGAAGTGTTTATACCTGTCTTATCCATTATAAACACTGCGTCCGTTTCAAAAGTCTCCATTTTTCCAATATAGTCAAATTTGAGCTGACAGGGTCGACAACTCCTTAAAATACTCATGAAATGCACATCGAGGTTTTTCCCCGTTTTTTCACTGTTCACGACATGGCGGACAAACTCCGCAAATGTGACGTCATGTCCGTCAACCGGAATCGTTCTATTTAGTTTCCGGTATGCTTTTATTGCCTTGAGCCCGAATCCTTTCCAGTAAGTTGGATTCGGTGGAAGAAGTTTGTCAACGAAGGCGGAAAGAAGCCTGGAGTACGGGTTTCTGACAATAAGGAATGAAAATGAGTTTTTAAATAGCCATTTTACTTGTTTTGGGCTTTTGATATTCTTATTAAAAAGCTTAGTATTCTTCAAAGCGGTTTCTATTGTGATGTCATAAGGGTTTTCATATTCCTTGTCTGCTTTTAGTAACATATAAAAGACACGTCCCCAATACATTGAACCTATCTTTGCCACAGGACAATACACAAGTCGTTTAGAAGGAATGGTGAATAGCTGGATGGTGCCACTTGAGATCTTGGCATTGCCGGCTATTTGGCAAACATTGCGGACAGTCATGCCGAGTTCAAATCCGCCATGTCCTACATGGTGTCCGTGTTGGTGATGTGAGGTGTGTTGTGAGACAAGATCGGACTGAAATAGAAATAAATGTAAATAATAAACTTGTTCCCGTATACTAAAGACATTTACCGGCAATCTCTGCTCATACCCACACTTTAACCTGTTTAGTACAATAAGCCGTTCCATGAAAAAAACAATATTATGGACTCTGCGTAATGTATCGATCCAGATTAGTCTGCGCAGTCCCCACAGGCTAATCAGAGCCGACACATTCCGTCTCAGGGGAATAGATGTATAGAGTAATGATTCCTGAAACTGAAAATCTAGGTTAAGGGTTAGGGTTAGGGTTAGGAGTCCACACTGTTGATTTTGTCACATAAACATGTTATATAATAGTTAGCTTTATATCCAACTTTCAATACAAATGTACAATGCAATCGTTATTTCTTTTAAACGCTAAAATAAATCAGACAACTACGCATGAATAAAATGTTCTTATAGTTGAAAAATGACTCGTGCTCAGGGTAAATCGTAGCGTAATTATAACAATTGTACTTCAGATTGTAGACAATGACTTGTAAATAAACCTTATCATTACAATTGTAGAAAAGGACGTGCCTGCGTCTCCATGAAGTGAGATCACAATGGGCAATGTTTGTCAGATGTTTCTCGAGAACTTCTGTGACTAATTAACGAATTGTGTAAAGTCAGATCTACCCACGCGGATGCGCAGGATGATCTGCATCTACACTAATGAAGATGCCACCTGGCTGGTTTTCCGAGAGCGCTGCTCTAGGTAATGGGATATGTTAACCCCCTCCCTCATATAGACGCTTTCTAACGCCTCTGCAGCAGACGGCCTTTTGAAAACATAGTGACAAAAGAAGAAATTGCATAAAACGTGCAATTTCTCCTTTTGCCACAATGTTTTCCACTTTTTGTCATAGGTTATCCATTCAATTATAGATATTTTCCATTTTTTGACAAAATATGTTCAAAGTCGTCTGCTGCAGATTTGTGGTATGAGAGAAAGGGTTAAGCGTTTCCAAATACAACAAATCTGGAGCAGACGACTTTGAACATAAACAATCAAAGCGCTGAAAGCGCTAGTGGTATAGGGGCATATGTAAGTTGAAAATATATGGCATAGATAATATAGACAAACATTGTTGAAACAATGACCTTTAAACAAACCAAACCAAAAATGTGCGAAGCACACATATTGCCTGCCTATACAATACAAATACCTAATTTATCAAAGTTTCACCCTTTTCTTGTTTAAACAAAATAAAAAGATTGACAAAAAACAGAGCAGCCCTTAATTAAAATATTTCCAGTTCAGAAATCACTAAAGATTCACAATGTATATATTGTAATCATGCTGATAAATGAAAGACAATCGAAAGCATGCTAGAGTTATGTTTCTTTTGCACTGCACATCTGTAGCTCTGAGTTTCCTATACAACAAGTCTTAAATTGATACATTGGACATCTATTGAGACAATAACCGAAGAAATGAAAAATGAGTTTTACACCTAAAAAAAACAGATCAGATTTGTGTTCAAAATATTGTATCGATCTCTTAATCCCAATGTATACGTGTGACGACTTTGAAATGGATCCGCGAAACAGAAACAAAGTTTTGACCCATTAATGCAAACCGTAACGGACAGACGGACAGATGGATGAACACAAAGACGGACATACAGTCAGTCGCTCTGGGCAAAGTACAACGCTTGGGAAACACTCATTAACGAAACAAGGGCATGTGTTTTTCATGTGAAAGTCATATAATAAGTGAGAACATGAAAAGACAAAAAATATACACACTCCAACCGCAGCATGCTAATGTTATGGTAATGGTGCACTGCAAATGTGTAGGTCATAAGTTACCTACAAACCAAGTTTGGAAATGGATGATACGATGGAAATTAATTGAGACAATCGCTGAAATAAAGGAAAAATGAAGAAAACTAAGATAAACAGACCAGAGTTATGTACCTAGTATTTTGCCGTTCTCCTGATCACACGGTATAAGTGTGACCACTTTCAAATAAATCTGCCATACAGAAACAACGTTTTGACCAAAAAATGCAATCCATGACGGACGGACGAATGCACATTCAGGCAGACAGCCGGCCGGACACCGGATTATACCTCCAAGCTTTACAGACAAAGACAACTTATAAAGTATTGATTACAGAAGACTGGTTCGATGCGTCAAAACACGTCTGTGCTTAGGAAAGCTTAGATTATGGTATTTGTAAAGTATTTGCAAATTAATTGTATCTCCGAAATGGGACCGTACAAGGTTAATTTACAAAAACCTATTTAGACTATACTTCTAGTTTATTTGTCAACAGATACGTCTATGACTAGAGTACACGTTGACGAACGTTGAATCTTCAATTAGCGCAAATGCATATACATTATAATTTTAGTCCCAAAATCGGTAGAAGCGCCTCAATTATAAAATAAATAATGACCTTGCGGTTATAACTCGTGTGTATGTTGACATTTTCGGCCAACTTTCTTTCCGACGTTTGACAAAAGTCAATGCGGCGACATGCGTCATTCGTCTTTCACAAATGGGCTAAGTCTATGTTAAAAAGAACCCAGTTGGTTGGGAAGATTGTTGTGTGGAGTACTGGTGTGAGAAAACCAGGAAACATATTTGTAGATGAACTGGCCGCCGTGATATAACGTAGAAAATGTTAAAAACGGCGTTAAACCACAATCAATCAGTGTTGAAATCTTATCTCTAATTTGTAGATTTAATTCCTATGTCCTAGTTGGGTCGACATACAGCGACACGTGAGAATATTCAACAGAACACGCGACCTGTTTTACCAACAATTCTCCAGTAGCGGTGAGACCGTTAGTACCATTCTTTCATGGCATGTATACACAGTAGGACCTCTCTCTTTGGACGGATTATGAAATAACAAGTCCTTACCCTTGACCACGTAGACTAAATATACAGCAAACAACATTTAACTAAGCCTGAAAGTATTATTTTGAATAGTAATTAAAACATTGTGGAAAAGGACAAACTTGCTGATTATCATTTATCTGTTAAGGTTAGTCAAATGTGTCTTAAAGGGGCAAAGGTTAAAATAATAACTGTAGACAAATATTTTCGTTATCTAGGTTATAGAAAAAAATTGATTCATGTTTCAAAGCATTGTTTGGAAAGGAGGAATTGCTCATTGTCAGCAGTTGCTCCGTAGGCAAATATACTTTCAACATTCGTATTTAACTAAGTTGCTATAACGGTAACGGTTCAATCCTTTCCCGTTTAAAGTCGCTTTTTGACGCATGTGCAGCAGACGGCTGCAGAATGGTTATTCGTGACCCATTTCCTCTTTTTCCACAAAGCTATGTATAAACTATATATTTTTCCTTTTGATGTAAGGCGATATTGCTCGTTATCATTAATCTCTAGCATGTTATTCAAAATGTGTCCGGAAAGGAGATAGAGTAAAAGAATGTCCACAGTAAAACGTTTAAATATGAAAAGAATTAATTTGAAACGTGTTTGAAAGCAGTGTGTGAAAAGGAGAAATTGTTCATTGTCAGCAATAGCTCCATTTTCAACAATATTTCAATATTCGAACTGTTATATTATGACGGAAAGGGTTCCGCTTCCATGGGGAGGATGTAACCATTTCCCGCTTACAGACGCATGTGCAGCAGACGACAATCGGAAACATTGTGACAAAAGGAGAAATTGCTTATCTTAGGCAATTTCTACTTTTGCCACAATGGTTTCAACTCCTTTCAATAATTTTATTTACAGTGATTTGCACATTTCTCTATGTAAGTCGACTGTTGTAAACTAATGGGGTCACAGCACGGTCGACGTTACCTTACACCACTGACATTAAGGTCAATCATAGTTCAGAGTGTGTTTCACTCGTTTGAACTATTTTGTATCCGATGATTAATAAATGCAAGCGGGTGGTTTTTCGTGATTCGGTCGAACCAATGAAATCGTTGAAAAGGCAGATTATAACCAATCAAAACTCGATTTTGGTGTAGGTATACACATGTGGACTGGGCATATCCTATTTAGTAGAGTGGAGTCATGGGCTGGAGTGGAGTGGAGTCTTGGAGTGGAGTCATGGAGTCTAGTTTTGGAGTGGAATCGTGGAGAGGAGTTTTGGAGTGGAGTTATGGAGTGGAATGGATTTTTGAAGTATAAAAATATAAAGTGACCATTCACATTTTTTCTTCTTTTTTTAAATTTATTTTAGTAATTTAATCCACTTATATAATATAACAGTCATAGTACTGCCATTGTAGGCCTAGTTAAAAATAATTGATAATTTTACAATGGAATATATATGAAAATATAGCTTATCTATTATTATTATTATCTATGCATAGAGCAAAGCATAATCTTTTTTTAGAGGAGCAAAAGTCCCTGTGCCCTGTGAAATAACTGTTCTAATTTAACCCTCCAAGAGAGTATTTAATGTCCTAAGTTAATGAGGCATTGATGACATGTTAAATCTGCCATCCAGTTTAACTCCCAATGGGATTCATTATTTCCCATAAAGTCAGATGACTAGGCTTAAGCCGACAGGTACAAGAAAATGTAAAATGTATGAAACTTAAAGTAAGTGGTATCTGCTCCTCATTTAAACATCCAGTTTGCAAAAGTAAGTATCAAATAATGAATTTGATTTCCACTCCAAAACTCCACTCCACGATTCCACTCCAAAACTGGACTCCATGACTCCACTCCAAGACTCCACTCCACTCCACTCCACGACTCCACTCTACTAAAAAGAATATGCCTGTGGACTGTGGTTACAGCTTTAATCCGACTTTTCGAAATCAGCATGAGTATGGGATAGGCGCGAGACGCCCCTATCCCAAAAACTGTTGAAAGTTGAAACAATTGTGGCAAAATGAGAAATTGCTCATTATGAGCAATTACTTCTTTTCTAACAATGTTTCCAAAGGTCGTCTGCTGCAGAAGAATTATGAGGAAAACATTTCCTTGATTTGATATAAGAGCCAATCCACGAGAAAACCAACATTATGGACTCTGCGAAATGTATCGATCCAGATTAGCCTGCGCAGTCCGCTGAGGCTTATCCGGGCTGACACATTCCGTCTCAGAGGGATAGATGAGTAATGATTCCTGAAACTGAAAATTAACAGCAGGCGAAAAGTGTCTGTCCGGGTTAGACTGCGCGGCATGCTTAGGCTGATCCGGGTCGATATTTTTCGCAGAGTCCACATGTTTGGTTTTCTCGTAATTCCGCTCATATCTAGAAAACATATCAGGGAATAAATATAACTCGACCACCTTCTCTTCTCAGACTGTAACATGATGCCTTATCGGTGCATTTTGGTGATTATGGAACCCCCCGCAAATATATATTGTGCAAATTGAATGTATTCCCTCCCTCTCCCCTTACACCAAGACTTCCAGTAAATTTCAGTGTGTTTAAATTTTCCCACTTCCTCTTCAGTAAGATATGTAAATGCCTCAAAACCACCAAAATATAGTGCAAACATTCTCGACTGAAATAGATCTACGATATTTCCACATAAAAATCCAAGATAAAGACATTTGTAGGTATCACTGAATGTGTATACAGCATGTTTTAATTGTAATTTATATTTCGGTTTTTCATACGAGATGTTGCGTCAACTTTATATTGTTTTGTATTGACAATACATGAAACAAATTGACCAATATCTATTTCAAAATAAAAGTTTATGAAAACTGGTACAAACTAGTATCAATAGTTGTTTGTACTGAAGACACCGACTTTCATGAAAACTTATGGAACGCCTTTACTGTCTTAGTTTGTTGTATTGTATTATACGCAGTACATTTTCATGTATATGCGGTACATATTTCATTTGACGTGGTACATTTTGCATAATATGCAGTGCATTTTGTATAATATATCGTGGTTATTTAATAATATGCAGTGCAAAAGTATGTAGATACAGTAGAATAACCATTATATAGTGTGCAAACAACGTCATATGCAATACATACAACATTATATGCAGTCAGTTCTTCAATACGTGTGGTGGTTCTTTGAATATATGCTGTAGTTTTAAGTTTATATGCAGTGCATTTACATTGGGGATGATCATACTTTCCGGCATTCTCCGGAATTATTTCCGGAAATTACCGAGCATGACAGAAACACCGTCAAAGGCCGTGTGTAATAATCTTTATGAAAAGTGTACACATCTTCTAAAAAGACGAGATGCAGAATGTGGTCTGCATAGATCTCTGATTCCTGAAGCAGACACAACTCTTGAACTCATTATGGCAAAAGGATAAATCGCTCATCTTGAGAAATTTCTCCACTAGTCACAATGAGTTCAACCAACCCCATTTTCAGAATAAACGAAGTGCAGAATTCAGTCGATGCAGACGCCCTTTGAGGCCTGAAGCAGACAACTCTTGAAATCATTGTGGCAAAAGGACGAATCGCTCTTCTTGAGATTTTTTCCATTTGCCACAATAAGTTCAACGGAATTATTTACGGAAAATTCCTAGTATGACAGATAGATCGCCAAACAATCTATAAATAGAAGTGTACACGAGGGGCAGATTGACTAAAATGCTGAAATCAAAATCAGATTTTCTGCGGTAAATGTGTAACCCTTTCCCACATGAAACAAATCTTCAATGGACGAAATTGACAACATTGAAGCAAAATTTTGGAAAATCTGTGTAAATGAAAGTACAATTTTAGATTAGATCATAAAACAATGTGACATAAGCAGAAATTGCTTATTAAGACCAATATCTCCATTTGCCAAACTGTTTTCATATTCAATTCCACATCTGCAGACACGTGAGAAAGCATATGATTATGGGAAAGGGTTTTAAATCCTTTTAGAATTGATTGATTAATTGGGATTTTACACCGTTTTCAACAATTGTTAAGTCACGGCTGCTAGTTCACCTACTCATTTGTCTCCTGACTTTCTCACAACATACTTTCCAAGCAACTGGCTGCTTTTCCACATAGACGGTTAGCCCATTGGTGGAAGACCAATTAATTTTGTCAAACGACGTAAAGAATGTTAGTTCGAACTCGCAACCTCTGGATTAACAGCCTTCGTCGCTACCGACTGAGCAACCGGGCTCCTCTTAGAAAACTGCTCATTTACAGTTTATATAAGACCTTCCATGGGAAAGGGGTACAAATCCGCCTTTGAGAATATTGTAGAACCAGATCAGTCTGTTCATTCGCAGTCTTATCATATATACAGTCTCAATCTTACTTGTACTTACATATGCTTTTAGAAGCTTCAGTCAACTTGTGAATAGTCTGATAAGACAGAGCAAATAAACAGGCTGATTTGAACCTACTGTGTTGCTAAAATGATTGTTGATTGTTTGGTGTTTACGCCTCTTTCAACAATGTTTCAATTATATCACGGCGATTCCTGGGTAAGTTACCAGTAATACTGGTCCATTTATACCGACACCAGCCAGTCAGTCGTAATGCTAACCCCGCAACCCTGAGCGCGAAGGAGTGCAGCAACTACTACCATTTGGTAAGACCCGACCGGGGAGGGATCGAACGCGCGGCTTCCGCACCCGAGGCGGACGCTCTACCACTATACCACCGGGTTGTACCTTTTTCCTAAAGACAAACTCATATATAATTATATATATATATAATAAAAAGCCCTTTTTCAGGTATTTCTCTTTTTTCCACAATCTGCTGAGGAATTAAAAGTTGTTTTACTATAATGCTGTAAACTTAACACTTTTTTTAAATTCATTTTTAAATCCTTTCAATATGCATCAGATGACGTAAAGGCAGAACTATAGAACATCAGTATAATTATTGAAGACAGTTCAAATCATTGAGGCTAATGGAGAAACTTTTCCCATAAGCAATTTCTCCTTTTGCCACAATGAGTTCAAGAGTGTCTGCTTCAGGCCTCAAAAAGCGTCTGCATAGAGGACATATGTGTACATGTGTACACTTCTTATTTATAGATATATTTTTTAAAACAATGGTCATACTCGGTAATTTCCGGAAATGATTCCGGAGAATGCCGGAAAGTATGATCCTCGTAATGAACAATGCACCGCATATATAATGGTAAAACTACTGCGTATAATTAAAATACCACCGCATGTTTCGTCATTTGAACTGCGTATAAGGTTGTTTGTATTGCATATGGCGCTCTTTGCAAACTTGTTGTCAAATTATATTCATGATTGCGACGATGCATATCTAAATGAACCTATCTTGCCAGACGAAATACCGAATAGCTTGAAACATATAAAGTCAAACCGATCTGCAGGCCCTAATGGAATTTGTATTGAAATGTATAAACATACTGTTCATAGCATGTTACCCTATTTAACCTAGTTATTGATGCCGCGTAGAAACGCGGTGTCAGTATTGAATAGGTTTTAATTTGGTACCATGCGGTTGCGTAATCGAATAGGGAGCAACCAACATTATTATTGTAAACAAAAACTGTGTAATATGTTTGACAAAAACAACCTTTATGAATCAATACATTGTATTAACTGATTTAAGAAACAACAAGATGCAAAATACGTTTGTCTTCTACCGTTATAAGAATTCTTTAAACACATTTAATTTGTATTTAATAACTTTTCCCCAACTTCCTAGGCTACGCTTTTGTTAACAATTTGATTTACGGCCCCGATTCATCAAAGCTCCGAAGAAAATCGGGGGATGTTTTTGCCAATCTATAAAATTAAGTTGTATTTCTAAACTTAAAACGTTCCTCCGCATACAGTTTGTTCATTCAGACCACTGTATTCTTGCTATATGGTGACTATACATGTGAACTTTTTATTTAAATTTCATAAATGCTCAATTTTGATAATAAATATCTTTAAACTTGTTAAAATTACTTCGTATTTTTTTATTAATATTCTGCCGTTTTTGTTACCATACTTATGCTAAACTGGAAGGAGAATAGACTTCCCACTCTCCTTCCAAAGCTTGTGTCACACTTAGCTTATAGCTAGAGTCATTAAAACTTAATATATGTTGTTATCCAATTGATCTCGGTAGAGCAGAATTTAAACCGTTTATTGGTACAAATTAAGAAACTTCCACTTTTATGACACATTATAGTTGCAGTCAATGTTAAGCAAACTGTAAATCAAATGGTTTCAGGACTAAACTTGTCATTTCACGACTAAACTTCACATGCTGAATATCACATAATTCATAGCATGTAAAACGTCTAATCCCTACGTCAAAATTGACCCTTTCTGCTCTTGGTAACCTTTTATTATAGACTATGGTAGCCAGGTGAGAAAAATAGGCACATTTTGTTTAAAATAAAGGGACATTTGACCCTTTTGTTCAAAATATTAACATCCTGTCTGCTTGCACATGTTATTTAAATGTACTGAACTGCATCTACTTCCTATAAGTCATGCTTCAAAATCATGCGCGGCGTCTTTAATGCTTTGCATTAAAATTCGTCTTGTAATATAGTTGCATGCAAAACTTTAACCAGAATTTCTAAGACAACTGATAAATACATACATGGTTTGAGCCGTTTCACGAGAAAACCTCCATTGTTGACTATGCGTAAAGTATTGACCCGGATAATCCTAAGCATGCCGTGCAGGCTCACCCGAACGTACTTGTTTCGTGTCATGTGGATTTTCTGTTTCAGGAATCATTACTTTATATCTCTTTCACCCTGAGACGGAATGTGTCGGTCCGGATTAGCCTGCGCGGACTGATTTAGGTCGACATTACGCAGAATTCATAATGTTGGTTTTCTCGTGGAACGGATCATTTTTGGAACACATACTCACGTGTAATCACACATACGCATGCTTTCACACATTAAGATACATACGAATATTCAAATATATAAAATGGAAAAAACAATAATCCGATAGTTCAAACTTCATATTTGAACGGATAACAAGCACTTATCAATGAATTACATTCGGACTTCAGGAAGTCGAGACCCGATGGCTCAGTCGGTAACGATCGAACCACGGCCCGACCATCCACTCTTTCCGATGATTGACAAAAACGAGTCATCGTGACAAGTGTCATTTGTCTATCATCAACGGGCTAAATAATATCTGTGGTAAAGCAGGCAGTTGCCTGGGAAGAATGTCGTGTTATGCGAGCAAGACAGGAAATACGCGATACATGAACTGGTAGTCGTGTAAAACTTAAAACACCTTTGAAATCTTCAAACGGTCATTCGGACTTTAGTGCCGTCTCCATTTTGAAATAATCGATTGTTTAACCAAAAAGGTTACACCGATCTATTATTATAACGCACGGTGCTGGTAGAGTATCCAGGAAACAGGTTTGAACTATTATGTTTTAACGTCGTTTTCAACACCTTTTAAGTTGTAGGAAGGCGGCCAGTTCACCTACCCATGCGTTCCTGGCCTTTTCACACCAGTACATCAAAAACCTATCGTTGCAATAATGGCTGATGTTCTACATAGACTGTTAGCCCATTGGTGGAAGACGAATGATGCTTGTCGCATTGACTATTGTCAAACATCAGAACAAATGTTTGCTGAGCTGGGGTTCGAACTCGCAAGTCGATACGGACTTAGCTACCAGGTCACAGGCACGAAGAATGATTTATATAGATACTAAGCAGTAGTTTAACGATCGACGTACAATAAATACTTTAAAATTCAACTAAATAATTATTAATGAAATAGAGGCTTCGTGATCCTTCGTGTGCCAAATTACATTCTTCTATAACAAAGATAGTACACGAGGCGAGGCCGCTCAGTCGCAAACCAGGGTGATTCACCGTTGAGAGTTCGAACCCGAGCTAGGCCATTCATTCTTTCGATGATTGACAAAGATCATTTTGATTAGCGCTCTTCGTCTTCCACCAATAAGCTTAATAGTCCGCTTGGAAAGGTAGCCAGTTGCCTTTTATTGATGAAGGGCGAACTCTTATACTCTCAACGTGAAACATCATACGTGAAGCCGTACCTTAATAGTCAATGAACCGACCAGGAAGCCAGTATACATGTACTGTACTAATGACGAAATACTTGCTCGAGTGGACGTGTTCATTCCCATGTGTTGGATGATATATGTCCTTTGATCTGTCAAAATAAATATTAACACCAAATGATAAACTTTATTCGACATTTACAAACACTCGGTACGTCAGGAAGATATAATAATGAATTGTTCCCTGATAAACTCTCGGTTAAGAACAATAAATTTATCGATGTATAACTTTACTGTCAATTTTATATTCCATCTGTTTATATTCTAGAATGGACTTAAACAGTTTTGCATTTGAAAGAGTCAATAGCCAATATTAGCATATCGAGATAAAATTGAATTGGACAGTGTGAAGCCTGGTCAGATGCTGCTGGTGCGCCGACTGACCTGTTTCTATACTGGTCGTACAGATTTCACAAAATCGGCTCCAGCCATTAACAGGTTAAGTCTTCATACAGAAAGCAAAATTAGGATGCCGCAAGACACATTTTTTTCGGATTTTCGGACTAAATTGTGTCTATTAAGATTCAATCCTTATTCACAAACCCGTCTTAATCCGATTTTCGGACTAAATGGCGTCTATTTAGATGCAATGCGTATTCCCAAACCCGTCTTAATCCGATTTTTGAACTAAATTGCGTCTATTTAGATTCACACCCGTTTAAATCCGATTTTCGGACTGAATCTCGTCTATTTAGATTCAATCAGTATTCACCAAACCCGACTAAATGGAAAATCGAATTAAATAATTATGATTTTCTGACATAAAATTAAGTCCGCTTCGAAGCTTGCTTAAACTATCAGACTAAATGTTAAAGAAAATGCGACTTCCCAGTGCTCAACGCTTCAAGATTTACAAATTGGACTGAATTGCGACCGATTTAAAACGCATTTCTGTTCTACGGAGCGAATGTCTACACGGCTATTTTGTCACAATGTGTCCGAAAATTCAGCGATTTGAGGACAAAGAAAATGGCTCGAAAAACTTCGCTGAAATTCCCCACACTTATAGAACTCAATGTGATCTAGGTCCGGGCCTATTCGTTATATCTGGGATTTTTTTTTAGGCCAAAACCCAAATAATCGACATTTTCACAAACTATTTCTGTAGATCTCGCACCAGCAAATAACGGAATCAGCCAGAAACCTGAAATTCAACCTAAAACTTGTCCAAGATCCAGTGCAAACAACGGTGTTTTTACATTTGTCATACATTTAGTTTGGATTCTTGGAGAAAGCTTTTATAGAGTTTCTTGACTTTAATTTGTTCTGTGGGCGTGAACATGACCGAATACTAGAACATAGACGTCACGTCAGCGGTTTGACGTCATAATGGCGCCCAAACCCGATAATAATGTACTATTTATCTTTTGTATTTACGGAGAACATTTTGGTGTTGCAAAATACTAGAGTGTCAACAATTGATGCAATTCTGATCCTCTCCACTTATTCTATCCCGCGAAAACCTTAAGGTGTCGCCTTTTTAGTAAATTTTCATATAGAATGAGTGTAGTGGGGCAGAATTATTATATTCTGCTCTACGGAACGAATGTCTACACGGCTATTGTGTCACAATGTGTCCGAAAATTCAGCGATTTGATAATAAAGAAAACGGCTAGAAGAATTTCGCTGAAACTCCCTACACTTATAGAACTCAATGTGATCTAGGTCTGGGCGTGTTCGTTATATCTGGGGGGAAATCTAGTTTCAGAGATTTCTTAGGTTAAAACCCGAAACATAGACATATTCATAAACTATTTTTGTAGATCTCGCACCAGCAAATAACGGAATCAGCTAGAAGCCTGAAATTCAACCTAAAACTTGTCCGAGATCCAGTGCAAACAACGGTGTTTTTAGCGGTTCTTTATGGAACGCCGTTGCTGTCTTATGTTGAGACATCTCATGTTATTATGTCAAAGTGGCCATGCTTTCTTGTCAATAGAACATGTAATTATGTCAAACGTTCATGTTATTATGTCAACGTGTCATGGTATCTTGTCAATGTGACGTGTTGTTATGTCAAACGCTTATCCTATTATATTAATATGCCATGTTATCTTGTCAATATGACGTGTGATTATGTCCAACTGTCATGGTATTATGTCACAATGTCATGCTATCTTGTCAATATGACGTGTTATTATGTCAAACACGCATGGTGTCAATATAACGTATTATTATGTCAAAGGCTCCTGTTATTATGTCAAAGTGTCATGCTATCTTGTCAATATGACTTGTTGTTATGTTAAAGTGTCATGCTATCTTGTCAATATGACGTGTTATTATGGCAAACCCTCATCTTATTATGTCAAAGTGTCATGCTATCTTGTCAATATGACGTGTTATTATGTGAAACGTGCATGGTATCTTGTCAATATGACGTGTTATTATGTCAAGCGTGCATTGTATCTTGTCAATATGGCGTGTTATTATGTCAAACGTGCATGGTATCGTGTCAATATGACTTGTTATTATGTCAAACGTGCATGGTATCTTGTCAATATGGCGTGTTATTATGTCAAACGTGCATGGTATCTTGTCAATATGACGTGTTATTCTGTCAAAACCTCATGTTATTATGTCAAGGTAATATGCTATCTTGTCAAAATGACGTGTTATTATTTCAAACGTGCATGGCATCTTGTCAATATCACGTGTTATTATGTCAAACGTGCATGGCATCTTGTCAATATCACGTGTTATTATGTCAAACCCTCATATTATTATGTCAAAGTGTCATGCTATCTTGTCAATATGACGTGTTATTATGTCAAACGTGCATGCTATCTTGTCAATATAACGTGTTATTATGTCAAACGTGCATGGTATCTTGTCAATATGGCATGTTATTATGTCAAAAGCTCATGTTATTATGTCAAATTGCCATGCTTTTTTGTTAATATGACTTGTTATTATGTCAAATCATGTAATTTTCAGTCATATCACGGAGGCAAAGCGATTTAGGATTTTGCTTCCGTTTGTCAACAGTGAGTGAGGACTTAAATGAGCCTGTTCACCGCACAGCATCACCATAGTCTTCACTGGATGCCTACATCACATCCTGCCGATACAGCAACATGTGACAAAAAAACTTGAAATGTTCCCAAAACTACTAAATCAGGAGTGGGTAAACTGGTCGTTTCCTCACAATATTTCATTTGTGACTCAACTAAATCCTATGTTAAGGGTACCCGCAACATACGGTTTGAGGGTCATAAAAGGATTTGGGAAAGAATTGCGGAAATTTGCCCGCCACATATTGTGTCGCTTTCCGCCATTTTGTATTGTGGTTTCGCGCCAATAAAAAGTTCGTCAACAACATAACGTCGTGTGAACATAATACCTTACTTGTTTAACAAGATGGTACAGTCAGAGAACAACATGATCGTTTAACATAATAACACGTCATATTGACAAGATAACATGGCACTTTGACAAAATAACACGAGCGTTTGACATAATAACATGTCAAATTGACAAGATAGCATGACACTTTGACATAATAACATGAGCGTTTGACATATTAGCATGTTCTATTGACAAGAAAGCATGACAATTTGACATAATAACATGAACGTTTGACATAATAACATGTTCTTTTGACAAGATAGCATGACAATTTGACATAATAACATGAACGTTTGACATAATAACATGTCATGTTGACATAATAGCATGACACTTTGACATAATAACATTAATGGTTGACAAAATAGCATGTCCTATTGACAAGATAGCATGTCATATTGACAAGATATCATGATATTTTGACATAATAACATGTTCGTTTGACATAATAACACGTCATATTGACAAGATACCATGGCACTTTGACATAATAACATGTGCATTTGACATAATTACATGTTCTATTGACATAATAACATGTTCTATTGACAAGATAGCATGACACTTTGACAAAATAACATGAGATGTCTCAACATAAGACAGCTACGGCGTTCCATAGTTCTTGACTTATTTTTTTTGTCTGTGGGCGTGAATACTAGGAAAGTGACGTCACGTCAGCGGTTCGACGTCATAACGTTAGTCACTTTGGCGCCAAAACTTGTTCATAATTGTTCTTTTATCTTTTAGACTTACGGAGATAATTTTGGTGTTTCAAAATACTTGAGTGTCATCAATTGTTACGTTTTGGATCATGTTATAATCTAAATAATATATTCAGCATTGTGTGTGGTCGGTTGGTAGTTCGGATGCAATTCTGCTCCTCTCCACTCATTCTATCCCTCAAAACCCTTAAGGTGTCGCCTTTCTAGTAGTTATATGTCAGCCATTCCTACGTGAATTACCAGCAATACCGCCGGAACTATTTATCCTAACACATAATTATTATTATATATCAGTCATAATGTCTCCCTCGCAACCAAAAGCGCCAAGAAGGGAAGCCATTACTACCTTGGTGAAAACTCTAACCACTAAATCATGTAGAGCGAACGAAGATGATTCCGATAAGAGTCCGCGGAGGAACAGGCCTGTTTGGTTCTTTGCTGGTCGCAAAGCCACGAAGGTCAATTTTCGTGAGACGCACAAACAATTTGTGTGACTAGCTGCTGGAAAAAATTGTAATTGTATTGTATTGCATTGTAGATTTGAGCCGTTCCACGAGAAAACCAACATTGTGGACTCTGCCTAAAGTATCGACCTCGATCAGCATAAGCATGCCGCGCAGGCTAACCGGGACAGACACTTTTCGCCTCTTGTTAATTTTCTATTTCATTAATTATTCCTCTATTACCCTAAGACGGGTTGTGTCGGCCCGGATTAGCCTGCGCGGACAGAGCAGGCTAGTCTGTGTCGATATATTACGCATAGTCCTTAATGTTGGTTTTCTCGTGGAACAGCTCCTTGTGTGTGAGGTGGTAAGGGTAAACTGTTAGCACGTACCTAATCTGAAGGCCATAAACCACTGTACTATGGACAAAGCAAGGCTAATAAATGCCAGTAGGGAAAGAAGTTTGACACGTCGGGCCATGGCTGAACTTGATTTAGCTGACCTGGAATAGATTGACAAGGTTTATGTGATGTTATTCGATTTAGCCCTGTCCCACATTCATCGAATCTGCAGCAGGCTACTTTAGAAACATCTGGGCAATAAAAAGTGGGAAAATGTTAAAAAATATAAATATAATTATTAAATAGAGTTGAAAATAATGCAGTAAAATGAGAAATTGCTCACTTTAGCAATTGCTCTTTTTATCACAATATGTTCAAAAGTAGTCTGCAGCAGAGGTACAAGAAAACGCTTACATGAGGGAAAATAGTTTATCTTTTAGACATTTTGACTGTCCCCTTTAAACAATATCTGACCCATCGCACGCACAAGCCTAATGACAAGAAAAGCTCCAGATAAGAGACAAAGGTAAGTTACCAGTACTACAGTCAACTGGTCAATTTATCCTGAAGCTGATGATGTAGCAGGAATCTAGAACTTATTCCTGGATGCAGTCATATCGCGGTCGGGTATCGAAAACGCGACCTCCCACACACGAGGCGGACACTCGACACGGACACTCGACACCTACACACGAGGCGGACACTCGACACCTACACACGAGGCGGACACTCGACACCTACACACGAGGCGGACACTCGACACCTACACACGAGGCGGACACTCGACACCTACACACGAGGCGGACACTCGACACCTACACACGAGGCGGACACTCGACACCTACACACGAGGCGGACACTCGACACCTACACACGAGGCGGACACTCGACACCTACACACGAGGCGGACACTCGACACCTACACACGAGGCGGACACTCGACACCTACACCATAGAGGCTATGAACTCTATTTGCTCAAATGACATAAATCACACATAAACCATCTTTCTATCCCGTAAAGTGAATAGTTACTTTGTTATTGATATGAAACCAATACCACCCAGCCTGCTACAGCAGCTCAGGTTGTATTAACTTCAATCGTTCAGGCCCACTTAGCCGGCGTTTACGGTAAGGGACAGACTGTGGCTGCCAGTCTTATTGAGCGTACCCCAGCAACAAACAGACGAATGCCAAAACAGCCTGGTCCAGAAATGCCTACTTTTCATTTGTTTAATTTTATGGATAGGCATAGGTATAATTTATCAAAGTATCCTCATGATAAATAAAATGTTCGTCCTTGAAAGTGGGTTCCGTTCATTACGATACAACTTTTCGAGCACCCTGTAAATAACTAGTATTTGGACTATATACTGTTTCGTATTATGTATGTATGTGTTTACTTTTCATTTATGGAGGAAATAAAGAAATATCTACAATGACTATTATGACTATTAATCCGTAATTGACGAGATATTTGTATTGAGTGGACATCGATATAACAGAACTAAATGTTCAAAGTCCAAATGTGATAAAAATACAGAGAATGTGTTCTATAAGCTATAGGTGTATTTGCACTTTGAAAAGTAAGAATACAATTCCTTCATTAATACTATGTTTACAAGTAAATATTCCATATTCCACAATATTTATAAACATATTATACTAAGTAACTACTATTGGTAAAGACAATTTCGTATAATAGTTCTAACAAAGCCCAAATATTATTTTTAAAAAAGGATTTGGAGGTCTTATTGTCTGTCCCGTCTGGCACCATTTAAAATCACTTTGACATACACTCAATCGGGCTGTACATTTACACATCATCTCCCGATTTGGAGGTATTATAGCCTCTCCGGACTGGCACCATTTAAAGTTACGTTGACATACAATACATGGGGCTACACTTCTACACAGTATCTGACGATTTGGAAGTATTATAGCCTGTCCGGTCTGGCGAATTTAAAATTACGTTGACATACAATACATGGGGCTACACTTCTACACAGTATCTGACGATGTGTAGGTCTTATAGCCTGTCCGGTCTGGCACCATTTAAAGTTACGTTGACATACAATACATGGGGCTACACTTCTACACATCATCTCCCGATTTGGAGGTATTATAGCCTGTCCGGTCTGGCACCATTTAAAGTTACGTTGACATACAATCAATCGGGCTGTATATTTACACATCATCTAACGATTTGGAGGTATTATAGCCTCTCCGGTCTGGCACCATTTAAAGTCACGTTGACATACAATAAATGGTCCGGTACAATATAAATAAACTCTATGCGCCAGCATGTAGCCAGAATATCCATGAGTCAAAATCCCCATGGCAAAAAGACAGAGTATTCAAAATTCCCATGGCCAAATAACACGGTATTCAAAATCCCCATGAGGATTTTCTGTGCTTATTTTGTTTAAAAACAAAGATATATGACACAGCCAGTCATTTAAATGATCATGCCACTGAATACCTGTTAATTATATTCAGCACAATTAGATATAATGCATTTATATGAATTAAAATGATCGAAATTGCTCAATGTTTCATTTGTCTTTTATTTCACTTTTATTAGCATATGGCCCTAGCTAGCTTCTGTTGGTTACCAAACAAATTTATTCACACGTCCGGTTTTCTAATTGTACTAATCCCCCTACTGAAAACCTTTGCTGTCACCTAATGGCAAAGACCAAAGGGATCAAAATGAGATCAAACAGTAACTGAGTAAGGGTATTATGCTACCCTTCAATGGGCTTTTGAATACCCTGTCGTTTTTGCCATGGGGATTTTGACTACTAGGGCAATTTTGACCCATGGGGATTTTGACCATGGGGATTTTGATATACACTGGACACCAAAAGGTCTACAACAGTCGACTTATAATACATATGCAAATCACTGTAAATAAAATTATAATCATTGAAAGGAGTTAAAACTATTGTGGCTAAAGTAGAAATTGCCCACGATAAGCTATTTCTCCTTTTGACACGATGTTTCGAATGTCGTCTGCTGCACATGCCTCAAACAGCGTCTGTAAGCAGGAAAGGGTTACATGATCTAGGGATGGGACCTGATACCCGAGTACTCGATCGGACGTCCGAGTACCGGTTATCAAAATAAGTACTCGACTACTCGATTATAGTTCGGCATTTTTATGTTTTTCATCTGTTAAAAGTTAAGAATTAATGAATTGGTTGTTCTCTCTCTTATCATTTTTAATCTGTTTTAATTGTGACTTGATTGAAATTGAATATATTAGATACTAAGGAAATAAACAGATATAAAGTTGTGGGTGTAGTTAACACCTATTTTCGATGCTACATGCGATTTATGTGAAAAGGTGAATAATATTGTTACGAGCCCGTGGTTATCTCCAATGACTCCTAAGGGTAACTGGACGGTCTATGTTTTAACTCTCGAAAAGTAAAAACGGATGGCAAGTTTGGGGATCTTTCCTTAACTGCTACTATTAGGGGTGGACTCCAGTATAATGATGGTACTAATTAACAAAATATCTTGGATAGGAATAAGCGGAATAAGATAGAGAATAAATTTATCAATAATTTATTAATGCATAGAATGTAAACTTAAACTGAGATGATGATCAGGATGCTAATACAAAATATAGAAAATAAACACTAATAAGACAGATGCTGACTAGGTATTTCTTAAATATAATACTGCAAACAACAATCAGTTAACTAATCTTCTAAACAATAGTGTTAAGCTTAAAGTAATGATATTCTTTTTCCTTTTAAATCTTAGTATAAACTACTTAAAATTACCCTTATGCAACTGACGCTTCTTTTGAGTGAAATGTAAAAATGGAAATGAAGTATAATGGAAAATAAGCTAAACTAAGGAAAAGTGAGCAAAATCAACCCTAACCTAAGAAAACAAAATTTGGAGTCCTCGAACGCACCGAGAGCGGGGTATATATAGTCGCAAGCTGCCCACAGCATATGCGGGAATCACGCAACGTCCCGCATTTCCACCGATGCGGGATGCACACAATAGTTTGACAGCTCGCATCCGCGGGCCCCTCCCACTATTGCGAGCATCCACTGCAAATCAGGTCAATTCTACTACTTTTCCCACTAAAACTAATTTTGCACCTTAGAATAACCAATTGAGTTAAATATAACAAGTTATATACAAACAAACTAATAGCAAGTGTATAATTACCACAATTTATGGAGAAATCGGCCTTTTACTCGATGATTCTTGTAACTAGGGTAAACAATCCCATAGTGCACTGCGTATGCAAATGAGTTAAAATGGCGCCGATCACGTTCGCACCAGGAAATAATGGATCGAAAAGGACCGTAAAGCGTAATTGACTGCGCCATGCAGCTAACTCAGTAATCAATGTTTTCAACTAGTGTTAAATCAATCATCCATGACTGAGTTAGGAAGATGTGACAAATAATAACGACTTATTTCACAAATTGCAAGCGTTCCGTTCCCAATAACTTTCGTAACCAGTATAGAATTTATACGTAAAATCTGAATCGCTACATTACCCTCCTCTTAGCGTGACAAAGTTCCGACTGTCACGCTTTAATTGACTTAAGAAACCTATTTCTGAAAACATTCCTTAAATTTGAAATATCACTTTAAAAGTGATACTGCACCTTTAAGGTATATTTTCCATTAACACTTTCATCGGACTTTAACTAATGATTACCCTGGGTTGTAGCATCAGATTGCACATGTCTTAATCACTAAAATGACAATTCACTAACAAAACATATAACAACCTGAGCATTTAAGATTAGCACCTTGAGAAAACCCTTATGCAAAAACTGAAAATATTCCTTTAACTTGAAGTATTACCAATAAAGTTACTACTGCACATTTAGGGCATATTTTCCATAACTCTTTCATCAGATCTTAAACTGTTGATAACTAATGTTGTAGGTATCAGATTGAACATTGTGGCAAATCACTAACAAAGTATTTTAACGACATGAGCAACAGAATTAATATAACCACCCAAAATTCATTATGCAAAACTGAGAGTATCCCTTTAAACTGAAATACCATCCTGCAGTTGATATTGCACCTTTAAGGTATACCTTCCACTAACACTTTCATCAGATTATGAAATGATGATAAACTTATCTTGTAACATCATACTTGCTAACACTATTTATAAAATACTAACACTATTCATATAACTGTTAACAAATGAATTTTGGCACTTCTTCATCAAGAAACTATATATAACATTTAACAAAAATACATTTTAACTCTCAATAAATATAACAAGTATTCTTTAATTAAAAAAATACATCTTAACTCTCAATAAATATAGATAAATTTGTCATGGTGGCAAGAGTAATTTAGAAATATTCCTTTAAATTGAAGTATTACCCTATTCATAGTTAATACTACACCCTTAAGGTATACTTCCCACAAACACTGTCATCAGCTTCTAAACTAGTAATTTGAAATAATACATTTTATATAACTTTTTATGTGATTCAAAGACTTTTGGCACCTCTGTAATAAACAATCATTTAAGGTTTGCATATACTTGCCTCAGCAATTAATTAAATTTTGAAAATATTCCTTTAAATTGAAGTATCACATTAGTCGATACTGCATCTTTAAGATATACTTTCCACTTAAGTCTGCATGTCAGATAAATACTTAATTAAACATAATTGATAAGTTACAAACTATTTCATTTTCTACTATCTCAATTAACATTAAATCACTGTCCTTGTTCAGCACCACTTAAAGTCAATTCTATGAGAGTTACCTAGAGTTCTGAGAATTATTCCCGTCGGCGCAGTTTGTTTCATTTTTAACTATAGTAAATTGTCACTGTAATATTTGTGTTCATAGTCACACATTTTCCCTACAGTTCATGAACACTTCTTTTTAAAGTCTATATAATTATAGTCTAAATGCTTAAAATTCACAGACAATTGTGAATACTTCAGTTAGTATAGCTGGTTTAAAACACAGTTTATCACAGAATACTTATATATGCTTAAGGCATGGGACTAGAGTTAAAATTCTTGAAATACTGTACTATTATTAAAATGATGATTAAAATGACACTCAGTTATTGTTATTATATAACGCGATTATCTGCTTTGAGTCTGTAGTGAGTGGTTGGTCATCCACTTTGGAGAAGTAGTCATCATTGACATCTGGATTTTGTAGAAAGTGGTAAAGCTATCTCATCTTTGGAACGGGGTACTATACAGCAGTCCACCATATACGTTAAAAGGATTCAATATTGGCTGACATTGCCTTATGAATTTTTTTCTGTTCTGTTGTAAATTACATGTATAGGCCTTCTGGATTAGATCTTGAGAGAATACATCATCATCATCCTCTGGTTTTAATGTTAAAGGTAAATTACTGCATTCGGGTTGAATTAGGTATAAAAGGTTCATAATTTCAGTGTCGTCTCTTCTTGTGATCCTGGTAGGATCTTCCTACTACGGAGGGGAGTTTGTTATTTACCGGACTTGAGTTTTCTTTATCATTGCTTTTACGTTTCTTCTCTTCTTTTTGTGGTTGGTCGTGAAGTTTTCTTATAAGACGGTTCGTATTGTCCATAGTGTCTCGGACACTTAACAATGTCTTTTCCATGGAATGAATGGCCCTAGTGCTGGCTTCCATCTGGTCTTTCATAGATTTAGCCAGTAGTATTAGAGCGTCAGTCCAGGCAGGAGCTGGCTCCTGTGTGGCACATTGGACTCCTACATCAGTTTGGAGTGGTTGACAAGTTTTCATTGCGCAGGATGAAGTTGTTGAACCTGGCGACGGCTGCCCTAGAAGTTGAGGTAAAATGTTTTCAATTCTCTCGTCCACTAACGGGGTAGGGGGAATAGTTTGTTGTTGCGGTGTCGACATGACGGCAGTATGGTTGTTCATGGCATAGACTTGCTGCAGAAGAGGACTGCTCAAGAGAAACGGTTGTTGATGGACAGATGGTGCAGCTGTGAAATTCGGTGTAGTTCCTATGGGGGTGACAGTAGGGGTGACATAGCTTGGATTTTGTATCAGGGAAGAAAGGATGTCAGATGGCACAGATATGAAGGTTGACGAGGAATGGCTGTTAACGGGCTGGATCATGGTGCTACTCGTGTTGAACTGTGGATGGTTTGTCTTCGGCTGTTGTTCAAAAAACGAATCTATAAGTCTATCTGCAGATTCATCATCTAAACCGGTAGACATGGCGTAAGTTGACTCGGTTGGTGATGACGTTTCAGGGAGACTTCTGGTACGCTTCATGAAAATGTTCTTAGATTCTTCCTGAGAAAGGAGTTCGAGATCTACTTCTTTGAACTGGTAGGGATTTGGGTTGCATACTAGGAACGGGCCAGAGTTTATAAGGTTTTTCTCTGCTACCAGATTCTGATGCCTTTTATATTTGCCAACGTGGGAGGTCAGTTGATGTCCTTCTGTACACCTAAACATGCACAATGTACAATAATAGGGTACCTGGTCCAGGGATAAATGGTATTTCAAAATATGGTCAACGACCCTGTACTTCACATCGATTACCTGGTTTCCCCTTGAATGGCATCGCACGCAACGATAGGCTCTACCTTTTCTGGAAGCTTTCTCCTCCATCGATCTCATTCTTCCGGTTTTGGTAGTCAGTAACTGTAAAAAATTTAAAGACATTTACTGAATGATTCATGAGTTTCTTGTTTGAGTCACCCATTTGCCCCTTTTTCCTTACTTTTCTTTCAACGGTGAAAGAAAACCAGCCATCTGTTTTCAAAAATGTTGTGCTTGCAGCTATACCCTTTTTCCCGTATCGATTAACTTTTAGCATTACCAGACATCTACAAAATAGGTGATCTCATCATGAGGTAAACCGTTATAACTGTATACAAGGAGTATCAGCCCTAACGCCCTTAATCGGATAAGTTTCTTAGATAAAACACATCACAGTAACATACACCTGTCAGCATCAGAGAAAAGAGGAGTCCAAAAGAAAAAATGTAAGAACAGTGTTTACATGGAGCTACCTGGGACATACTCTCTCTGTTGGTATACTATGGGACTATAATATAGGTTGCTTTCTTCCCTTACCTACAGATGACATCCATTTTGGACACTGTGTACCCTCATAGGGCTTAAGTTTATCATGATGAACTATTTTTTCTTTCCCATCTTTGTCTAATTGGAGGATGAAATTAATATCAGACAATTTCCTTTTGATTGGGAAAGGTCCTGCATACAAGGGTTGCAGTTTTGGGGCTATTCCGACTTTTCTTTCCTCCAACAAACACCATACCATATCACCCTGCTTATAGTTGTTGTATGAGATTCTAACATCATGCAATTCTTTACTTCTCCTTGAACATACGCCTTGATAGCGTCTGGCTATTTCATGGGCTATTTGCATCTTAGACCTAAGGCTATCCACGTGATCACCTAAACTGGTACTTTTTTGATTCACCACAGTATTTCTAGTGTATAACACTTCAACTGGCATTCGTATCTCCCTTCCGAATACTAGCATATTCGGGGTTATACCCGTAGTTTCGTGTGGAGACGCTCTATATGCTCCTGCGAGACAACCTAAATATAAATCCCAGTCTTTCTGCTCTTGGCTAAGGTAAGCTTTAATCATCTTAATCAGTGTTCTGTTGAATCTTTCAGTTTGACCATTACCTTGTGGATGTCTGACGCTGGTACGCGTCTTGCGAATTTCGAGTAGTTGACATAGCTCCTTAAAAACATGACTTTCATAGTTCCTTCCTTGGTCACTATGAAATGCTAGAGGGCATCCCCATCTTGAAATGAACTCATTTAGTATTTTGTTAGCGCAAGTTTCCACAGTCTGATCAGGCGTTGGAATTACTTCTACATATTTTGAGAAATGGTCAGTAAGGACTAATATATATCTGTTGTTGCGTGCTGTCACTGGTAAAGGCCCGATGAAATCTGTTGCGACCATATCCCATAAAGCTCCCGCTCTTAGGCTACCCATCCCTGCTCGGGGAGTTTTCTGTGGTTTCTTATTGCTAGCGCAATCATCACACCTTTTTATATGAACCTGTATATCGCCTTTCATCTTATACCAATAATAAGACTGCAGAATTTTACCTTTAGTCTTCTTACACCCTAAATGACCGCCTAATAAGGAGTTGTGACACTGAAACAATATTTCAGCTTTAAGTTCCTGTGGAACAATTAACTGTGTGACATTTTGTAAAGTATTTTTACCACAAAAACGTTTATAAAGCACCCCATTGTTTACCTCTAATTGGTCCCACAGCAACCAGTAATGCCTACTTTCTGGACTAGCTAGAAGGAAATCTTCCCCTGGAGGTTTTAGAGTATTTTCTTTTGCCAATAACAAAGGTCCTATAGACAGATCTTTAAGTTGTGAGTCTCTGATATTCTCTTTGCTTCTCAGCCAGCTGATATTATCTCTAAGTGTTCTTGGTATTAGCTTGGATGAACTGCAAGTACTAGTAGAGGGTTCATTACCCGGCATTACTATGGCTTTCCCATGTTTTTCTGTTTTTCCCACCCTATGTTTTGTGACTCTAATTGTATGTTGTGCATTGGTAGACTGGCAACTTGCCTCATTTAAATGTTTTATGTTATAAACAGTAGACTGGCAACTAGCCTCATTTGACTGTTTAATATCAGAAAATTTAGACTGGCAACCTGCCTCATTTGAAATGGTAGGCTGGTCACTTGATATGTTTTGTGAAATCTCAGTTGAGTTGCCTAACGCTGCCCATTGCAGTTGCATTTGATCGGCCCTATTTCTACATTTCTTACAAGGTCCACATTTAAGGGGTTCTGACATATCTACATTTGGGCAAGTGCAATCTTTTGGATTATTACACCTTGATAACGCATCGCAATGACCTTGTTTTTTACCGGCCCTGTACTCAATAATAAAATCATAGAGTGACAAAATTTCGATCCATCTGGCAACTTTCCCACTCGGCTCCTTCAGGCTGAATAGCCAGGTCAGCGCTTGGTGGTCAGTTCTCACCAGAAATTTTCTTCCTAAAAGATATTGCCTGAAGTATTCAATGAAATACCTAACCGCAAGTAATTCCTTTTCTGTAATGCAGTAGTTTTTCTCCGCTTTATTAAGGGAGCGACTGGCATATGCAATGACTTTTTCTTTATCATCCTGGCGTTGTGACAACACTGCACCTATGCCCAATCCCGATGCATCTACATCCAAAATAAATTCGCCTCCTTCATTAAGAGGGTATCCCATTACATCACAGCTAATTAATGCCTTTTTAAGGGTGACAAATGCTGTCTCACAGTCAGAACCCCAATTGAAAACTTCGTTTTTCTTTGTTAAATCAGTCAATGGTTTGGCTATTTTTGAAAAATCTTTTATAAACCGCCTGTAGTAAGAGCCTGTGGCAACAAACTGCTTTACCTGTTTGGCATTCTCCGGCTGGGGCCAGTCTAGAACTTTTGCTACATTGTTGGGATCAGGTCGAACACCATCCTTCGAGACAATATGACCCAGGAAGACTACTTCGGTTTGTAAAAGATTACATTTGTCTGGTTTGAATTTTAAACCAGCTTGCCTAATTCTTTGTAAAACTTGTTCCATTCTGTTCAGATGCTCTTTCAGAGTGGAACCAAAAACAATTACATCATCTATGTATATGAGACATGTCTCCCATTGTAGACCTTGGAGAGCTAGCTCCATAGTTCTTTGAAAAGTAGACGCACTACTGTTGAGACCAAATGGCATACGCGTCATCTCATAGTGGCCGTATTTGCAACAAAACGCACTTTTAGGTATATCTTCTTCCTTGAGTGGAATTTGAAAATAGCCACTAGTTAGATCAAAACTGCTGAAGTAAGTTGAACCTGCTACTGCATCGAGACAGTCTTGCACCCTTGGGAGTGGGAATCCGTCTGGTTTGACCAGTGCGTTAACCTTTCTGTAATCAACACAGGGCCGGATAGCACCGGATTTTTTTTTAACAAGGACAATAGGCGATGCCCACGGTGAAGTGCTTTTGCGAATCACACCCTTTGCTAACAAGTCTTCTATGGCTTTCTTCTCAGCATCAGCATAGGCCAAGGGTACTTTTCTAGGTCTCTGTCTGACCGGGTCCGCTTCACCTGTTTTAATTTCATGCTCTGTAAGATGTGTAAGCCCCAAATCCCATTCATCTTTTGAGAAAATATCTTGATACTTAATAAGTATTTCTGCGATCTGATTTTGCTCTGCTGGGGGTTTACCTTGCGTTGACCTGTCATATAAGTTTGCCAAATGGTCTGGTACGGCTTTTCGCCTGTCCGCCTGTTGTACGTTTTCTCTAGGAGATTCGTTTTCGTTAGATTTAAATTCTACTCTTCTCACGCATGAATGATTGTCATTTTCTTCCTTATTCTCTTGTTCTATAACTGTACTGATTATTTTTTCTACGGGCTCAGCTCTTCCTATCTCTGCGTTTTGTCGTAACACAACTTCTGATGAAAAAGGGTTAAGTATTCTCACTTTGCATGTAGGGGTTTTGTTGATATCAATTAGCGTAGAGGCTATTTTTACTGGAAATCGTTCCTCCGCATCTTGTATGCCCTCGACCAGAAAAACCTTTTCTTCTACTAAATCGTCTGATTCATACCTACTGACGAACGCATCTACTACTACCTCGGTGTATCCTGGCACTGTAAAGTCGTCAGCCATTTTCACTTTCCGTGCCGTATCATCTAGCCCTACTTGAACACATGGTATACTCATACCCCGTAATTGGATAATTCCTTTACTGAGTAATATATCTGCTGGTCCACCTTCTCCATTCTGAAGAACGTCCATGCCTAATAGTGCCTCATCCTCAATTTCGGCAACGATAGCCTCTGTCCTCAACGTAAGAGGGCCTAGTTTCAGGTCAAAATGTCCTTTTCCAAGTTCTTTAATTGGAGAACCTGACGCACTTGTCAAACATGATGACTTACTCAACGTAGGACGCGCTCGGGCATCCATTCTGTAATACATAGTGTCAGATATAACCGTTTTAGTCGCGCCTGTGTCTGCAGTAAACAGTGCAGGTAAACCGGAAATTTCACCTTTTATATAAAGTCCAGTACTAGAAGGTTTCCTCCTTCTAATAACTACAGTTTCATTATTTTTACTGCTAATTTGACAGTCACGGGTCTGGTCGTTCTTATTTGTTTGGGCTTTCTCTTGACCACCTGAGTCAGCCCTTTCTAGTTTAAAGTCATCTTATTTTCAGTATTGGGGGAAAATGTCATGTTATTGCTTTTAGGGTCAGAACTGCGGCTATGGGTGGGTTTGTTTGGACAATACCTTGAGATATGCCCCTTTTCCTGACACGCATAGCATGTTCTGTCACTCATGTTGGTTTGAACAGCAGAACTCTTATTATAGGTCAAATGAGATAGCTTATCTAAAATTTGTTGCAGTATCTTGCTCATATCACTCTGTGATTCACCATGCAAAGAAGTGGTAGTTAAATTTTCTCTAGTTTTTGTGTTTTCTTTAAGTTTTGGATCGTCATTGCGCAAACGTTGTACTTGGTTTGGCTCATTATCATGATAGCCTTCTTCGTCCAAATCTGAGCTATCATCAGACTGAACGCGCCTTGTAAATTTTCGCATTTTCTTCTCGCCATAAGGAGTGGCTCTTCTTCTTGTCTGTTCAAGATTTACCACGTGATATACAGCCGACTCTATGCTTTGGGGGTCTTTGTGAAATTCTACCTCAAACCTAGCATCATCCTCCTTTAACCCGTCTAAGAATCGCCTAACCAAATCCTCCTGTTTTACCCTGTTATCTCGATGGCTATAGGCCTTTGCGTAAAGTCTTTTCAGCTCAGTAGCATACTCTTCTGCAGTCTCATTCTCATACTGATCTCGCCTGCTGAACTTCACCATATAAGTTCTAGGTGTATCTATTGACTTGAACTGGCAGTGCAATTCTCTTACCAGCTCTTTATAATCGGAAAGGACCCATCTAGGCAGCTGTGAAAATGTAAACTCGCCTGCATCACCTTGTAATTTTGGCAGCAAGCAGTCTAGTCTTTGATCGTCATTCCAGTGATGCCTGTCGGCAATGGCTACAAATCTGTTAAACCATACTTGCCAATTTTCTTTACCAGTAAAAGCCGGGACTTTAATGTTTGTGCTGATGTGATCATTTCTAAAGTTTGCATACCTCGAATCACGTCTACCGTCATTCCTTGGATTGCCATCTAAGTACTGGTAATTTTGACGACCTGCACTATGCTGAGAGGGGGAATAATTTGTTTGCCCATGTGTTGTGTGATCATTGTCAGGTTGAGGGAAAAGACTGGAGTTTCGATACAGTTGACCACTACCTATTTGGTTATTGTCACGCCTTAAAGAATGTGTGCTGTGCTTTGATTGTGATGGTGCAATGTGTTGAGGTCTGGTATATTCAAATAAATTTCTTTCAAACTGGCCATTATAACTACTACTTGGTCTTTGCTCTATGCGGTACTCACTGGACCTATTCGCATCCCTACGCAAAACATTTGGTCTATCAGTTGTGATAGACTGCGCTCTTTGCTCAATACAAGGGGGACTATACTGTCTTAAGTTTGATGTGGATGGCCTTGGGACTAACATTTCATTTTCTTGATAAAATGACTCTTTATTACAAATACTGATGCCTTCACCAGCAGCCAACGCTTGTTCCCCGTTTATCTGTGTTTGATACCCTATATCCCGATAGCCTGCCTCGTCCTGCGTTAAAGTGCATGAGTCTTCTTCACCTCTAGAACCAACATCATCATGAACCTCAGTGTCCACACAGGTCACGTCTCTGTCCATCTCTGTATGTTCCATAATGTTCTTCTCAGGTTTCCTCTTTCCCATGGTTCGTATCACTGGATCTGTCTTGTTAAAAGACAAATCCCACTTCTGACACCAATAAATATGTTACGAGCCCGTGGTTATCTCCAATGACTCCTAAGGGTAACTGGACGGTCTATGTTTTAACTCTCGAAAAGTAAAAACGGATGGCAAGTTTGGGGATCTTTCCTTAACTGCTACTATTAGGGGTGGACTCCAGTATAATGATGGTACTAATTAACAAAATATCTTGGATAGGAATAAGCGGAATAAGATAGAGAATAAATTTATCAATAATTTATTAATGCATAGAATGTAAACTTAAACTGAGATGATGATCAGGATGCTAATACAAAATATAGAAAATAAACACTAATAAGACAGATGCTGACTAGGTATTTCTTAAATATAATACTGCAAACAACAATCAGTTAACTAATCTTCTAAACAATAGTGTTAAGCTTAAAGTAATGATATTCTTTTTCCTTTTAAATCTTAGTATAAACTACTTAAAATTACCCTTATGCAACTGACGCTTCTTTTGAGTGAAATGTAAAAATGGAAATGAAGTATAATGGAAAATAAGCTAAACTAAGGAAAAGTGAGCAAAATCAACCCTAACCTAAGAAAACAAAATTTGGAGTCCTCGAACGCACCGAGAGCGGGGTATATATAGTCGCAAGCTGCCCACAGCATATGCGGGAATCACGCAACGTCCCGCATTTCCACCGATGCGGGATGCACACAATAGTTTGACAGCTCGCATCCGCGGGCCCCTCCCACTATTGCGAGCATCCACTGCAAATCAGGTCAATTCTACTACTTTTCCCACTAAAACTAATTTTGCACCTTAGAATAACCAATTGAGTTAAATATAACAAGTTATATACAAACAAACTAATAGCAAGTGTATAATTACCACAATTTATGGAGAAATCGGCCTTTTACTCGATGATTCTTGTAACTAGGGTAAACAATCCCATAGTGCACTGCGTATGCAAATGAGTTAAAATGGCGCCGATCACGTTCGTACCAGGAAATAATGGATCGAAAAGGACCGTAAAGCGTAATTGACTGCGCCATGCAGCTAACTCAGTAATCAATGTTTTCAACTAGTGTTAAATCAATCATCCATGACTGAGTTAGGAAGATGTGACAAATAATAACGACTTATTTCACAAATTGCAAGCGTTCCGTTCCCAATAACTTTCGTAACCAGTATAGAATTTATACGTAAAATCTGAATCGCTACAATATTGACGATAATAGGCGAACGTATTGCAATACTTGTGGATGTGAAAGACCAAAATATTTGTTTTGATTTTAATTCAGGTATGCTTTTATCTGGACTAGCGACATTCCGACAGGACTATAGCAGAGGGATTGTGAAATTTCTTATTTAAGATAAATGTTTCACTTAATCGTTCATGTATTGTTATTAGATCGTAACAAGTTATTTGGGGGTTGACCTCTCTAACAATGAAACTCGCTTACATCTGATCATAATGTCAATTCGTGGAATGTCTGAAAATTGATAAAAGGCAACTTTCCTAGATCAGCAAATAAAAGGTTGCTGCGGGGGTAAGATGTTGGTATTCAGCAGAAATACGAGCTGGAACCCAACACGGCATTCTACCCTAGTATAATAAAATTCTAAGAAAACGCCAACCAAAATTTGGAATTTATGCCTAAAGTATAATCGACAAAAGCCTTATCAATTGTAAATTCGTTGATGAAGTATATTATAAGACCACCCTCATCCGTGTATGTTGACTTATCTGGGTCATGTATATACGGTTATGTTGACTTGGCTGGGTCATGTATATACGGTTATGTTGACTTGGCTGGGTCATGTATATACGGTTATGTTGACTTGGCTGGGTCATGTAAATACGGTTATGTTGACTTGGCTGGGTCATGTTTATACGGTTGTGTTTACTTGTCTAGGTCATGTATATATGGTTATGTTGACTTGGCTGGGTCATGTATATACGGTTATGTTGACTTATCTGGGTCATGTACATACGGTTATGTTGACTTGGCTGGGTCATGTATATACGGTTATGTTGACTTGGCTGGGTCATGTATATACGGTTATGTTGACTTGGCTGGGTCATGTTTATACGGTTATGTTGACTTGGCTGGGTCATGTTTATACGGTTATGTTGACTTGGCTGGGTCATGTTTATACGGTTATGTTGACTTGGCTGGGTCATGTATATACTGTTATGTTGACTTGGCTGGGTCATGTTTATACGGTTATGTTGACTTATCTGGGTCATGTATATACGGTTATGTTTACTTGGCTGGGTCATGTATATACGGTTATGTTGACTTGGCTGGGTCATGTAAATACGGTTATGTTGAATTATCTGGGTCATGTATATACGGTTATGTTGACTTGGCTGGGTCATGTAAATACGGTTATGTTGACTTATCTGGGTCATGTATATACGGTTATGTTGACTTATCTGGGTCATGTATATACGGTTATGTTTACTTGGCTGGGTCATGTATATACGGTTATGTTGACTTGGCTGGGTCATGTATATACGGTTATGTTGACTTATCTGGGTCATGTATATACGGTTATGTTTACTTGGCTGGGTCATGTATATACGGTTATGTTGACTTGGCTAGGTCATGTAAATACGGTTATGTTGACTTGGCTGGGTCATGTTTATACGGTTATGTTGACTTGGCTGGGTCATGTATATACGGTTATGTTGACTTGTCTAGGTCATGTATATATGGTTATGTTGACTTGGCTGGGTCATGTATATACGGTTATGTTGACTTGGCTGGGTCATGTTTATACGGTTATGTTGACTTGGCTGGGTCATGTTTATACGGTTATGTTGACTTATCTGGGTCATGTATATACGGTTATGTTTACTTGGCTGGGTCATGTATATACGGTTATGTTGACTTGGCTGGGTCATGTAAATACGGTTATGTTGACTTATCTGGGTCATGTATATACGGTTATGTTGACTTGGCTGGGTCATGTAAATACGGTTATGTTGACTTATCTGGGTCATGTTTATACGGTTATGTTGACTTATCTGGGTCATGTATATACGGTTATGTTTACTTGGCTGGGTCATGTATATACGGTTATGTTGACTTGGCTGGGTCATGTATATACGGTTATGTTGACTTGTCTAGGTCATGTATATATGGTTATGTTGACTTGGCTGGGTCATGTATATACGGTTATGTTGACTTGGCTGGGTCATGTTTATACGGTTATGTTGACTTGGCTGGGTCATGTTTATACGGTTATGTTGACTTATCTGGGTCATGTATATACGGTTATGTTTACTTGGCTGGGTCATGTATATACGGTTATGTTGACTTGGCTAGGTCATGTAAATACGGTTATGTTGACTTGGCTGGGTCATGTTTATACGGTTATGTTGACTTGGCTGGGTCATGTATATACGGTTATGTTGACTTGTCTAGGTCATGTATATATGGTTATGTTGACTTGGCTGGGTCATGTATATACGGTTATGTTGACTTGGCTGGGTCATGTTTATACGGTTATGTTGACTTGGCTGGGTCATGTTTATACGGTTATGTTGACTTATCTGGGTCATGTATATACGGTTATGTTTACTTGGCTGGGTCATGTATATACGGTTATGTTGACTTGGCTGGGTCATGTAAATACGGTTATGTTGACTTATCTGGGTCATGTATATACGGTTATGTTGACTTTGCTGGGTCATGTAAATACGGTTATATTGGCTTATCTGGGTCATGTTTATACGGTTATGTTGACTTATCTGGGTCATGTATATACGGTTATGTTTACTTGGCTGGGTCATGTATATACGGTTATGTTGACTTGGCTGGGTCATGTATATACGGTTATGTTGCCTTATCTGGGTCATGTATATACGGTTATGTTTACTTGGCTGGGTCATGTATATACGGTTATGTTGACTTGGCTAGGTCATGTAAATACGGTTATGTTGACTTGGCTGGGTCATGTTTATACGGTTATGTTGACTTGGCTTGGTCATGTATATACGGTTATGTTGACTTGTCTAGGTCATGTATATATGGTTATGTTGACTTGGCTGGGTCATGTATATACGGTTATGTTGACTTATCTGGGTCATGTATATACGGTTATGTTGTCTTGGCTGGGTCATGTTTATACGGTTATGTTGACTTGGCTGGGTCGTGTTTATACGGTTATGTTGACTTATCTGGGTTTTAATATGATCGTGAGTATCGTCGAAAAGAATAACATCAACTGTTTTAAAGTCAGCGTGATGACGTCCTAATAACGTCTGCAGCATATTATGTGACGATTGCCCGAGAAAATCGTAAGCGATACCATTTCAGGGATTTTTCATTTACTTATGTGTTAGACATTGGTTTAATGTAGGCCTACTTCCAATGAAATAATTATATAATTTACGGAACTACATTTGTGATGAGTCAAACTATCCTTTCCTATCATTTCTGTCGTTTAATACAATGACGTCTCCATTATATAAATTTGGATTTGTTACATCATGTTATTTCACCAAACCGTATCAGTTTTATTTGAACTCATCTTAAAAACAGACGTCGAGTTGTAATTACACTCACATTATCACATACCAGATTACTTGTTTTCGTTCCTTTATCGAGTATATATTTACGGTATTATCTTATGTAATTGTTTTCTATAAAAGTATTTTTGTTTCAATATTTTCTTTTCATCCAATCAAAACGTACGAGCATCGCGACTGCATCCAAAATGTCTCTCTAGACACAATGTGTGGATACATGGTATAGCAAAAGTCATACACATTGTCTATGGTCGGAAACAAATTCGCCGACTACGCCGTAGCTTTGTTTATCCGTATTAAGATGCAAAATGTATTTCAATTGCGACGTCTTATATTTTTTTATTAACAATGTCTACGATTTACTGGGACAGCCATCGCATAATATACAGCGTATATGGACATTTCACAATAACTCCTAACTCAAAATGAATGCTGGATATCAACTTAAAAGTGATTATTGTCTTGATGGACACACGTAGTCATAGCAACATGCTCTACGATCTCAGATATTAGCCTTCAAGGGAAAAAGTACAAGTTGTAATTTCTGAACAGCGTAGGTTCAGATCAGCCTGTATACCTTCGCTGTCTGAAAAAGAAACTATACACTTTTTGACAGAAGTTTCTTACAAGCTTATGATCATACTGATGTCACCAGCCAGTCAGTCGTAATGCTTACCCCGCAGCCATGAGCTATAATGTAAAATCTGACCTCTTTATATACCGGTATGAATTATGCGACTGATGACTTTAGGTCATAATACGCCCAATAAACTCCTTCTTTGTAACCAGCTTCAACCCTCAATTGCCAATCTGTCTAAGCGCTTTACAGGTAGATCCCCCTATATAATTGGAAAAAATAACCTCAAAGCTTTAAAATGATCAAATTTAAATTCGTGGTCATATATTAAGCGAGAAAGAATTCACCCCGCGAAAATAGTTACCGCCATTTTGAACGAAATCGGGCAGGGACGAAACTGGTTTTTCACATACTCTACTTTCACTTTCAAGCAAGGTCAACATACTAATAATGCACCAATCAAACATTTCTAATGCAACATATTCATATTTACAATGAAAGTAAACTCAATGGCATATATTCAATGGATTCTGGTGAAGGTATACACTGATTTCTACGCAAATAAAGGTTGTATAAGGCTTATTTGGCTAATTTGATCTATACATGGACAGTGCAATGTAAAATATATGTTTTTATTACTTTTAAGATATAGAAAAAAAGTTGCAATAATGCTTTTATCCTACTAATACAATACAGACAACGTCATAGAATAGTGTCTATCCTCCTATGACATCCTTCATTCTGAACGAAAGTAATCATTTGTGCAAAGAGAACAACAGTAAATTATTTGCGTGCTTTTTAGATGCACGTCAAGCATTTGATCGTGTATGGCACAATGGTCTCTTTACAATCCAAATAAGCTTGGCGTTTGTTACACGCTTTTCAAAACAGTCATTGCAATGCATTCCTGCATGTATAGCTGTGTAATGTATAATGGTTATTATTCGGACTGGTTCCCTGTTTTACAGGGAACCAGACAAGGTAAGGTCTGCTTAGACTGATCCGGGTCGATACTTTACGCAGAGTCCACAATGTTGGTTTTCTCGCGGGATATGATATGGGAAGGATGCCAATTAGCTAATACCTATTGTCTGAATTATGTGAATTTGTTCATCTATAAAAAACATTGTATATATGAGCAGACCCGCGAGAAAACCGACATTGTGGACTCTGCGTAAAGTATCGTCTCTGATCAGCTTAAGTTTAATTAAGTTAATTTTCTGTTTCAGGAATCATTAATATATACCTGTATCCCCCTGAGACGGAATGTGTCGGCCCGGATCAGTCTGCGCGGACTGCGCAGGCTGATCTGGGTCGATACATTACGCAGAGGCCATAATGTTGGTTTACTCGAGGGATGGCTCATATGGGAAAGGATGACTACTAGCTATTTCCTAATGTCTAAATTATGTAAATTTTGTCATCTTCAACAATAAGTGTATATATGGGACAGATGCCTACTAGCTATTACCTATGGTCTAAATTATGTGAATTTAGTCGTCCGTAAAATAACACATCGTAGATGGTGATCAATCTGCAGGCTATAGACTATTTCAATTTAGATCATCATTCCGTTGTATATACATGCATGCTGATCGCGGTAATCCATTATCTATTCATCTGAGAAGCTATAATGACAATTGTAAAGCGATATCGAACTGTGCATAGTTTAAACTTATTTATTTTACATCGATTGCGAAACAAGCCTTCAGCTTTGATTAATCACGCATAATGATAGTTATCTAGTTGTGCATACATAAATGAAATAGCATATATGAGCAGGCTGATCGTGAGTTACACTGAGAAATATATGTGATCCAAACATATATAATTGAAATTGTAGAACAAAATCGAACTGCGCATGAATACAGCCGTTTTAATATCATACCTAAATCATTGCTTATTTATGTTGCAAAAACTCAATTCGAATACAGTCAAACTTGTCTTAGGCAGCCACCCAAGTGGGAGTCACAATGTGGCTCCTGAACACAGGTGGTTTATTTAATACAAGTCAAATAAAGAAGAAATTGTTGTTCTGGTTAATCTTCAAGTGGCTGCTTAATACAGGTGACCGCTAACACAAGTTGGACTGTACATGTATGCAGACAGGTAGATCGAAACTGACTCAATTATTTCTCAATACTCTTAATAGTGTGGAGTGTGGTTGAACATACAGCTAGTAGATCATTAATTTTATTTTACTGCAAGTTAAAATTCATGGTGTGCTGATATTGAGTTACAATCGTCAGTTCGTTTATCGGGGTCGAGTCGGCGTTGGTGTCACACCTTGGTTAAGGTTTTTGTTCCAATTTCCTGTTTTGTCAAAACCATTACAGATGTTGCTTTGAAACTTACAACACTTACTCCCCATCATTACCTCCACCAACAGACAAGAGAACATAACTCTGTCAAGGTTTTTGTAAGAGTTATGGCCCTTTTTTCTACTTCGAATTTTGGTTAAATGTTTTGTACCAATTCACTTTTTTTCAAAACCATTACAGACATGGCTTCGAAACACTTATTCACCATCATGACTTCTATCAACAGACAAGAGTACATAACTCTTTTAAGATTGTCAAAAGAAATATGGCCCTTTTCGACTTAGAATTTTGTTAAGATGTTTGTACCAATTTCCTTTTTTTCAAACCATTACAGATATGGCTTCGAAACTTACAACACTTATTCACCATCATTAATTCCATCAACAGACAAGAGTTTATAACTCTGTAAAAAGAATGGCTTCGAAACTTACAACACTTATTCACCATCATTAATTCCATCAACAGACAAGAGTTTATAACTCTGTAAAAAGAATTGTAAGAATTATGGCCATTTTTCGACTTAGAATTTTGGTTAAGTTTTTTGTACCAATTTACTTTTTTTCAAAACCATTACAGATATTGCTTTGAAACTTACAACACTTTTTCACCATCATTACCTCCATCAACAGACATAGTCCATACATCTGTCAAGGTCTTTGTAAGAATTATAGCCCTTCCATTACTTAGAATTTTGGTTAAGTTTTTTGTACCAATTTACTTATTTTCAAAACCATTACAGATATGGCTTCGAAACTTACAATACTTATTCACCATCATGAAATACATCAACAGACAAGAGTACATAACTCTGTCAAAAGAATTTTCAAGAATTATGGCCCTTTTTCGACTTAGAATTTCGGTTAAGGTTTTTTATACCAATTTATTTTTTTCCAAAACCATTACATATATTGCTTTGAAACTTACAACACGTTTTCACCATCATTACCGTCATCAACAGACAAGAGTACATAACTCTGTCAAGGTTTTTGTAAGAATTATTGCCATTTTTCGCCTTAGAATTTTGGATAAGTTTTTCGTACCACCCCTCTTTTTTTCAAAACCATTAGTGACTTAGCTTATACACTTACAAAACCTTTTTATCATCATTACCTCCATCAACCGACAAGGGTACATAACTCTGTCAAGTTTTGTTTAAGAATTATGGCCCTTTTTCGATTTATAATTTTGTTTAAGTTATTCATATCAAATCATATTTTTTTTTCAAAACAATTAGAGATATAGCTTAAACACCTGCAAACATATTTTGACCATCATTACCTCCACCAACAGCCAAGAGTGTATAATTCAGTTAAGGTTATTTCAGTAATATAACGGCGACAGTTCATTTAATTTTTATCCCTGAGTAAACAACCTGTTTTAGGTTAGGAAGTGGGCCTTGCCAAAAGTCACAACACCATGTCCGGGCATCAAACACTGGAAGCCCAGGTTCCAAATCCCTGACCCAAAACGCGGGACCATAGCGGTTTCCTCAGTCATTTTAAATACGACGCTAAATTACGATTCTTACTAGTAAATGTATACAGACACAAGCTGTATATGTCAGACTATGCCTGCAACCCTAAACCCAAAGATGTAAAAGCTATTGTCGTTTATAATGTCTTTGACATGACCCATCCGAGAATCGAATCCTAATCTCCCACGCACAGTACCTCAGAAGTGTTGTGCATAGCAAACAGTGTATATCTGAATTCGAGTTTGCGGTGACCCGGATTCACCTATGTCCTTACTGATTCCAATCTCTCATACGTCTTTTTCGATGTAGCTTTGGCCAAATTCAAGGGTTTATGGCACTTATTTAGCAATATAATGGTGTCGTGGCAAATATTATTAGACATACGAGAAGCAGATGATATTCTACATGTTCGCCCGAGGTCACTCCCTCGATTGGGTCTTTTTAATTTTGAGTAATTCTCTAGGAATTTTGTCCCCATATCAAAGTGCTGGAGCAATAAGTCGTTTCATAAAGACATATAATAGTCACTTTAACCTTGACCTTTAACCTAGCTCTGTAAATCCAGAACCCCTCCAAGCTCTTTTGACACTGAACTTAGTGTTGTACAAACTCATTCACCGTGACCTTGACCTTTGACCTAGGTGGGCGGAAACGCAAACTTGTACAAGAGGCATGTTACTGACCATGCGTGTTCCGTTTTATAACAAGAGCGCCGCAAGCGAACACCAACGCTCGTCTGTTTTTTTCTAAGACGAAAAAGGGGCATTACTGAATCATTATTAAGGACAGAGATATGTGACTTGGTATAGACATGCATATTGTTCATAGGAACATGTGTACCAAGTATCATTTGAAAATGTTGTACGTTTTTTGAGTTATGGGGTAAGGTTAACACTCCCACTTTCTTTCTTGAAATAATATATCTCTCTCTTGTTTTGTTCATGTGATCAAATTATGTATAAATGTTGTACAATCTGCTCTGTTTTGTTCTATTTCATTTTGAGACTCAATCGTTTTGACATAGCGCTTTGAAAACTTGATGAAAATTCAAAACTAATTATCGACAATAGATTGCTAAACATATAGCCGAAAGTATGGAAACTCTCTACAATTGATTGTATTTATAATTCAATATATAAATAACACAAAACCCAGTGTTCAAGCTTTTATTCTGGACTTTGATTTAATCTTACTGTTTCTATTCCATTCAATTACAAAAATGCAGAAATCCAATATCAATAGGTTTTTTTTTGGTTTATTTTAACATGACAATAGATCAAAATTGTGGCAAAAGAAGGAATTGCTCAACCTCTGTATTTGCTTCAAAATGCGTCTGCATATAGAAAAGGGGGTTTAAAGATGGGGTACAAGTTATTTAACACCTGCCTTCAAACGAACAAATCGGAATTGTGTTTAACACTTTCCCACATAAAATATAGTTGTAGAAGATGACAACTGAAATCGTCTGGAAAATAGTAAAATAAAAAAGTCCGGAAATGTGAGCTCGATTGGTGAATAGATTTGAAAACTTTATGATGAGTGATTTGGCCAATCCTATCTGAAGAAAATGGCTGTCCAAAAGGTCCAGACCCACAAGTCCTGAATGTGTCGGCCCGGATTAGGCTGATCTGGGTCGATACATTACGCAGAGTCCATAATGTTGGTTTTCTCGTGGAACGGCTCATACAGCTGACGGATGGGAAATAATTATGAAAGAATACTAACTAGATCCTCTGAATATACATTCACCAATGTATCATAGGTCGATACAATTAAAAACAAATCTTTGAAATAAAACTGTCTTCAAACTGGCATCTTTGTTTCATTCTTACCATAAACATATAAATTGTTTTATAATTTTATATGTTTTGTCTCTGTTCTTACTATTATTTGATTAGAAATCATAATACACAAATTTGCCAAATTAGAACAAAACATGTGTTCCGTTTTCTTATTCATTTTGCAATGCAGAAATTTCTGCCATTTTCAAGATTATGGAATTTAAAACAGAGCACGTATAGGCAAATACAAAAAAAAAACAGAAACTAATAAAATACAAACTAAAAACTGCAAATACAAATTCGTTCGAGTATATTAATCACCAATACTTTCTTTACAAGAAGTAAAATTAAAATAAATAATATTACCAATATATTTTGGTCAATTCAAATAATACTATCCACAAAGTGCCGCACGATTATGTTTAATCCATCCAAATAACAGGATGCATCGATGCAACCCTAACTCAGTCGTATTGTGTTCTATTTTATCTATAACTATTGTAGTATCTACATTATAAAATTGAAAATCACGACTTCTTGTACGGTGTCCCGTGAGGACCATCCGGGCGTCGCTATTTTCGATCTCGATTTGATTTGATTGGGTTTTACGCAGTTTTCAACAATATTTCAGTTATCTCACAGCGACAGCTTACTTATTCATGATCCGTGGGTAAACAAACCAGTACTAGGCTAGGAAATGTACCTTGCCCGAAAGCACTCCACCATGCCCAATGCGCTGCGAAAGGGGATCGAACCCGGTTCCAAATCCCCGACGCTAACCACTATGTCGAAGGTTGTTTGTTTCCATCTTTCTACTTGATATGGGGCCGTGCGTTAGAAAAGGTACACGTTTTATTTAGAGAACAGTGAACCAGATCAAGATCAGCCAGTACATATGTACGCTCTGATCAAACTCCACTCTATTCACATGTTACTTGCAAAGGATTGTTAGAAGTTTTTGTCAACTTGTATAGATTCTGAAAAGACGGAGCAGATGATCTGAACATACACTGTTCATAATTGACAACTTGCATACCTTTTGGGGTGACTTAATCGAAAGGGAGCAAGGGAGCAACCAACATCATCATTGTAAAGAAAAACTCTGTAATATGTTTGAAAAAAAATGAGGAATCAATAAATTGTATCAACTGATTTAAGAAACAACAAAATGCAAAATATCTATGTCTTCTATCGAAATTACAAATCTTTAGAGACATTTAATTTGTATTTAATAACTTTTCCCCAACTTCCTAGGCTACGCGTTTGTTAATAGTTTGGTTTACAGACCTTGTGTCACACTTAACTTATAACTAGAGGCATTAAACCTTAATATATGTTCAAACTCAACCATCTTTATTAGTGATATGGCCACCGGCCCAAACACAATACACATCAAAATTATAACAAACATGTAAGTGACATACATATATAACAGACTATATAAGAGACTTTCGTCTTTCTAGTGAATAAAAGATATACATTCCTAATTTTGTTATGTCATTTCCTTTCGTTTGGCTCATTAGACAGTTGAATTTTGCAATAGTAGGATTACTACAGAAGCATGTCGGTATATAAATTAACCTCAAATCATTATATGCTTTACATTCAAGCATAAAATGGTACTCTGTTTCAACAGACTGACAACACAAGGGACATAATCGTTCAGCGCGATCCAATCCCAGATGTCCGCCCTTTTCAATCATGAGGCAATGTGATGAAGTTTTAAAGGTTGCCAATGCCCTTCGGAACTTCCCCACATTGATCACATCTAAATAATTCTGGAATTCGAAATTTGTCTTCAAATTTATATAAAAGCTTAACTTTGAGCTACTGTAACATCGTTCACGCCATTTCTGTACATATTGGTCCTTTAATCTTTGTAGATATATACATATAAATTTCGATTCATTGGTAACACTATGATCATTCCACACATATCCAAAACCATTTTTAGTAAGATTGGTTCGAATTTGTGTTACCCAATTCGAATGTCCTAAACCATCGTACAACTTGAACATATCATAACACTTTCTAACAAGTCTGTGACACGGCAATTTGATAACTCTTAGCCAGTACTTAATAACCCTTTTTTATACATAAATATAGACGGGAAATCTTCCACTGTCTCCGAGAACTGCGTCATTAACTGTTCTCAACGGTACCGACATGTAGCGCCTCAAGCAGTATGTATGTACCTTTTCAACACACACAAACTCATTTAAACCCCACAGTTCTGAACCGTACAATATTATTGGCGTCACTTTACTGTCATATAACTTGAAGAAGGTGTTATGATCAATAGGCATAAACGATTTTAAACTGTTAAATAAGGTCACAAATACATGTTTCGCTTTTGTAGACATTTTCTCAGCCATGCGATACAAAGAAAAAGTAGATGAGAAATAAACACCAACATATGTGAAACCATTAACACATTCCAAACGTTCATATTTATATCTCCATTGCTCTGTTCTTTTCAATATCCCACCATTTCTAAAAACTACAACCTTTGTCTTTTTAACATTTAAGCTAGGACTATATGCATCACAAAAATCACTGACCAGATTTAACTGCATTTGTAGTCCGCGTATCGTATAATTGATCAGAGCTACATCATCTGCGAACAATAATAATAACAACTGGGTTATATCTGGAAATAACTGAACTCCTTTTATACCAGACTCTTCCATGAGACCACAAAGTTCATTAATGAAGACGGTGAAGAGTTTTGGACTCAGACAACAGCCTTGTTTCAATCCAACTGGGCAGTCAAGAATATCACTAAGTTCTTGATTGTCTTTTACACGAGCTTTTATATATAGCCCTTATTGCACCCATTAAATGACCTTTAATACCATTCTGTATCAATATTTGATAAAGCTTATCCCTTCGAACTGTATCAACGCCTTATTAAAGTCCTTAAAAGCCACATATAATCTTTTCTTTTTAGTACACAGGTATCTGCTAATTACAGCATTTAATACAAACGAATTATCAATTGTTGAATAGCCTGACCGAAAGCCACCTTGACATTCTGAGATCGTATCATACATATCCAAGTAGAAAGTTAAACGTTTATTTATAATGTGTATATGAACTTTACTAAATATCTCTGTTAGGGCTATACCTCTATAATTATTGGGATCATCATATGTCCCCTTTTTATGTATTGGTACGAGTAACGAGTGAGCCCACTTAATAGGAAAAATATTACCTTTATATAGTCTGTTAAAAAACTTTGTATATAGAGGTAAACACAGATCCACACTATACTTTAAATGTTCTGCAACAATGTCTCAAGAACACGCTTTGTTACATCTAAGCGATTTCACCGCTTTTACTACTTCATTGTCTGTTATTTCACGATTCTGTATCATATCTTCAAGATCATTATTAGACATATCTATATTACTCACATCATCCGTTATTTCTCTAGTTTCATCGATTCCCATAGTATTCGGTAACACTTCTTCACTAGAAGACTTATCTGCAGAATTCATATCATCAGTTATAATACTGGCTTTTTTATATGCACCTTTGTTGCCACCATCACTGCTATCTTGCAATAATTTTTTAAAATGAACACACCACTCACGTAATGGGATAGGTTTCTTGTTTTTTAGGTTTACCGTTGCTATATTTCTTCAACTTCTGCCAAAATAACTTTTGGTTTTTGATATTATACTTAATATCATTTAAACATGATGTATAATACTCTTGTTTCATATTACGACATGTTGCACTATAAGTTTTCTTGGCCTCTAAATACCTTTGTAAGTCAAATAGTGCATTAGTAGATCTGTACTTGCGTAAACACGTGATTTTGCTTCTTTTTAATCTCTTTACACTCATTAGTCGCCGGGCAGAAGCCCGCGACTTCTATTTTTAATAGCTTTTCGGAAATCACATGGGAGGGCGGCTTATTATTAGAAAGAAACAAATCTAGATGATTTGAACATATTACAATTGTGGTTGTTTACGAACACTAATAAATGACACATCTAAAATGAAATAAATATTCCGATTTTTTAATGTTTGCAGTTTTTTTTATTTCACTCGCATTTAAGTTTTTTGTCTTATTTACGAAGACAAAAGTGGTCCCTTCAAGACGTGAACCAACACCCCCTAATGCAGACTCTTATGTGTCATCATTGAGGTCAATTTCGGATTCTCCTTTTAATAGCAATTTTAACTTACTAAATGTTGTTTTCATGTTCAAAGAGATGTCTTGATTTGTGTAGAATTCATTTAATAATGTTAATCCATGAATATCTAAAGTAGGAACTGTTTCTAAGCTAAATATAGACCCTATTCTGTTGTGTAGTTTCGTGACCTTTAACATCGATTTTCGCGCATGCGCATTTCGATATGAAAAAGCGAGTGATATTATTTTATTTTAGACAAGTACAAGACGAATGTTTGACGCAAAGCGTCAAAGAGAAGCCGCAATATTTCGTTGTACATGTAGAAATAAGAAAAAAAAGAACATTTTTAAATCCACAAACAATAGAACAATTTAAACTGTAGACGGTAATGCCGATATATTTCTCCTTTTGAAGACTTTTGTTTTCTTCAAATTACCTCCCTTTAAAGCAATACCAGGATATTTACCTTGTGATTCGAATAAGATTGACAAACATTGAAATTATATGAATGAATACTATTATTTAAATAAGTTACAACAGCAAAATTAAATTAAAGCCAGATAAATGTGTACACATTTCGTTAATTTGTTATAGATACCCTAATGTATAGATATGAATATAAACTTTATAAGCAAATGTTTTCATTTCAACGTTCCTCCTTTTTGCTCGCCAAATAGTTAATTCTGCATGGCGAGGGTAAATAAAACCAAATAGTTAGTTAGTCAACGTTCCTAATGTTTGAATAGACTAAGGAAAGTCAAGAATACATAAATAAATCAATGCAGTCTTTTCCGGCGACATTGATGCCTTGCATCAACTTTCTCTTGTTATTAAACCATTTGGCTCCTTGCGATGTATATTACTGTTTTTACACTCTGTCACTGAATACCATCACTATACTGTAACAATTTGCTTTCTATCACATTTAAGATATCATCCGGTGATGAACTCGGATCATCTATCATAGTATCAAGCTCAAGTAAATGTCCTTCAACTAGGTCATCATAAACGCAGTTTTGGAACAATAGAACGTTTTGAGATGTAAACTTTATATTTGATACAGTTTTTGATTGTTGTGATCTAGATTTGCATTCATTATCCAAACTAAGCGAGTTACCTATAGTTGAACTAATCGAAAAATGACTACTTTCTGTATTATCGCATACTTCAAAGTGTGAAATAGCATTTAGCAGTTCATGTGTTACAAGTATGTAATCAATAACACTTTTCCCTAACGGACTTATAAATGTATAATTTCCTATGGAAGAATCTTTAGATACGCGTCCATTTACAATAAGTAAATTGTATTCTTTGCATATGTTTAGTAGTTTCTGCCCATTGGTGTTAACAGTCTTATCCAGACTAGATCTAGAAAGACATTCTGTAATTGGAAATTCATCCATATAGTCATTAAAAATCGGTACTTCATCATTGTTATATGAGAAATAATCAGGCTCATCTCCAACTCTTGCATGTTAATACTTAAGCACCTCTTTTTTTGTTATCTAATTGATCTAGTTAGAGCAGATTTAAAACCGTTTATTGGTAAATAATATTAAGAAACTTTAGCTTGTATGACACATTATAGTTGCAGTCAATGTTAGGCAAACTGTTAACCAAATGGTTGTAGGACTAAACTTGTCATTTCACGACTAAACTTCATATGCTGAATATCACATAGATCGTAGCATATAAAACGTCTAATCCCTACGTATTTACCCTTTCTGCTCTCGGTAACCTTTTATTATAGGAAATGGTAGCCAGGTGAGAAATATAGACATATCTTGGAATTCTTGTTTAAAATAAAGAGACATTTAGCCTTCTTGTTCGAAATATTTACATCCTGTCTATTTGCACAGGTTATTTAAATGTACTGAACTGTGTCTGCTTCCTTTAAGTCATGCTTCAAACTCATGCTTCAACTACTTGACGTCACGGAAGACTGGTCTACTTTTATTGAGAACAATATAACGCATGGGATACAGTGTACTTAGATTTTGCAAAAGCATTTTACAGCGTACCTCACTAACGTTTACTACTCAAGCCTTCGTCTTATGGTATTAATGGTAGTCTTCTAGCATGGATATCTGATTTCTTATTTGTACGTCGAAAATACGTAGCGGTTAAGGGACATTGTTTGTCATGGCAGGATGTTATAAGTGGTGTAATCCAAGGTAGCGTCCTAGGACCATTACTGTTTATCATTTGTATTAACGACCTACCTGAAGTAGTTAATAGTACAGTTAAAATATTTGCTGATGATACTAAACTTTATTCACAAGATAGTGATTATAACACAATTCACAGGACCTTGAGGTCAGACCTGTGGCAACTACGGTTTAATGTCAATAAGTGCAAGGCCATTCATTATGGTAACAATAATCAAGCACATCTGTACTCTATGAACTCTGTTGATCTGGAAACTGTGACCGAAGAGAATGATCTAGGTATAACATTCCAGAAAAATCTGAATTGGTGCGACAGCACATTCAGTATGGAAATACTATTTGGTACCCATTCTTGATGAAGGTCATTATTAATTAGTGTCGAAAAAGTTCAAAAGCGAGCAACCAGGATTGTACCTCAGCTGAGGAACCTTGAGTATATTGACAGGCTGAAAGAATTTCCTTCGTTGTCACGCAGGAGAAAAAAAGGGGGGGGGGGGGTGATTATAAGAGGCATAGAAGGCATAACACCAGACAGATTGTTGTGGCGATTGTTGTAACAATATAGTTTAAAATATAATTCGTCTCAATATAGCATTAACAATAAACAGTTTCTAAACTCTTTTGAAATATTGAAATGTCTGCCTTTCTCGATCATTAAGGTGTGCGATGAGCTTCTAAACATTGCTAAAGTTTTTCTGAATTTTGAAATGTCAATGGCAGTAATATATAATTATCTACAAAAGCTTTGTTTAAAATCCTTAAAGTAATTTAACTTACGATTATTTTCCAAACTACTTCTCCAATTCTGAATATACTGCTCCTTTAATCTGTTCACAAAGTTCGTCAGAAACTGTTTTTGATTTACTACATGTTGGTTTTCCCAAATATAACCATAACCATTTGAGTATAAAACATGTTTTACATCTGTGACCCAATTGTTATGCCCTATTGAGTCGATATATAACGTTTTATAACAGATTTTAACATATCTTGTATCAGATAATTGAATTAATCGAAGCCAATATGATTAGCATCTTTTGCAAGGGAAATATATATTGGGAATATATCTAGGTCCCCAAAAATGGCATGATTACAAGAGCATAAACTAACATTTAGAAATCGCTTACATGCGTACATCTGTATAATCTCAATACATGCCATGGATTTCAATCCCCAAATTTCGGAACCATATAACATGATGGCACACACTTTAGCATCAAAAACCTTGAAAAAGGTATTTACATGTATATATGAAAGTTCATTGAAAGAATGAAATAAATGCAAGAACACGCTGTGCCTTAATGGACATAGACTCTGCAATTTTATATAATGAAAGCCTGTTTGTGAAATATACACCTACATAACTAAAGCCATTCACTGTTTAAAGTAGATTGCCATAGTGTCAGAAGCGGCCAGAGGATCCAGCTCATCGGTAACTCTGTAAAGCGCTACAATTCTGCTTGACAAAAGCTGTAAGTTATGCAAATACAAGCAGAGTACAGTCGACGTCGATACCGATACCCCACCCACCACCGGTAACAATGCTGTCCCGTATTTGATTCCTTTCCCACAGAAACTGGACATGGAAGGTAATGTCAGTGAGAGTTGGAAGAAGTTTAGACGAACTTGGAACAATTATGAGATCGCAGCTGTCTCTCTGAGAAGAAAAGCCGCTAATGGATGTGCTTGATGGGTTCCATTTCGATAATGCGGATGACAAGGTAGACATCGACATCGTGTTGCAGAAATTTGAAATCTCCTGTATTGGCAAAACACAGTCCGAGTCGGAATCCTTAGATTCGTATCTGTCTAGGCTAAGGAAGCTCTCAAAAACATATGAATATTCAGATCTGACAGACGGTTTAATCAAAGACAGAATTGTTGTTGGTATCAGAGAAAATAGTGTAAGGATAAGACTCTTACAAGAAGAGAAACTAACATTAGACAAATGTCTAGACATGTGTTGCACAGCAAAGTCGACACAATCAAAGGTAAACAGTATGTCGGGAGCTACAGCTGTATCTAGCGAAGATATACATCACCTAAAGCAGAAAGTGAATCCTCCCCATACGCCGTATGCAAGAAAAAAGACAGAAATACCAAACAGAAGATGCAAATACTGCGGGAGAGCATGTCAGAAAGGGAACTGCCCCGCGTTTTGAAAAAATTGTATGAAAAGCGGCAAGTTCAATCATTTTGCGTTCGAATGCCATCAGGGAGAAAGGAAGTAAAAGTCACGCGCATTTAGAAATGTGATACAGTTTGATTTAGAAGATGATTCAGAAAGCAACAGCGACTTTGAAATTTTTATACTGAACAATGGGTCTACAAAATTAAAGATTTTCGCAAATATGCTTGTCGTCAATGTACAGAAAACTTTAAACTTTCAGCTAGATAATGGTGCGACCGCAAATCTGACCGCAAAGAAGTATGTACCGAAAGAGTGCATTGAAGAAGAAGAAAACACTCTGAGAATGTCTGACAAGTCTGAGCTTAAGACATACGGAACCTGCTCCCTGACACTGAAAAATCCCAAAACAGCAGAAAGATTCTCAGTTCAGTTTATCATCGTCGGGGATGAATTCACTCCTCTTTTAGGTTTAGCAGCAATCCAAACAATGCACCTGATCGAAATCCAGTATGAGAATATTTGCCATGTCGATCAAGAGAGCTGCAGTGATCTTAACATGGATGTGATCCAAGAAAAATACAAAGAAATGTTTCAGGGCGAAGGTTGCTTTGAAGGTACATTACGCTTAGAAATAGATTACTCGGTAAGCCCAGTGAAAATGCCTTTGAGACGTGTACCGATAGGATTGAAACAAAAGCTGAAAAGTGAACTACAAAGAATGGAAAAGGCAAACATCATCACAAAAGTAGATACACCGTCAGATTGGGTTTCGAGCCTGGTAATAGTGAAGAAATCAAGTGGAAAACTTGGGATATGCATAGATCCACCTCCGCCGAATAAAGCTTTGAAGAGAAACCATTACCCACTTGCAGTGATTGAAGACCTGTTGCTAGAACTTAATGAATCAAACGTTTTCAGCAAATGTGATGTGAAAAACGCATTTTGGCATGTTCGCTTGGATGAGTCGTCAAGCTACTTGAATACATTTGAGACTCTATTCGGGAGATAAAGATGGAACAAAATGCCATTTGGAATTTCCCCCAGCCCCCGAATATTTCCAGCAGTACTTGGAGAAGACCCTAGAGCTGACCACTCGACCACAGTGGATTCCTAAAAAAAAAGTCGCAAATTGAAAGAAAATATAACTCCGGAGGCCGCATTTTTACGTTGAGCAAGTTGAATATTTGTCAGAATGTTTGTCTTGAGGATATTTAGTCCATGTTCGAATATGGGTCATATAAGGGGAAAAAAATAGGTCACTAGACCAAATGAAGGAAAATCTTGTTAACACTCTGGAGGTTGCATTTTGCATCTTTGTCAGAATAATTGTCTTGATGTAGTTTGCATTAGAAATCACATTGCATAATTAAGGTGAGCGATATAGCTCTTGTTTTTGTTTATTTGCATGTGTATGCTTATGAGCTCTCATGTGCTTCTTTTCTATTAATTCGTTCACTATGTGCTGTTAATTGTTATCAATATATTATTGTGTTTATATCGCCTGTGCACGAAGTGCTCAAAGTGAGCTATTATCACATTTTGTCCGGCGTCCGTCCTGTGACGTGCGTCATCAACAATTGCCCTGTTAACACTCTACAGGCTATATTTTACATCAGATCTTCCTGAAACTTGGTCATATGAGGTCAAAAACTAGGTCACTAGGTCAAATTGTGAAAAAAGTCTTGTTAACACTCTGGGCTACATTTTCCATCAGCTTTTCATGGAAGTTTATCAGAACATTCATCTCCATCAAATATTGGACAAGTACTAAAACTGGACCATATGAGGTCAAAAACTACGTCGCTAGGTCAAATGGATGGAAAATCTTGTTAACACTCTGGAAGCTGCATTTTTAACTTTGAGCATGTTGAAACGTTATCAAAATGTGTGTCTTCATGATATATGTAGGTCAGGTCTGAATATTGATCATGTTGGGTTAACAATTAGGTCAATTGTCAAATCGAAGGACAAACTTGTTAACACTCTAGAGGCCGCAATGTTTGCTTCATCAGTTTGAAATTTTGTCAGAATGTTTGTCTTAATAATATATAGGTCAAGTTTGAATACGGCTCATATTGGGTCAGAAACTAGGTAATGTTTATCTTAATGATATCTAGGCCAAATTGAAGGGACATTTTGTTAACACTCTGGAGGCTGCATTTTTAAATTGAGCATGTCAAAACTGTATGAGAATGTTTGTCTTGATGATATGTAGGCCAAGTTTGCATATTGGTCATGTCTTCTAAAAAACTAGGTCACTAGGCCAAATTTAAGGAAAATCTTGTCAACGCTGTAGAAGCCACATTTTTAAAAAAAATATGGTCAGAATGTTTATCTTAATGATATCTAGACCAAGTTCGAATATGGGTCATGCCGGGTTCAAAACAAGGTCACTATGCAACATTTAAGGAAAATCTTATTAATACTCTTGTGACTGCATTTTTTGCTTCAGTAGCTTGAAACTTTGTATTGATGATATCTAGTCCATGTTCGAATGGTAAAGAAAATTAGGTCACTAGGCCAAATGAAGGAAAATCTTGATAACACTCTGGAGGTTGCATGTTGAGTCTTTGTCAGAATAATTATCTTGAGGAGTTTTACATTGATCAAATACTTCCTCCAAGATAAGTACCTGGTTTAGAGAATTATGTCTACTTAATGGAAGTTGATTAAACATTGGCATGTTTCTCAATATAATAAGGCAGAAACTTCAAAATAGTCTGCCTAAACCTGCTGTCAAATTTTCCTTTGATTCTTCATGTCTTAAATGTGTATACTTGTGAGGTCTTCCACTCAGGTGAGCGATATAGTGCTAACAAGGTTCTCCGATTTTCAAATTGGCAGTTTCGTGATATTTACTATTTTTTATTATTATCTTTCAACTTCTTAACAATTAATACTTAAACATAAGCTGCAAAAATATGTTATTTCCTTTCACATTTTCCCTATTTCTCCAACCTTTCTGCAGCCCCCAGGCCGTCAGCACTTTAAGTGCTTTGATTTCAATATGCTTTTCAAATTCCTTTCTAAGACATATAAATATTGCGTTTAATGTATCTGGTAACCTTAAAAACCCGCACGTATAAAAGCGCGACGATCGTAACACAAATCTAAAACCACGTGAATGTCGGGAAATAATTAGTCTATACCTTAAACAAAATGGCAAGCTCCATCGGAACTTTGGTTGGTGCAGTGGACCAGGGAACAAGCAGTACACGCTTTCTGGTTCGTGATCTTTTATTTTGCAATTAAAGTTAAATGTGCTTTAGATCAGGCAAATGTCTTGGGGATGAAAAGAGGAATTTATGGGTTTGTTTCTTTATTTTGCAAGAAGTAAATGTTACGGCCGGAAAGGGGCGATATTTTTTAGCCCAGTTAATTCGACCCCAAATTACGATATCTCTTGAATAGCCTTTTCTTAGAAGTCATTATTATGTCATAAGATACAAATTCCTAAAATATGTTTTATGACGATGATATTTTTAATAACTGTTTAGTGTGACATAGTGGCATATCTGCATAGTAGTAAGTATTTCTAGGGTTTAACCCTGAACTTTTCTATTGATCATATATTTAAATTGAGTATTCCATCTTCATGATGTATCATCTGAAAAGAACTGTGAAAGGTATCAACTAACTGTTGGTTGGTAAACACTCATAAACAGCAGTATCTACAAATCATTGGCTCTTTGGTTTCCTAAAGCAGTAGCGGATGTCAATGATAATGGTTAGTCTAAATATATCGCCGTTACATATTGCATAGGATGCGAACAGTCAAAATATAAAATCGTATTCCTAGTACAGAAACCTGGACTAACCCATCACAGGACTGCTTACAAGACTGAACCATAACAAGGTCCTCATCGGTTGATCCCAGACTTGTTTTGGTGATTCCCACAAGTGCTAGCCTATTCATAGATGCGGGATTACTTCACTATAGTCCGGGAGTCCGGAACCGCCATAGACCTTATGCCTTTCTCTTCAACTTTAGAGAGTCAGCGAAAAGATGTGGCCTTTGATAGTTGCTTTCACTTGGACTGACTTGACTGCAGAATTCCTGTGACTTAAATAGGTTAATTGCACACTGAAGAAAACTTAACAAAAACGTGCAATTTCTCCTTTTGCCACAATCTTTTAGTCATAGGTTATCCATTCAGTTATGGAGATTTTCTATCTTTTGACAAAGTACGTTCAAAGTCGTCTGCTGCAGAATTGTCGTATGAGGGAAAGGGTTAAGTCGTCTGCTGCAGATGTGTTATATGTGGGAAAAGGTTAAAGTTATTTGTTATAAACATTTACCAACTAGATAAATAATCTTTGTTTGTAATCTTTTTCACATAATAGAAAGGATTTTTAAGAATTAAATTTAAAGTCAAGAGAATTAACCCCTTCCCTCATATAGAGGCTTTCTGACGCCTCTGCAGCAGCTGCTTTTTGAAAACATAGTGACAAAAGAAAAAATTGCACAAAACGTGCAATTTCTCCTTTTGCCACAATGTTTTCCACTTTTTGTCATTCAACTATGGAGATTTTCTATGTTTTGACAAAATAAGTTCAAAGTCGTCTGCTGCAGAATTGTTGTATGAGGGAAAGGGTTAATCTACCATACAGTATATGGGGGTAACAGGCAAAAGTTTTGATATAATATGAGGTTACTTTAAACTTTTCCAACATTCAATAAATCTGAATGAGATAATTTGAAAACAAAACATCTAGGCAAAGACATGTAAAATATATATGTAAATAAATGAACGTATAAGAATTGAATCCACTAAAAAAACATTGTGGCAAAACGTGAAATAGCTCATTATGAGCAATTTCACCTTTTGTCGAAATGCTTTCGTTATTCATCTGCTGGAGATGCATCTATGTAGGGAATGATTTAACGCTTTCCCTCATGTAGACGCTTTCTGACGCTTCTGCAGCAGACAGTTTTTAGGAAACATGGCAACAAAATAAGTACTTTCATTTAAGGGAAGTTTCCAAAAATGTTTGGGTATGTTTTCAAAGTTGACTGCTGCATCGTTGTTGCATGTGGGAAAGGGTTAAACATTTGCCTTTGTAACATTAAATGTCCGCAAATCAAATACCAATTAAGTACAACCCTCATACAGAAACCCTATCCCAAAAAGTTGTTGAAAAAAGGAGACATTGCTGATAATGTTTTTCTGTTTTGTTCTTTTAATAAATGTTCATTATACCCCCTTTCGAAGAAGAGGGGGTATATAGGAGTCACTGTGTCGGTCGGTTGGAAGCCATATTTTGTCCGGCCTATTTCTTACAAACCACTGGGTGAAATTCAATAAAATTTTACATGAAGCTTCTATACCAAGAGGAGATGTGCATATCCTTAAGGGGTTACAATTGCATGTTATTTTATAGAGCTATGGCCCTTTTACTTACATGTATTAAGTTATGGTGTAGGTCAAGGTGCTGTTTTGGGGGTATTTATCATCTTCAGTGATAGTTCTAGTTTTAATAAATGTTCATTTGTTTTTGGAGAGTTTCCATATTTTTTACTTTATGTTTTCGAAAGTTTGCTGCTGCAGAGTTTGTGTATGTAGAAAATGGTTCATGAGAAACAGTACTTCACTCCTGTTTTGCAGATCTTCAGCAGTGAAAATGCAGAACTTGTCACCTATCACCAAGAAGAGATCCAACAGAAATGTCCAGAGGAAGGGTACTTATCATTCATTATTATTCATCAACCCTTTCCCTCATACGACAATTCTTCAGCAGACGACTTAACCCTTTCCCTCATATAGGCGCTTTCTGATGCCTCTGCAGCAGACAGATTTTAAAAAAACATAGTGACAAAAGAAGAAATTGCTCAAAACAAGCAATTCCTCCTTTTGCCACAATGTTTTCCTCTTTTAGTCATAGGTTATCCATTTAATTATCGAGATTTTCTATTTTCGTCTATATGAGGGAAAGGGTTAACCCTTTCCAACATGCAAATACATCTGCAGTAAACAGCTTTCAAAAATATTGTGACAAATGGAGAAAGTGCTTATAATGAGCGATTTTTCTGTCATCACTGTCCAATTATTATAACAGTTGTGGGAGTGTGATTCAATAAAGGAAGTCACATTGGATTTGTTGAAAGTTCCAATTCTTTTATTAACTAGTCACAGTAGCATTTATCAATATTATTGCACGATACCTAGGTCAAAAATAAATAAAATTAAGACAATTCCTGAGACCAAAAGTTTTTAAGATTTAATGGAAGAAAGAATTTAAATTTTATGAGCATTTCTTTGCTACATGTTTTTAACCCTTTCACACATACAACAAATAAGCAGCAGACACCTTTAAAATCATATAACTTTATTCGTAATAAATACTGAAACTCTCGGAATGAATGAACTATTATTGAATAAAGTTGAAAACATTGTAGCGGAAGGAGAAATTGCTCAACATGAGCAATTTCTCCTTTTGCCACACTGATTTCAAATGTCATCAGGGAAAAGGGCTAAGAAAGGTTAAAGGTGTGATTTATTTGCATGCTTTATCAACAAGCAAGCCATTATGTAGTACATAATACAACCATGTCACAGGAAAACCCCTTTTGCAAATTTTCTAGCAGAAAATCCTAATAACAAACTTATGTGCCTCAGTGATCAGGGTCTTCTGTGTTTGTAAGTCAGTAATTTGAAGAGTAAGTCAGTAACTTGATGAAGAATAAGTCTGTAACATGAAGAATAAGTCAGCGACTTGAAGAAGTCAGTAACTTGAAGAATAAATCAGTAACTTGAAGAGTAAGTCAGTAACTTGAAGAATAAGTCAGTGACTTGAAGAGTAAGTGAAAAACTTGAAGAATAAGTCAGTAACTTGAAGAATAAGTCAGTAACTTGAAGAATAAGTTAGTAACATGAAGAGTAAGTCAGTAACTTGAAGAGTAAGTCAGTAACTTGAAGAGTAAGTCAGTAACTTGAAGAATAAGTCTGTAAATTGAAGAATAAGTCATTAACTTGAAGAATTGTCATAACTACTAGAAGACTGTCACTGAACAAGTGTTATTATGTTCTGATTTTAATTCTTTATGATGAGCAAAATATCTTGGGGGGAAAAAATGCCACGTCAATAAAAATGGCAGAGGAATTTTGACTAGTGTTGGAAACATACTTGGGTAAAAAAAAAGTTCTCATATCGTGCAATTTCTCTTAATCCGCCAAGATTTGAAAAAGTCGTCGTCTGCACAGGCGTCAATTTATATTTTTTGGGAAACTTCTCTCCATTGAATTTTTATCTTTACTTCCTTAGTGTTACTGATAAAGTTAATAGATATCGGTGCAGTTATCTTGTTGACATTTTCTCTAGATAATCCATTCCCACATACAACAAATCTGCAGCAGTTGACTTCGAAAACGTTTTGGCAAAAGCACAGAAAAATCCCTTTAAATAAAAGAAAAATAATTGAATAGAATTGGAAACATGGTGACAAAAGGAGAAATTGCTTGTTTTGAGCAATTTCTTCTTCTGTCACCATGGTTTCAAACAGCTGTCTGCTGAAGAGGCGTCAGAAAGCATCTATATGTGGAAATGGTTAAATCCATTCCCTGATTTAGACATAATTTGATGTGTCTGTAGCAGACAACGTTTGAAAACATTGTATGAATGATAATTATACTTTCCTTTAATAGAGAGATATTTCCATATTTTCACCTTGATGTTTGCAAAGGTATCTGCTGCAGATATGTTGTATGTGGAAAAGGGTTTAATGCTGATTCACTATAATTAATTGAAAACAATGAAGACCCTGATCAGATACTGTATAGATGCAGTCTGATCTTGGTATGAGTTGGTGGCAAAGATTTCAGGCTGCTTACCCTTTAGATTGGTCCAGATCCAGCAGCAAGCTATAGGCTAACCAAAAATTGCTCTGTTATATATTTGACTAGTATACTATTAACCCTTTCCCTCATACGACAATTCTGCAGCAGACGACTTTGAACATATTTTATCAAAAAATAGAAAATCTCTATAATTGAATGTATAACCTATGACTAAAAGTGGAAAACATTGTGGCAAAAGGAGAAATTGCACGTTTTGCAGAGGCATCAGAAAGCGTCTATATGAGGGAAAGGGTTAACCCTTGCCCACATACAGACACTTTCTGAAAAGTCTGCAGCAGATGACTTTTGAAAGCATTGTGGCAAATGTTGCCAGAGTGTTTCAACTCTATTCATTTATTATACTTTCTTGTAATTAGATTTCGCGTAATTCTGGCCTTGATGTTATTAAAGTTGTCTTCTGCAAACTTGTTTTATGTCAGAAATTTGGCAGCTGAAGACAAGTTGCTGTTTACTTTTCCTTTTGTGACTGCCTTAGACAAGTTTGACTGTTTTCCGTTTTCAGTTGGGTTGAAGAAGATCCGCTAGAAATATTGGATTCCGTGAAGACATGTATGGAAAAAGCAGTGAACAACTTGAAAGCTTTAAATCTCTGCCCATCACAGATCAAATGTAAGCAGATAGATGAACTCTTTGCATGCTAAGTTATTTTCATCTGCTATATTGTCTAGAGCAACACTTTTGAATAATATAATTGTTCTATTAATTTTTTTCTGAAATTAAACTAGAGTGTGAAACACATTTAGTAGGGCCAGACCTGGGTCCGAACTTATTGCATAGGTCACGAAGAGTTGACATAATCCGCTGCCAGTGTGCAAAGTTTTAAAAATATTCACCTGCTTAATATGTATTCAGACTCTTCCAAATTGATAACATATATATGTTTAAAAGAAAAATATTAAGACCAAGATGGTAAAGGAAAAGAGTTTTGATCATTATTCTGACAAAATATCAAGTCAAATACTGTTATGAAATAATTAAACTTTATTCCCTTTCAGGCATTGGTATAACAAACCAAAGGGAGACAACTCTTGTATGGGACAAACTTACTGGAAAACCTTTGCATAATGCTATAGGTATGGTAATAAATATTAACTTTCCTTTCCAAACAATCCTCAATCTCTGCAGCAGTAGACTTAAATAATATCTTTGCAGGAATATGGTTAATCTCTATAAAATATTTACATCAGGAAATTTGCAAGTTCAACCTTTTCCTGCATGCAACAATTCTGCAGCAGGCAATTTTGGAATGGTATTTTCAAAAATATGTGTAACCTTCAAAATTGAAAGTATAATTACTGAATAGGGTTGAAGACATTGTTTCAAAAGAAGAAGTTGTTCCATTTGTCACAATGTTTTAAAAGTAGTCTACTGCAGATAAATTAAAATCTGCCTGCCTGCAAGTGGAAATAGGTTAATTCAATATTGTAAAACAATGGGAAATGAGGTATTCCTTGTTTGGAGCACACTCTTTTTTTCCCACACTGATCATGATGCGAGTGTTTGATTTTTATACGACCGTTTCTTAAAAACGGTACGTATTATGGTATGGTCATGTCCCTCCCTCCGTCCGTCCGTTCGGGTTTTCCGCACTTTTTTCTTACATACTTTGAAATTTTGTATAAGGCTTTGTAGTGATGTGGCACAGATCAAGTTCATATTTCCTGGGATTTCGTCAATTTTTGAATGAGTTATGCCCCTTTTTGGACTTAGAATATTTGTTTTCCGCACTTTTTTTCTACATGCTTTGATGTATTGAGCTGAAATTATGTATATGGCTTTGTAATCAAGTGTCACAGATCAAGTTCACATTTCCTCATTTTTGAATGAGTTATGCCCCTTTTTGGACTTAGAATATTTGTCAATTTCTGCATGAGTTATGCCCCTTTTTGGGCTTGGAATAATGTTTTTTCACATTTTTTTCCTACATGCTTTGAGGTATTGAGCTGTATTTTTGTATACTGCTTTTATTATTGATTTTTTCAATCATGCCATAATACATTGAAATTGTTCTTAAAATGTTTGTTATACATAATTATCAGCATTCTGTACCATTTTTCATAGTTTCCCATTATTCTTTAACAACTTATTCCTGAACGACTTTATTAACTTTTTACAAACAAACAATATATCAAAACAAAGAGGAAACTTACAAAGAAGTTCCTGACGGGCGTATTATGTACCGTTTGCGGTACTCTTGTTTACTTTGTCTTGGAATTACTTAATAACAAATCCAAATGTGGAAAACTTTCAGTCTGGCTTGATTTAAGAACTACCTCAACTGTGGACAAGATGATTGAAAAGACCCCAACAAAGAGCAAGGACCACCTCAGGGTAAGAAAGAGTAGCATTGGCAATTTTGAATGAAAAAGTGCAGTTGGGGTTTGACTATTTAGTAGGGTTTTTTGCCTTGTCTAGCATGGCAACCTTGTTAGATGAATTCTTCTTTTACCCCTTTTCCACATGTAACAAATTGGCAGCAGATGTCTTCGAAATTATGGAAAAATCTTTATTTATGCGAGTAAAGTCATTGTTATATGTAGGTAAGTGGTAGGTAAGGGGTATGTATATATGACTTCCATTTAACCAATACCCGAGATTATATCTAAAGAACATTTCCAATTTAAGAAAAAATGTAAAATATAATATGAAAATATATTGGACAGTAAAAGGTTCAATTTTCTGACAGAGTATAACACATGCAACGAGTGATGCTACTTTCACAGTGTTCTTTTTTGAAACAGCTGAAAGTAAAAGTGATTCATCTTGAAAATGGAAAGTCTACTTTTGAAACTGTGTTGACAGCAGTTTTTCCAATGATGTTTCAAATTCCTTTCGTATAGAGTGAATGAAGTATTTCTATTCTTTCTTTTTCTAGGCATTGTGTGGACTGCCAATCACCACCTATTTTAGTGCCTTAAAGTTACGCTGGTTATTAGATAACTGTGAAGATGTCTCACAGGCAGCAGCTGAAGGGCGATGCATGTTTGGTACTGTGGATACCTGGCTACTCTGGGTGAGGATCATTAACCTTCCCTTTCCTTCATGTAGGCGCTTTTCGACGCCTCTCCAGCAGACAACTTTTGAAAACTTTGTGACAAAAGAAGGAATTGATCAAAACGAGCAATTTCTCCCTTTTGACACAATGTTTTCAACTCTATCTAATAAGTATGTCTTCATTTAGGGAGATTTTCCATGTTATTGTTGAGATGTTTTCGAAGTCTTCTGTTGCAGAATTGTTGTTTGTGCCTTAATTGTGTCTCATGAATATGGACCTTGTTGTAGCTGCAAACAGTGATGACTCCAGTGGGCCTGTGCATTCGCATCAGATTCTTCACTGTAGTAGATTTAACACTTAATGAAAAGCTAGACATGAAACCCAACTAAAATCTTGTCTAAACAAGCACCTTTTAATTTTGCCATAACAGAGAGTCAATAAGACCCTTTTTAGCTCAACTTTTGAAAAAGCGAGAGCTATTGTCATGACCCTGGGGTCGTTGTCGGCGGCGGCGTGGTCGTCCGGTTAAGGTTTTTTGTTCAGCTCAGCTTTTTTTCTGGCGGCGGCGTGGTCGTCCGGTTAAGGTTTTTTGTTCAGCTCAGCTTTTTTTCTGTTTTCTATCAGTCGAACGTCTGTGCCATACGCAGTGCTCTTGTTTTATCAAGATGCTACATTTATTATCACACATATGTAAATAATCATGTTAGATAACTCTATCCTGCATTCAATGCAAGTTATGACCCTTTTTAGATCACTCTATGTCCGTCTTCTGTCGTCTGTTGTTAACTTTTAGCTTAAAACATCATCTCCTCCTAAACCACTAGACCAATTTCAATCAAACTTTATAGGAATGTTCCTTTGGTGGCCCTCTTTCAAAATTGTTCAAAGATTTAAATTCCATTGAGAACTTTGGTTGCTGTGGCATCAGAAAGGGGGAAAAATGTCCAAACTTTAAAAATCTTCTCCTCTGAATCTGCACGTCAGATTCCAATATAATTTGGTAGAAATGTTCCTTGGGTGACCCCCTGCAAAAATTGTTCAAGCCATACTGATTGGTTGAAAAACATGGCAGTCAGGCGGCATCAGAAAAGGGACAAAATAACAAAATTTGAAAATTCCAGTTTTTAGATCACCTGAGCCAAAGGCTCAAGGTGATCTTTCTGTCCGTCGTCTGTCGTTAACTTTTAGCTTTAAACATCATCTCCTCTTTAACCACAGGACTGATTTCATCTAAACTTCACAGGAATGTTCCTTTAGTGGCCCTCTTTCAAAATTGTTCAAAGATTTAAATTCCATTGAGAACTTTGGTTGCTGCGGCATCAGAAAAGGGGCAAAATGTCCAAAACTTTAAAATCTTCTTGTCCAAAATTACCAGCCCGATTTAAAGATAATTTGGCACACATGTTCTTGGGGGACCTTCTACCAAGGTTGTTCAAATGAATCCAATCCGTTGAAAAACATGGCCGCCAGGGATGGGGCTTGTTTACCTTATATGTGCATTGTAAAAATCTTCTTGTCCAAAAGTGCCTGCCCGATGTAAAAATAATTTGGCACAAATGTTCCTTGGGTGACCCTCCACCATGATTGTTGAAATTATTTAGATCTGATGAAAAACATGGCCGCCAGGGGGCGGGGCTTGTTTACCTTATATGTAATATAGTGAAAACTTAAAAAAATATTCTTGTACTAAATCACTAGCCTGATTTGAAAATGATTTGGCATAAATGTTCCTGGTGTGACCCCCTGCCAAGGTTGTTCAATTTATTCTGATCGGTTGAAAATCATGCCCACCTTGGGGGTTGCTTGTTTTCCTTATATGTATAGAGTAAAAACTTTGAAAACTATTGAAGTTCTATTAAACAAGGTGATCGATATAGGGCCATAGTGAAAACTATGTAACAATCTTCCTGTACAAAAGCAATGGCCTGATTTGAAAATAATTTGGCACAAGGGTTACTTTGGTGACCCTCTTCCAAAATTGTTCAAATTACTCTGATCTGTTGAAAAATATTACCACCTGGAGACGGGGCATGTTCTCCTTATATGTTTATATAGTGAAATCTTTAAAAATGATCTTGTCTAAAAGAACTGGTCCTATATGAAAATGATGTCCATCTATCAAAAGTGTTCAAATTGTTCTGAAATGTGGCCATCATGGGGCAGATGGGTTTTCCTTATAAGTATATAATGAAAAATTGAAAATTAATTTGGCACAAAATTTCTTTGGGTGATCAACTCTCTACAAATATTGTTCAAATTATTCTGATCTGGTGAAAAACATGGCCTCCAAGTTTTCCTTATATGCATAGATTAAGAACTTAAAAAACTTCTTCTAAAATTTCTATTGAATCAGGTGAGCGATATAGGACCACAATGGTCCACTTGTTTAATGATCTTAAAACCCAAATTTTGATATTTACATTTTAGATTTATCTTCTATTTCAAATGAATAAATTTTTAAACTTTTGTTTTAAATCGAAAGTTAAATTTCGATGCAGTGTGCAATCTCTGTTGTTGTATTGTACTTGTTTTCGCGGAAAAAATTTAAACTTGAGTTTGAAAATGTTCATTGTTGATAGGAATCACTTCTCCCTTGTCTATCTGTCCATCACGCTTGGCGATATATTTATTCTTGTCTTCTGGCTGTAGAACCTGACAGGTGGAGTGCATGGTGGAAAGCATATTACAGATGTCACAAATGCTAGTAGGACTATGCTAATGAATATTGACAATTTGAAGTGGGACAAGCAACTCTGTGAGTAAGTTAACTTGATATTTATAACACTTTTCCTCATAAAGACAATTTTAGATGTATTCGCAGCAGTCAACTTTAGAAAATGTTGTGGGAAAAGGATAAATTGCTCATTGTTTTTAGCTATTAAAAGACCTAAAATTTCAATTTTAGAGATATTCAATAGCTTTTGCTAGAAGTGTGCCGAGTCATCAGCTGCAGATTTGTTGCATGTTGTTAAATTCCCATGATGCTACATTTATGTTCCAAATGTATTTAAAATTTTACTCTATGTACTTTTTTTTCTGATAGATTCTTTGACATAAAAAAGGACATGTTGCCAGAAATAAGGAGCTCAGCAGAGGTGTATGGTAATCTGGCAGATGGGCCATTGAAAGGGCTGCCAATATCCGGGGTGAGTGTTTTCAACTTGTTGACGTATTTTTACGCATCTGCAGAGGAAGGAATGTTCCTTGGGTGGTCCAGACCTCATTAAAATTTAATTATATATTTGAATTCAATTCATAACTTTGGATTCTGCATCATCTAAAAGGGGAAAATGTGTTCAAACTTTAAAATTCTACTTGTCCAAAAGTACTGGCCTGATTTGAAAATAATGTGGCCCTAATATACCTTGAGTTACGCTCAACCAAGTTTGTTCAAATTATTCTGATCCTTCATAAAACATGGCCGTCAGGGGGCGGGGCTTGTTTTCCTTATTGGCCGGATTGCTCTAGCAATTCCGGTCTTTAGATTGGCGATGTCCGTCTGTCCGTCAACATTTTGGTTAAAGTTTCAGGTTGAGGCAAAATCTCAGCACTGGAAAGGGTTACAAACTTAAAACTTTGCCTGAAGGTAACCAGTAACAAGTTCTATTGATTTATATGTTTACTTTGACCTTGACCTTGGTTTGTCGACAATCTGGCCTTACCGTCTTCAGCGGTTTCTTGTTCGAAATATAGTATAATCCTTAAAAATCTTCTCGTCCAAAAGAACTGGCCTGATTTTAAAATGATTTGACGCAAATGTTCATTGAGTCGTCCTCGACAAAGTTTGTTAAAATTATGCAAATCTGTTGAAAAACACGGCCAGCAGAGCCAGGATGGGGCAGGGCTTGTTTTCCTTATAATTTATATAGAATAGACTAAATCTTCTTATCCAAAAGCACTGGCCTGATTTGAAAATAATTTAGCACTTATGTTCCTTGAGTGACCCTTTTATCAAGATTGTTTAAATTATTCCAATCTGTTCCAAAAAGTGGGCAGTAGGGGGCAGGGCTTGTTTTCCTAACATGTATATAAAGTAATAACTTTAAGAATCTTCGTGTCCAAAAGTACCGTTTTGGAAATAATTTGGCAGAAATGTTCCTTGTTTTAAATAAGTACAGGAGATATAGCCCAGACAGGACTTCATTATAATTGAGGTTAAAGTCGCAGTGATCTTATTTAGGAACACAATACATCATCCTAAGATGCATGCATGCCTCAGATTTGGTAACTTTGACCCAGGTGTAATAGTGTTGGAATTAGTATAGATAAACAGATTCAGTTTAAATGGGAAAGTGTTATGTTGCAGTGATCTGAATAACTTGAAAATATTGATCGCGTCTTAACTTACAAATATTGATCTCGTCTTGTGAGCAATCCAGGGCCTCATGGCCATCTTGTTTGAAATCATCTTGATGAAAGGAGAAACAACTCGTAATGAGCAATTTCACCTTTTCCCATAAATGTTCAACTTGAGCCAATATCTTTCAACTACTGTGAATTTCCATATTTCTGCATAGATGTTTTCAAAGTTGAAGATTTTTAGTATGTTTGAAAGATGTAAAAAGGATTATCATGTTTTGTTAACGTTGTTTTATTGACAGATTTTGGGGGACCAGCAAGCTGCATTAGTTGGCCAGCTTTGTTTTAAACCAGGACAGGCCAAAAATACGTAAATAGTTTATCTGATTAGTTATATAGATTTAACATTTATGATTTCTATGAATGCTGACAGCCCCGCCCATGGTTAAAGGTTAAAGTTGGCATTTTTAAACTGTGTATATTCAGATCGCCCTGTACATCTGCCTACCCGTATCAAAATCTACACAAGTTGACTGAAGCTTCAAACAAGCATATCGAGGCCTTGGCGTGAAACGGTTGTAACTAAAATTGGTATTTTTTTACCAAGGTTAATCACTTCGCCATAAAGTCTTTATAAGCGTTAAATCTTTTTTCTTAGTAAACAATGGAAATTTAGGTGCCTAAATTTGCATTGTTTACAAAGGGGTCAAAATTGCCCCTAAACCAGGGTTTTCAAAATAGGTATTTAGTTACAACCCTTTCACACCAAGCCCTCGATATGTTGGTAATATGAGAATAATGTAGATTTTGATCAGACTTTGTGATCTGGATCTACACTTTTCACAAAAGCCAACTTGAGCATCTTCCCATAGACATGCTTATTGAATCTCAGATTCTTAACCGTTTAACCCTTTCCCTCATATAGACGCTTTCTGACGCCTCTGCAGCAGACGGCCTTTTGAAAACATAGTGACAAAAGAAGAAATTGCTCAAAGCGAGCAATTTCTCTTTTTGCCACATTGTTTTCCTCTTTTAGTCATAGGTTATCCATTCAATTATAGAGAGTTTCTATTTTTTGACAAAATATGTTCAAAGTGGTCTGCTGCAGAATTATTGTATGAGAGAAAAGTTTAAAACATGCAGATGCAGCAAACACCTATTGCCACAATGTATTCAACTCGATCCAATAATAATAATCAAACTTTCGATTATACAAATTATAAAGATATTTTTGCTACATTTTGTTATATGTGGGAAAGAGTTAAGAGCTAAGTTTGGTAATATTCAGTAAAATTGCTGTTACTTTTGGATTAAATTCTATAATGTGAGTGTTTGCTCTGTCTGTCGGTCATCGGCATAAACTTTAACATTGACCATTACTTTTGATCTGTTTAGAGATAGGGCTTTCATATTGGGCACTTGTTACCCTCGTAATAAGACCTTATCAGTTATACACAAATGGTTGTTGTTATGACTTTGACCATTGACCTACTTTTAAAAACCTGGAACAATGGTCATCATTGAATTCAGATGCTTCCATTGGACATTTGTGTTTTACAAACGCTTTTTGTTTTACTCCAGATATGGTACTGGATGTTTCCTCTTGATGAATTCTGGGCAGAAGGTATAGTTCACTATTTCTTATAAACCTTTTCACAACATACAATCTGCAGCAGACAATTTTGAAAACATTTTGCAAACATAATATAAAAATCTTCATGGATAAAACTGAAATTGTTGAATAAAGTTGAAAACAAAGTGGCAAAAGAAGAATTTTTTTTGTTATGAACAACTTCTAATTTTATCACAACATTTTCAAAAGTTTTTCGTTAAGATGCTTTAAATTGTGTCTTGCTTGGACTAGGATTTTTAGCTCAACGTAATGCTCAAGGTGAGTAATTATGATCTGCTTTTGTCCGGTGTCCGTCATCTGTCAACATCTTCTCCTCTGTAACCTATGGGTCAATTGGAATAAAACTTCACATTTAAAGCATCCTCTAAATGTCCTTACAAAAATTCCTTCATGTTTTTGAGATCCATGCACATTTTTTGTTTCCATGGCAACAGAAAGAATAAATCATTTTTCCTCACAAACAGCCTGGCCGAATTCCAAATAATTTTGTAGGAATGTCCCTTCAAGCCATGTTAATTGGTCAAAAAGCATAGCAGCCAGGGAGCGTGTTTGTTTTGCCATAAATGGCTGATAGTGAAAACTTCACAACAAAATTCCTTTCCGAAATTATTTAGCCGATTTCCAAATAATTTTGTAGAAATGTTCCTTGAGTGACCTTCTAATATTATCCTGCAAGCCATGTTAATTGGTCGAAAAACATGGCCGCCAGGGAGCAGGGCTGTTCTGCTTTACTTTAAAAACCTTCTTCTCCAAAAGTATCTGGCCAATTTCCAAATGCTTTTTTAGAAATGTTCCTTGGGTGACCCTCTACGAGAAAACTTGAAGCCATGTTGATTGGTTAAAAAAAGAGCTATTGTGGTTGGCATGACAAATCACATTGCATTACTCGGGTAAGTGATCCAAGGCCATCATTTACTTCATACAACATTCTGTCCGGGCAACTGGCTATCTTCCCACATAGACTTTGTTTAGCTCATTTGGTTTGTGAAAGGAAAAGGGTATATAATTATATTCTATGTGCTAATTTTTCATTCGTTCTGTCAGTTTAAATTTGTTTGTGTGGCGTTGGGTTTTGCAATTATAACGGTAGCAAGTACATATAAATAAAATCCCCTTCTCAATATATACAAATGTCCTGTCAAAATTGTAAGTCTGTTTGAACAATCATACATTTAGCTAAGGAGGGGTTAATTGAGCATTTCCCAGTATTACCTATCTTATTATTCAACCAAACCCTTTACTGTAAGACCATTCTTTTGAGCACCCACAACATACGGTTAAAGCATCACATAAGGGTTTTGCATTAAGAAATATACACATAATCTTTAGCTCTGTTTGATACTTTAATTCCAACAGCCAGTGAGTTCTAACAATGGTCTACTGACGACAGTGGGGTACCAACTTGGCCCTGATAAACCAGTGGTCTATGCACTAGAGGTAAGGACAAGTTTCGTTTATCCCTTTTCCCACATGCAGTTACATTTTGACTTGTGCATAGCAGACCAGTTTTGCCACTACCTTTTCAACTAATCAATCATTACACTCATTAACAGAGATGTTCCATGTTTTTCTAGGTGTTTTCAGAGTTGTCTGCTGTAGCTTTGTTGTATATGGGGAAAAGGTTGATAAAATAGTTACAGACTCTGCCAACTTGAAAACAACTAAAGAAAAGAAAATCAATGACTGTACAATTGTCATGCAGATTAGAGGACATGATATTTTCCCTCTTTCTGTGATAATGCAACTTGGAACGAAACCAACCTTTAGGATTATTTACCCTTTCTCTCATACGACAATTCTGCAGCAGACGACTTTGAACATATTTTGTCAAAAAATAGAAAATCTCTATAATTGAATGGATAACCTATGACTAAAAGTGGAAAACATTGTGGCAAAAGAAGAAATTGCTCGTTTTGAGCAATTTCTTCTTTTGTCACTATGTTATTAAAAAGCCGTCTGCTGAAGAGGCATCAGAAAGCGTCTATATGAGGGAAAGGGTTAATAACAAGTGAAGCACCAGATTAGCCTCTGCATACCCACATTATGATCAGGATCTACATTGATCTCCATCCACTATGTTGGTCTTAAGATAATTTTCTTGTAGGGAGTAGTAACACTGATTAGACTGATGCATGAGTGATTTGATGTGGGTCTACAATGATTGCAAATGGTTGAATGCCTTTTTTCCTGTGACAATGCTCAAAAGGTGATGAGCTGGAGAGTTCTGTTTCTCATGGCTTGGCCTGGCCCAATTAACAGGATCGATCCCCAGTCACGGTACGACGGTCATGGTTAAGTTCCCTTGGTCAAGGCACATTTCCTAGCCTAGTACTGGTTTGTTTACCCAGGGATCATGGATAAATGAACTGTTGCCTTGATATAACTAAAATAATGTTGGAAATGGCATAAATTACCTGATATGTCATGTCAATTGATAACATCTTAACCCTTTCCCTCATATAGACGCTTTCTGACGCCTCTGCAGCAGACGGCGTTTTGAAAACATAGTGACAAAAGAAGAAATTGCATAAAACGTGCAATTTCTCCTTTTGCCACAATGTTTTCCACTTTTTGTCATAGGTTATCCATTCAATTATGGAGATTTTCTATGTCTTGACAAAATACGTTCAAAGTAGTCTGCTGCAGAATTGTAGTATGAGGGAAAGGGTTAAGTAAAAGGAATGTTTGCAGGGAGACACTCAGGGTCACTTCTCTGCATCTGTCAGTCATCAATTGGTCCCAACCTTGAATCTGTTTGCTGTTTGGTGGATGAATCACTACATCCCACTCCAAATGTATTTTTTTGTGTCGAGTCATTTTCTTTATTAATCAATTCCATGAATGCAGTACATGTGTTCCTCATGAATTATTGAAATATAAAACCATTGTAGTAACAAGGAAAAATTGCTCTCCATTTCGTTGTTAATGAGTATATATTAAAAGTCGTCAGCACGAGGGAAAATGTAACCATCATTTTGTTGTTAATGAGTATATATTAAAAGTAGTCAGCACCAGGGAAAATGTTAACATCATTCCGTTGTTAATGAGTATATATTTACTGTTGTGATTAGGGAGCCATTGCCATTGCTGGTGCCTGTGTGAGATGGTTAAGAGACAATCTTGGGATGATCAAATCATCGGATGAAATAGGTATACATAGTATTTTAAACACATAGAATTATCAAGGCAAAAAATGGGAAAAACGCAATAAATGAAAGTTAAGTTATTCAATAGAGTTGAAATTATCAAGGCAAAGGGAGCGATTGCAGAAAAATCTTCTGCCGCAAGGGTTTAACTACAGCAAATTTAGGTACAATCAGGGAATGGATAGATATACGGTTAGTTGTGTATGTGTTTTAACTTCTTTTATTAAGATTTTATGATGGTTTAACCCTTTCCCTCATACGACAATTCTGCAGCAGACAACTTTGAACATATTTTGTAAAAAAATGGAAAAATCTCTATAATTGAATGGGATAACCTATGAAAAAAATTGGAAAACATTGTGGCAAAAGGCACGTTTTGTACAATTTCTTCTTTTGTCACTATGTTTTCAAAAAGCCGTCTGCTGCAGAGGCGTCAGAAAGCCTCTATATGAGGGAAAGGGTTAAACAGTTTATCAGTTGTATCCTGGTTTCAAATCTCTCAAAGCAACTAATAATTATACCCCCAAAAAACAAAGTTTTGGGGGGGTATATAGGAGTCACTGTGTTGGTCGGTCGGTCGGTCGGAAGCCATATTTTGTCCGGACCATATCTTAACAATGCAACATAGGATTTGAACGAAACTTCATAGGATGATACAACACATTGAGAGGAAGTGCAGTGTAGAGGAACCATAACTCTATTTAATCTAAATACAGAGTTATTGCCCTTTGTTACTTTTTCTTGTCCGGAGAATTACTTAATAACTAACAGATGGAATCTAATAAAACTGCATACAATGGTAGAGCATAATCAGAGGAAGTGCAGTGTACAAGAACCATAACTCTAATTTACATAATTACAGAGTTATTGCCCTTTGTTACTTTTTCTTATTCGTAGAGTCTTGTCCAGAGCATAACTTTAAAACAAATTGTTGGAATTTAATAAAACTTCATAGGATGATACAACACATTGAGAGGAAGTGCGGTGTACAGGAACCATAACTCTATTTTATCTAAATACAGTGTTATTGCCCTTTGTTACTTTTTCTTGTCCGGAGAATTACTTAATAACTAACAGATGGAATCTAATAAAACTGCATACAATGGTAGAGCATGATGAGAGGAAGTGCAGTGTACAAGAACCATAACTCTAATTTACATAATTACAGAGTTATTGCCCTTTGTTACTTTTTCTTATTCGTAGAGTCTTGTCCGGAGCATAACTTTAAAACAAATTGTTGGAATTTAATAAAACTTCATAGGATGATACAACACATTGAGAGGAAGTGCAGTGTACAGAAACCATAACTCTATTTAATCTAAATACAGAGTTATTGCCCTTTGTTACTTTTTCTTGTCCGGAGAATTACTTAATAACTAACAGATGGAATCTAATAAAACTGCATACAATGGTAGAGCATAATCAGAGGAAGTGCAGTGTACAAGAACCATAACTCTAATTTACATAATTACTGAGTTATTGCCCTTTGTTACTTTTTCTTATTCGTAGAGTCTTGTCCAGAGCATAACTTTAAAACAAATTGTTGGAATTTAATAAAACTTCATAGGATGATACAACACATTGAGAGGAAGTGCGGTGTACAGGAACCATAACTCTATTTTATCTAAATACAGTGTTATTGCCCTTTGTTACTTTTTCTTGTCCGGAGAATTACTTAATAACTAACAGATGGAATCTAATAAAACTGCATACAATGGTAGAGCATGATGAGAGGAAGTGCAGTGTACAAGAACCATAACTCTAATTTACATAATTACAGAGTTATTGCCCTTTGTTACTTTTTCTTATTCGTAGAGTCTTGTCCGGAGCATAACTTTAAAACAAATTGTCGGAATTTAATAAAACTTCATAGGATGATACAACACATTGAGAGGAAGTGCAGTGTACAGAAACCATAACTCTATTTAATCTAAATACAGAGTTATTGTCCTTTGTTACTTTTTCTTGTCCGGAGAATTACTTAATAACTAACAGATGGAATCTAATAAAACTGCATACAATGGTAGAGCATAATCAGAGGAAGTGCAGTGTACAAGAACCATAACTCTAATTTACATAATTACAGAGTTATTGCCCTTCGTTACTTTTTCTTATTCGTAGAGTCTTGTCCAGAGCATAACTTTAAAACAAATTGTTGGAATTTAATGAAACTTCATAGGATGATTCAACACATTGAGAGGAAGTGCGGTGTATTTTGTTGGTCGGTCGGAAGCCCTAATTTGAGTCAAGGTGCTGTTTTGGGGGTATTTATCATCTTCAGTGATAGTTCTAGTTTTGATGGTTGTTAGAAAACTTTTCAACCCTGACAATATATTGTACTGAAAGTAAACCCTAACAATATATTGTACTGAAATAATGTAAACCCGGACAGGATATTGTACAAAATAGTGTTTGAGTGTTAAATGAGCTTTTTAAACCATGAAATAATGCCCCTTATCTAGAGCTGTATGGACTTTATCAAAGTATACCAACATCAGCCCACCTTCAGCCTTATTATGAAATAATTTATTTTTTTATCCTCACAGAGAAACTTGCAGAAAAAGTAGATGGTACTCATGGATGTTATTTTGTACCAGCATTCTCAGGCCTTTTTTGTCCTTATTGGCAGAATGATGCTAGAGGGTAAATACTTTTGTCATTATTATTCCCAGACTTTTTCGAAGACTTTTCAAATTATCTCCCTTGCACGTTCAATTGTCCATTTCTTTGATTGAGTTTGTAATGTTATGCATAACTCCAACAGTATTTGACTTAGGGCTGTATCATATGTTTGTTTTGTTTTTTAAGATTCTTTAACCCTTTCCCCCATATAGACGCTTTCTGACGCCTCTGCAGCAGACGGCTTTTTGAAAACATAGTGACAAAAGAAGAAATTGCTCAAAACAAGCAATTTCTCCTTTTGCCACAATGTTTTCCACTTTTAGTCATAGGTTATTCATTCAATTATAGATAGCTCTACTGGCCAAAGGCCAGAAGGGCTTATGTCGTGGTGATTTGTCCGTGTGTGTGTCCGTGCGTCCGTAAACAATTTCTTGTTAACACGATAGTCTTCAACCAAACTTATACAGTAGTTAGATATCCATCAGCCAGATCCGCCCATGCATGACTGGATTATGGCCCTTGAAATGGTCAAAATTGCTATAAAAGAGCTTGTTAACATGATAGTCCTCACTTTTGATTGTATCTCAACCAAACTTATACAGTAGTTAGATATCCATGAGAGCTCGGTTCCTTTCGAAAACCAGCCACAGATCCGCCCATGCATGACTGGATTATGGCCCTTGAAATTGTCAAAATTGCTATAATAGGGCTTGTTAACATGATACAGTCCTTATTTTTAGCTCTACTGGCCAAAGGCCAGAAGGGCTTATGTCGTGGCGATTTGTGCGTGCGTGCGTCCGTAAACAATTTCTTGTTAACACGATACAGTCTTCACTTTTGATTGTATCTCAACCAAACTTATACAGTAGTTAGATATCCATGAGAGCTCGGTTCCTTTCGAAAACCAGCCAGATCCGCCCATGCATGACTGGATTATGGCCCTTGAAATGGTCGAAATTGCTATAAAAGAGCTTGTTAACACGATACAGTCTTCAATTTTGATTGTATCTCAACCAAACTTATACAGTAGTTAGATATCCATGAGAGCTCGGTTCATTTCTAAAAAACGGCCAGATCTACCCATGCATGGCTGGATTATGGCCCTTGAAATTGTCAAAATTGCTATAATACAGCTTGTGAACACAATAGAGCTTCCATTTACTATCTGATCTTCACGAGCTTGGTTCCATTCGAAAACCTGAATATTGATGACATATTGGTTACTTTTGAAACAAGCCAGATCAATGCCAGTAGAGCATAGGCCCTCATGGGCCTCTTGTTTATTGTATCTCAATCAAACTTATACAGTAGTTAGATATCCATGAGAGCTTGATTCCTTTCGAAAACAAGCCAGATCCGCCCCATGCATGACTGAATTATGGCCCTTGAAATTGTCAAAATTGCTATAATAGGGCTTGTTAACGTGATACAGTCCTTATTTTTTATTGTATCTCAATCAAACTTATACAGTAGTTAGATATCCATGAGAGTTTGGTTCATTTCTAAAAAACGGCCAGATCTACCCATGCATGGCTGGATTATGACCCTTGAAATTGTCAAAATTGCTATAATACAGCTTGTGAACACAATAGAGCTTCACTATCTGATCTTCACCAAACTTAGATGGTATTTGAATATTGATGACATATTGGTTCCTTTTGAAACAAGCCAGATCAATGCCAGTAGAGCATAGGCCCTCATGGGCCTCTTGTTTAACAAAATACGTTTAAAGTCGTCTGCTGCAGAATTGCCGTATGAGGGAAAGGGTTAAGATTAAAAAATAATCGGTTAATTATATAAATAGTTTATAGGAAATTGTAATTTAGAATTAACAAATGATGGACCCTTCAGAAAACCCACAGATTTGAATTTGATAGGATTAAGGTGCAGGCAGATCTTTATCTACACTTGTCAGAAAATATGTTTGTTTTCTTAGAACATGGCTCTTATGAAGAAATATAAATTGACTATCCAGACAATTGAATGTAAAATTGTTAGAAATTTTGCAGCATGTGTAATTTGGTCTGAACACCTTCCAAAATACAAAACAACAACACCTTTCTTGCAACGGCCCAGACGAGCGCTTGAACTCCTACATATAGAACTTGCTATCATTTTAGCCTTCGTAATCCTCTGGGAATCCATGTTTAACTCAGCATATTCCAACCTGGCGATAACCTTGGAATTCTGTTCGAATTGCTCCTCGTTACTTTAACGCTTAAATTTAGGAGCGTCTAAAAAAGAAATACTACTAGAAGAGGCAGAAGAATTTGGATAACTTATCTTGTCTATAAGTCCACCTATTTTCCGCAACAAGTTGCCATGTGACTCCTGAATAACGTATTTTACTCTGCTGTTCACCAAAGCGTTGATATCTTCTTCATCCATGTTGTCTCTGTGTAAGCAGTCTAGCGAGAGAAGTCTAGCGTGGAACTGACAAACACGCCCTATAACTACCTTATATATACTCATACCCGAGCGCACATCCCGTGCAATTACAATACACAATAACCCTTTGTGTGTTTACTGTGTTAAGACAAGCATTCTCTGCTTTACTACGTACCACAGAGAATTTGTAATACCTTTCTTCTCTGAAAAAAAGTAGTTCCTTATGAAGAAAATAAATTGACTATCCAGACAATTGAATGTAAAATTGTTAGAAATTTTGCAGCATGTGTAATTTGTACCTTTCTTCTCGGAAAAAAAGTAGTTCCTTATGAAGAAAATAAATTGACTATCCAGACAATTGAATGTAAAATTGTTAGAAATTTTGCAGCATGTGTAATTTGTACCTTTCTTCTCTGCAAAAAAAGTAGTTCCTTATGAAGAAAATAAATTGACTATCCAGACAATTGAATGTAAAATTGTTAGAAATTTTGCAGCATGTGTAATTTGTACCTTTCTTCTCTTAAAAAAAGTAGTTCCTTATGAAGAAAATAAATTGACTATCCAGACAATTGAATGTAAAATTGTTAGAAATTTTGCAGCATGTGTAATTTGTACCTTTCTTCTCTGAAAAAAAGTAGTTCCTTATGAAGAAAATAAATTGACTATCCAGACAATTAAATGTAAAATTGTTAGAAATTTTGCAGCATGTGTAATTTGTACCTTTCTTCTCTGAAAAAAAGTAGTTTCTTATGAAGAAAATAAATTGACTATCCAGACAATTGAATGTAAAATTGTTAGACATTTTGCAGCATGTGTAATTTGTACCTTTCTTCTCGGAAAAAAAGTAGTTCCTTATGAAGAAAATAAATTGACTATCCAGACAATTGAATGTAAAATTGTTAGAAATTTTGCAGCATGTGTAATTTGTACCTTTCTTCTCTGAAAAAAGTAATTCCTTAAGTGTCTTAATCATTTACATGATATGATATTAAACCCTTCCCCACATACAACAAAAGTCATCTGCTGCAGAGACGTCAGAAAGCGTCTGTATGTGGGAAAGGGTTAAACCCTATCCAACATGTAAATGCATTTTGATGCGTCTGCAGCAGAGGTCTTATATTGTTTACACCTGTTTTCTCTAGGATTATTTGTGGATTATCACAGTTTACCACTAAAGAACATATAGCAAGAGCTGCTCTCGAGGCAGTGTGTTTTCAAACAAGAGAAGTAAGTAGAGTTAGATTATTTAATAGATGTTGTAAGTCTCATGTGTAGACTGCATTTCAAACAATGTGGAAACAGAAGAAATTGCTCATGGTGAACAATTTCTCCTTTTAGCCACAATGTTTCATATTAATACTTTCATTACTGTTAAAACAATCATTTTTGGCTTGACTTTTTGGAGAATATGAGAGCTATGATTCTCACCATAGCATCGGCTTCACACATTGGTTAAGGTTTTGCATGCTTGTACATGTATAACACCATAGCTCTGCCTCAGTTACTATAAGATGTATTGCATTGGAACTTTATACAACCCTTCTCAGCCATTACACCTAACAATCAAGTAAGTTAACTCTATCCTGCATATAAGGTAAATAATGGTCCTTTTTTTACTATGATATTTTGGTTTAAGTTTTGCGTGCTAAAACATTAAAAGTACATGTTTCAGTAACTACTTAATGCATTGCATTGAAACTTTATACAATCCATCCAAACCATCACGCATATGTAAATAATCAATAAGATAACTCTTTTCTGCAGTTTCTGCAAATTATGACCTTTTTTTTTATAAGAAACTCTGGTTCAAGTTTTGCGTGCAACTACATTAGAGTCCATATCTCAGTAACTAATAAGCGATGGAATAGTCAAGCCTGCTATCTTACAGACAATTCTTGTTTAGTGAGACAACTTATTTGAGTTCCCACAACATAGGTTTTAACCCTTTCCCTCATATAGATGCTTTCTGACGCCTCTGCAGCAGACGGCTTTTTGAAAACATAGTGACAAAAGAAGAAATTGCACAAAACGTGCAATTTCTCTTTTTGCCACAATATTTTGTCATAGGTTATCCATTCAATTATAAAGATTTTCTATGTTTTGACAAATTACGTTCAAAGTCGTCTGCTGCAGAAATGTTGTATGAGGGAAAGGGTTAATGCTATATTAAGGATTTGAGGATATATACTATGTACTTTACCCAGAGTTCTGTTTATACAGTTACTGGAGGCAATGAACAATGACAGTGGAATTCCCCTACAGTCCATACAGGTTGATGGGGGCATGACGGTCAACAACCTTCTTATGCAGCTACAGGCAGATATCATGGGTATTAACGTGGGTATGTATGTCATTGTCTTTTTAGCTCGCCTAATCACGAAGTGCGAGGTGAGCTTTTGTGATCATCAGGCGTCATCGTTTGTATGTCCGTCTGTTAACAATTTCCTATAAATGACTTCTCCTACTAAACCAACGGGCTGATTTCAAAATAACTTCATAGGAATGTTCCTTAGGTAGTCCTCTTTTAAAATTGTTCAAAGAATTTAATTCCAAATAGAACTTTGGTTGCTGCGGCATCAGAAAAGGGGAAAATTGCCAAAACTTTAAAAATCTTCTTGTCCAAAAGTACTGACTTGATTTGAGAATAATTTTTAAACAAATGTTCCTTGGGGCACCCCTCTACCAAGATTGTTCAATTTTTTCCGATCCGTAGAAAAACATGGCAACCAGGGGGCGGAGCTTGTTTTCCTTATATGTGCATTGTAAAATCTTTATAAATCTTCTTGTCAAGAAGTACTGGCCAGATTTAAAGATAATTTGGCACAAACGTTCCTTGGGGGGACCTTCTACCAAAATTGTTCAAATTAATCCGATCCATTGAAAAACATGGTCGCCAGGGGCGGGGCTTGTTTCCCTTATAAGTGCATTGTAAATTTTTTAAAAATCTTCTTTTTCAAAAGTACTGGCCAATTTAAAGATAATTTGGCACAAATGTTCCTTGGGGGACCTTCTACCAAGATTGTTCAAATAAATCTGATCCATTGAAAAACATGGCCGCCAGGGTGGGGCTTGTTTTCCTTATATGTGCATTGTAAAATCCTTAAACATCTTTTTGTCCAAAAACACCTGCCTGATTTAAAAATTATTTGGCACAAATTTTCCTTGGGTGACCTTCTATGAAGTTTATTCAAATAAATCCAATCCGTTGAAAAACATGGCCACCAGAAGGGTTACTTGTTTTCCTTATATGTATAGAGTAAAAACTTTGAAAACTATTAAAGTTCTATTAAATCAGGTGAGCGATATAGGGCCATCATGGCCCTTTTGTATCCTTTTACACATGCAGTCTCTGTTACAGAAGGAATATTTGCATTTTGTATGTTTTGTCACAACATTTTCAACTGAAATCAATCATACTTCTTTCATTCATATAAGTTTTCCATATTTTGCCTTGATGTTTTTAAAGTCGCCTGTTCATATTTTGTGTGCGTTCAAAAGGACTATGGAATATTCAAGGATAGTGGAAGCTATCCTTCTCCTGGATTTCTGAAGTTGTCTACTTTCAAATCTTCTGACAAAAATTTGCCATCTGGAAGACTGGAGGTTGAATTTTGAAACAGAGTTTACTAATACTGATGTTCTTTTTAGATCACCTGAGCTTTATTCAAGATGAGTTATTGTGATCGCCTTTTGTCCGGCGTCCGGCGTGCGTCCTCCATTGTGCATCAACATCTTCTTCTCAGTAACCAGTGGGTCAATTGAGATGAAACTTCACAGAAAGCATCCTCTCAATGACCGTACAAGAATTCCTTCAAATTTTTGGGATCCATGCAGAATTCTAATTTCCATGGCAACGAAATAAAAAAAACTTCAAAATTCTTCTTCTCCCTTACTAGTTGGCAGATTTTCAAATAATTTTGTAGAAATGTTCCTTGGATGACCCTCTATCAGATTCCTTCAAGCCATGTTGATTGATCGAAAAACATGGCCGCCAGTGGGCAGTGCTATTTTGCCTTATATAGCCATAGTGAAAACTAAAAAATCTTCTCCTCCGAAATTGTCAGGCCGATTTCAAATAATTTTGTAGAAATGTTCCTTGGATGACCCTCTATCAAATATCTTCAAGCCATGTTGATTGTTGAAAAAACATGGCTATAGTGAAAACTTAAAAAATCTTCTCCTCCAAAAGTGTCTGGCCGATTTTCAAATAATTTTGTGGAAATGTTCCTAGGGTGACCCTCTATCAGATTCCTTCAAGCCAAATTGATTGGTCGGAAACTATGGCTGCCAGGGGGGCGGGGCTTATATGGCTAAAGTAGAAAAAAGAAAAAATCAGATGAGCGATCCAGGGCCATCATGGCCCTCGTGTTGATGAATGTCATTTAAAATCAGTATGATATGCTTTTCCTTTAAGTAAGGAAGCCAGGTGCCTTTGAAAAATAAGCAAAGGGCCTGGCACAGTCTTCCAGGAAACTTAATTTAATTGACTTTTATTGCTTGACAGAAATACCGGTGTTAATGCTAAACATGGCTTTTGCTTGATTGATGCATTATTCCACCGGTTGGAATTTACATTTGTTGAAGGCAAAAATAGAAAATCATTTGATTGTTTGTTGTTAGATAGACCTTCCCGTAGAATATCTTAACTTTCAAGAAAAGCACAATATATAATAACCTAAATATAGCTCTTGAGGGAAGACTGGTTTTTTAAAAAAAAAATGACAATATTATATATATCAATGCATTAGATGCCGTTGCAATAAATTGAAGCACCTTAATAACAAGAAAAATTTTTCTATAATTAAATTGAACGGTTGATTCACATAGCAAAATCGTCCAAACAACTTGATTCAATTTTTCTTCGTTATTGGTGACAAAAATAATGGATGCTTTTTTTTAGAACCAAAAAGTTGGCAATTCATTTTCTTAACTACAACAGGAACATCAAAATTGTCAACTGTTTAAGTTAAGCGGTCGGTATGCAACTCATTTACTGTTGGTACATACAATTTCGGTACGCACAAGTTTACTAGGGACATCAGTAGCTGCGACCTTTATCACCTTTATCAAATGTTCCGACTGATGATCTCAAAATGACTATTGAGAAACAAGTGTCTGAGAGAGTAAAGGCCATTACTGCTTTAACCCTTTCCCTCATACGGCAATTCTGCAGCAGACGACTTTGAACGTATTTTGTCAAAACATAGAAAATCTCCATAATTGAATGGATAACCTATGACTAAAAGTGGAAAACATTGTGGCAAAAGGAGAAATTGCACGTTTTGTGCAATTTCTTCTTTTGTCACTATGTTTTCAAAAAGCTGTCTGCTGCAGAGGCGTCCGAAAGCGTTTATATGAGGGAAAGGGTTAAGTTTGTTTATTTCATGGTGAAGCTGTGGCAATTGTCATTCATTAGAACCTATTGGGCATTAGTTCAGTTTGTTACCTTGAGTTTATTTCTCATTATTAACCCTTTCCCTCATATAGACGCTTTATGACGCCTCTGCAGCAGACGGCCTTTTGAAAACATAGTGACAAAAGAAGAAATTGCACAAAACGTGCAATTTCTCCTTTTGCCACAATGTTTTCCAATTTTCCAGTTTTCCAGGTTATCCATTCAATTAAAGAGATTTTCTATTTTTTGACAAAATAAGTTTAAATTCGTCTGCTGCAGAATTGTTGTATGAGGGAATGGGTTAAACTGACCCACTGTTTTCACTGCTAATGGATCATATTGGTCTGTCAGTTTTGAGTCCTAGTCTTTATACTGAAATATTGTTAAAACAAGTTAAACCTGATTATTATACCCCCTTCAAAGAAGAACACAAAAACCTTTTTAGCTCACCTGTGCACGAAGTGCTCAGGGTGAGTTATTGTGATGGCCTTTTGTCCGTCGTCCGTCGTCCGTCAACTTTTTCTCCTCAGTAACCAGTGGGTCAATTGGGATGAAACTTCACAGGAAGCATCCCCACATTGACCTCACCAGAATTCCTTCAAATTTTCGGGATCCATGCATAATTCTGGTTTCCATGGCAACGAAATAAAAAAACTTTAAAAATCTTCTTCTCCAGAACTGGTTGGCAGATTTTTCAAATAATTTTGTAGAAATGTTCCTTGGATGACCCTCTATCAGATTCCTTCAAGCCATATTGATTGGTCGAAAAACATGGCCGCCAGAGGGCGGGGCTATTTTTCCTTATATGGCTATAGTGAAAACTTAAAAAATCTTCTCCTCCGAAAGTGTCAGGCCGATTTTCAAATAATTTTGTAGAAATGTTCCTTGGATGACCCTCTATCAGATTCCTTCAAGCCATGTTGATTGATCGAAAAACATGGCCGCCATGGGGGCGGGGCTATTTTGCCTTATATGGCTATAGTGAAAACTTAAAAAATCTTCTTCTCCCAAACTGGTTGGCAGATTTTCAAATAATTTTGTAGAAATGTTCCTTAAGTGACCCACTATCAGATTCCTTCAAGCCATGTTGAATGGTCGAAAAACATGGCCGCCAGGAGGGGCGGGGCTATTTTGCCTTATATGGCTATAATGAAAACTTAAAAAATCTTCTCCTCCGAAAGTGTCAAGCAGATTTTCAAATAATTTTGTAGAAATGTTCCTAGGGTGACCCTCTATCAGATTCCTTCAAGCCAAGTTGATTGGTCGATAAACTATGGCTGCCAGGGGGCGGGGCTTATATAGCTAAAGTGAAAAAAAAAATCAGGTGAGCGATTCCAGGGCCATCATGGCCCTCTGAGTGATAACTCAACAATGCCTGGACCTGGAGGATACATGTTTATCTGCAAATATCAGTCATTATCACAATGTGATTAAGAACTGTACCTACCATCCTCAAACTTTGAATGAACATTGTCCATAATCTTAAAACTGACTCATAGACATCCAATGTGAAATGACAAATCAGCTGGCATTTTGGTCCATGCAAATTTTACTCAATTGTCCAAATATTACTGACAACATGGCGCTCAGGGGGGCATTATGTTTGACAAACATCTCTTGTTCAATTTGTAGTGCGCCCATCCCTGACAGAGACTACTGCTCTTGGTGCTGCCATGGCAGCAGGCTATGCCATGGGCATCTGGGATCTGGACCGTTTAGCTGGTAAAGTTACGACGGATACATTCACTCCAACTGTTTCAAAAACGGATAGAGACGAGAGGTTTGTTGTATGGAAGGAGGCAGTAAAGAGGTCAATGAAGTGGACCACCTCTAGGGATAAGCCAGGTAAGTAAGGTCAAGGTCAATACAAATTAGACCTTAATATTTTCAGAAGTCTTTATTAGAAAGATTCAACAAGTCTTGAAAGCACTGTCATGTAGAAATTGAAAATCTAAATTATCCTTTAACAAACTTTTAGAAAAAGAAAAAAAGTCAGGCTATTGTGATACCCTTGGCGTTGTTGTCTGCTTCGTCACCTATGAACAATATGCATGTCTATACCAAGTCACATAACTCTGGCTTTAATAATTATTCAGTAATGCCCCTTTTTGGACTTAGAAAAAAGCAGACGAGCGTTGGCATTTGATCCGCGGCGCTCTTGTTTTAATAATGTGTGTTGCTTGTCAAAGCACAAAGAGTCATAATAATCGCTTTTCCATCATATTTTGACGTACTGACATAGTCGTAAAAAACAAAAGCGTTCTTTGAACACTTGTTTCTTCTTTGATGTCCTTACAATAAACAGCTTTTCAAATGTTATAGAGAATAATATATAAATATCATATGGCAGCATGTATGACATTGATATTGTCAACCCGAGAGCAGAATGTCACCCGAGGCGTAAGCCGAGGGTGACATTCTGTTTCGAGGGTTGACAATATCAATGTCACACATGCTGCCATATGATATTTATTTTATTATACCGAACACAATTAAGTACATAAAAAAGTTTTAAAATGTTTTTAATTCATTTAATTAAACAAGTTTAACAAGGTAAACAAAATATGACATATATCAAGAAGAACAAAATTCCACTGATAACAATCGAGACATGTTTACTTGCTGACAGTTCCTGTCGTCTGATGTTTTTATGTACACATTGAATAGTGACGTCACTGCTGTATGTGTTTAAGGGAGGCAATCACGTCATGATTTAGCTAAAATATTGAAGCAGTTATTTGCCCTTATATGACATTCAAAATATCACTGCGGTCACATGACCTGACAGTCAATTTTCGCTTGGTCACGTGTCAAAACGGTTGAAAATGTTTCTGATAGTAAAAATATCTCTTTTTCGGATGATGGGAGTTTACCATTGTAGACAAAAGTGAGGTATAATAATGAGAATTATCACACTTTTCTTACTAAATCTGTACTCTTTCTTTGAATTAAGTTTTTCAGTTTTCCACATGTTTTGTATCGCTTTGTGCATGCAGCCCATTTTCATTGTGGAAGAATTTTTTTAATTTTTTAATTTTTTTAAGTGGTCAAATGAAACATCTGTCAAAATGTCAATATATCTCTTCAGTTCTTCTATTTTGTTCATTGGATGGGTTGTGGAAATTATTGTGATTATTAGCTAGTATTCTACAAGAAAACTGCATGCTCAAATGAGAAATTTATAACAACTTGATGGATTTGACAGGAGATCATCTGATTATAGGCGTTCCATATCTGCATGGTTATACAAAAGTTCAAAGGAACACATGTTTCACCTGCCAATAACCTTAACCCTTTACCTCATACAGATGCTTTCTGACGCCTCTGAAGCATCCAACTTTTCAAAACATAGTGACAAAAGGAGAATTCTCCTTTTGCCACAATGTTTTCGTCTCTTCAATTATAAAACTTTCATTTATAGAGATTTTCCAAATGTTTGCCTAAATGTTTTCAAAGTCGTCTGCTGCAGATTTGTTGTATGTTGGAAAGGGTTTTAAAAACGAAATATTACGGACAAACATGCAGACAGACATAATTGATTCCTATAGTTCACACTGCAAGTTGGGTATCATTAAATGATCAAGTCTTGAGCACAAACTAGTCTGTTTTGCCTATCTACTTTGGCAGGGATTACTTCTCCATTTTCTGTCTGTTATGTTTTCACTCTGGTTAACCCTTTTCCACATAGAAATGCCTCTGCAACAGAAGTCGTTTGAAAACATTGTGGAAAAGAAAGAAATTGTTCATGATGAACAATTTCTTTCTTTGCCACAATGTTGTTCAACCCCTTTAAATAATTATACTTTCATAAAAAGAGATTTTCCATGGTTTGTTTAACCCTTTCCCTCATACGGCAATTCTGCAGCAGACGACTTTGAACGTATTTTGTCAAAACATAGAAAATCTCCATAATTGAATGGATAACCTATGACAAAAAGTGGAAAACATTGTGGCAAAAGGAGAAATTGCACGTTTTGTGCAATTTCTTCTTTTGTCACTATGTTTTCAAAAAGTCGTCTGCTGCAGAGGCGTCAGACAGCGTCTATATGAGGGAAAGGGTTAAAGTCGTCTGCTGCAAATTTAGTGCATGTGGGAAAGGGTTCCTGGCAGTCCAAACATGTGTTCTATCAAACACTATTGTATAACCTTGAGGTCTGGTCTAACCCTTTCCCACATACAGCAAATCTGTCGGACGACTTTGAAAATGTCTATTTATAAACATGGTAAAACTCCATTATTGTAGGTATAATTATAATAAAAGTTGAAAACATTGTGGCAAAAGTCTTCTCAAAACGAGCAATTTCTTCTTTTATCGCAATGTTTTCAAAAGGTTAACAAGTCAGTCATTATAATTTCCACATCCGAAATACAAACATAAGTCCTAATCCATTTTTAAAATCATTACATACAGCTAAAAAAAAATAACTTGGCAGTACTGGTATGTTTTTATACACATTCTAAAAGGCATGCTATTGTGGGGGAAATATGTTAACAAAATGTGACAGGAGAAGACTTATATTGAAAGTCCAATTTCACACTTGTACAGAGAGCCCTTTCCATCATATAGACAACTTTTAATGGGTTGCAGCAGTCAACTTTCTTAAATATTTTGAGAATGTATGAGAAATTACTCTTTTACCCATTAGTGAAGTTTTGAGAAGTTAGTTTTGTCAATTGAGCAATACTTATTTGATCTTCACCAAACTTGGTCATATTGTTTATGGGAACACTATCTAGGTCAAGTTTCATTTTCAGACATATAGCCGAGTATGCCAGAGTTATGAACCCTTAATAAGTGAATTTTTGCTGAATTGGCTTTATCCGCTCCCTAATTTTGACCAAGCACACCAGAGTGATGGCCCCTTAATTATTGCGATTTCGCTAAATTGATTTTGACGCTCTCTTTTTTAAGCAGTCAAATTTTCACCAAACATGGTTCCAATGTGTGAGGGAACATAGACAAGAGAAGACAAAATTGTATTGACATAAGCTAATACAGCTTCTAGTCATAAAGCACAATTTAACATATACTGACATATCTCAGCCAAGATCGCTTCATACACACTGGAGCTTGGCACATTAATCAATCAAATTTTCCTAAATGATTTTGATCTTAAACTTGATCAATTATTATTCAATGTTAACCATACTTGTTCACAATCTTTATGGACCAAATGTATCATCGAGTGAGATTGTCTCAGACATGCCAGAAAGCGCAATAAAACCCTACTTTGTTGAAACAGCGCATATGTTATAATGATAAGCTCACATGCATTTACATGTATTTCACCAGATTGTTAATGCATATATTATGTAAGTACTAACTCCATCATTAACCCTTAACCTTGCTTTCTGAATTAAGATTTCTTCAGAGTCTGGTATAACTTGATTGTTGATAATTGTTGTGCCTTCTGCCTTGGCAGAGTGGCATCTGGAGATCATTTCTCTATTGTCTGTAATTTTGTGACATATTGACAGGCAAGGTAACACATATGTTCATATGTCTATGCATTTGTTTACGCATATAAATTATTGGTTAGGAAATTAACAAACTTTTTGTGAAGACAAGGAACAAAATACATGTCTATGCAGTCTCATCTTTGTCATCATTTTTTTCTTCTTCTTTCTTTACACTAACAACTTAAGGGTTAATATAGACTGCAGGTGTAGTTGTGTAGTTAATCAATTATAAATTGCCAGCAACCATATTTATAGTACTTAGATAGCAATGATTTCATGGTTTGTAAGATGTATCTGCTTTAAACATGTATTGCTTATTAGTATATTGTTGATTAATCATTTCCCACATACTTAAAGGCATCATTCTGCAACGTTTGAAAGCATTGTGGTCAAAGGAGAAATTGTCCATGATAAGCAATTTATCCTTTTGCCACAATGTTTTCAACTCTCCCCGCTATACTTATACTTTCATTTATAGAGATTGTTTATAGTTTTGCCTTCATGTTTTCAAAGTCCTCTATTTATTGTATGTGGGAAAGGGTTAATTCAAAACAAAACAGTTGTTACACTTTGATACTTAAAGCTGATTTATTTATTTAGAGTTCTTGCTTTTCATTTGTTTTGCACACTTAACCCTTTCCCTCATACGACAATTCTGCAGCAGACGACTTTGAACGTATTTTGTCAAAACATAGAAAATCTCCATAATTGAATGGATAACCTATGACTAAAAGTGGAAAACATTGTGTCAAAAGGAGAAATTGCTTGTTTTGAGCAATTTCTTCTTTTGTCGTTATGTTTTCAAAAAGCTGCCTGCTGCAGAGGCATCAGAAAGCCTCTATATGAGGGAAAGGGTTAAGTTATTGTGTCCATCTTCAATCACAACACCATCTTCTGTCATTTCCTGCCTGAAATTTAATCCTTGTGGAATAAAGGTTTTATGATGTTGCAGGAATAGTCTTTTGCCATAATATTTGCAAAATTTGTCTGCTGCATATGTGTCAGAAAGTGTCTGTATGTGGAAAACAGGTAATAACGTTGTGTTATGTCCTAAAAGACCTTTGACATCCCCTTCCCCCGGTGGGAGACTATATATATTAAAATAACTGTTTATTCATTATAGGCTTTCCTTAGCCTGTTCAGCCTGTGTCCATTGTTTAATGTATGTTGTTTTTCTCATTTCATGAATATGGCATTCAACCTTCCATCAACATTTTAAACTACCGCATATATTCACCAAAATTATACTTCCAATTTTTAGCTCACCTAAGCATGAAATGTGAAGTGAGCTTTTGGGATCACTCAGCGTCCGTCGTCATCGTCTGTACGTCCGTCTGTTAACAATTTCCTACAAATGACTTCTGCTAAACCAACAGATTAATTTCAAAATATGTTCACAGGAATGTTCCTTAGATGGTCCTCTTTTAAAGTTGTTCAGAAAATTTAATTCCAAGTAGGACTTTGGTTGCTGCGGCATCAGAAAAGGGGTAAATTCAATTTATTCTGATCCGTTGAAAAACATGGCCACCAGGGGGAGTTGCTTGTTTTCCTTATATGTTTAGAGTAAAAACTTTGAAAACTATTCAAGTTCTATGAAATCAATGCGCCATAAAACAATATACATTCATTCATTCTATGAAATCAGGTGAGCGATATAGGGCCATCATGGCCCTCTTGTCTTGATTGTCACAAATTTCGCAACAGATATTTTCAATAACATGGTTAAAAAAGGAGAAAATGCTCAAATACTACTTTCATTTGACTCCAAAGAGAAGAAAGAATGTCTTGGCTAGTCTCTGATTAGAAATAAATGTGGTGTTGTTAAGCGTAAGTTAGTTGAGGTCAGATTTCCTGAAGCATTGCTCTCAAGCTAGTATGATGTTACTTTAACCCTTTTTCACACACAGCAAATCTTTAGCAGAGTTCATGACAAAAATACGAAAATTTCAATGAATGGAAGTTTAATTATTTAATTGATTTGAATACATTCTAACAAAAGGAGAAATTAGTTGAAATGAGCAATTACTACTTTTATCACAATGTTTCTAAAAGTTGTATGTTGCAGATGTGTCTGCATGTTGGAAAATGGCACTTAACCCTTTCCCTCATATAGACGCTTTCTGACGCCTCTGCAGCAGACGGATTTTTGAAAACATAGTGACAAAAGAAGAAATTGCACAAAACGTGCAATTTCTCCTTTTGCCACAATGTTTTCAAATTTTAGTCATAGGTTATCCATTCAATTATTGATATTTTCTATGTTTTGACAAAATACGTTCAAAGTCGTCTCCTGCAGAATTGTCGTATGAGGGGAAGGGTTAACTTATAGGATACTTTATGGTGGACTGCTTCGAAAATATCTCTGGGCTAAAAGTGTAAAATTTGGAATATTTGAATTATACTTTTGATATTGTGCTTAAGTCATTTTGTCAAATGGCAATATGGCTTGTAATATGCAGGCTTAACCCTTTCCCTCATACAGACGCTTTCTGACGCCTCTGCAGCAGACAGCTTCTTAAAAACATAGTGACAAAAGAAGAAATTGCACAAAACGTGCAATTTCTCCTTTTGTCACAATGTTTTCCACTTTTAGTCATAGGTTATCCATTCAATTATAGAGATTTTCCATTATTTTACAAAATATGTTCAAAGTCGTCTGCTGCAGAATTGTCGTATGAGGGAAAGGGTTAAGGGGAGGGTAATCTGATGTATATTTCCATTCAAATTATCTGCAGATTTATTTCTATCCCTATTTTGTATGTACATGTTTTATCATATATACAACAAGTCTGCTGCAGACGACTTGAATACATGTTCATCTAACCTATGATGTATACAATTTCTATAAATGAAAATGTAATAGTTGAACAATCTTGTAAACATTGTAGCAAAAGGAGAGATTGCTCATCATGAGCAATTTATCCTTTTTCCACCATGTTATCAAATGTCGTCTGCTACAGATGCCTCAAATGGATATTCAAGGGAGAAATTGTTAATGTGTTTTCTTTTTATATTTTTCATTATATTATAGGAGGACAGAGGACGTTTTGGGATTTCTTTGCATTTGGACACTTTGTACTTGGAACCTTTATAACCATGATGATTTCACAGTATTTCAAGAACAGATAGTAGTGTTTGTGAATTAGGTGCTATATAACAATTATACTATCATTCATTCATTAATCACAATACCTCATAAAACCAGATTGTGTTGGTATACAGGAATCGTTGGTCAAGGCAGTTGATACATTCTGCCCTGGCAGAATTGAGTATTATGGACTTATGGCAGTACAGAATTTTAACCCATTCCCAAGCAGACGACTTCGCTAACATCAAAAATATTGAAATTCTCCGTAAAAGAATTAGCCACAATGTTTTCAAAAGGTGTCTTTTGTTGTGGGAAAGGGTTTCTTCCTTTACCTGATATGGCATCTATTTTATCTACAAAAGTGTAGTATTTTGACAATGGTTTAACCCTTTCCCTCATAGGACAATCCTGCAGCAGACGACTTTGAACGTTGAAAGGGTTAAATGTTATCCAAATTTCTTTGCTCTAGATGTGTCAAAATGTGTCTATCAAGTAAAAAGATAAGCTTCACCCTTTCCCACGTACAACAAATCTGCAGCAGATGACTTTGAAAACATTTAGTCAAAAATATGAAATTTTTAAATGAAAGAACAATAAGCTAATAAGTTTACACATCATGAGCAATATCTCCTTTTGCCACAATTTTTCCTAAGCCGCCTGCTTTAGAGGTGTCATTAAGCTTCTGTATGTTGAAAAGGGTTAAACTTTCAGTTTTAGAGAAAGTCATATAGTTCATATTTAAGAATTGTTTCATATCTATGCAGACCTTTTTGTGATATTTTGCTAAACTTATACATGTGATCAAAATTTATTGAAGAAATATTTATAAATTGATGTTATGTGTTCAAGTTGGTTAAAAATTTATATGATACAGACGTCATTGACAGACAAGTTTTGAAAACACAGTTGTTGCAAATTTCAAATTAACTCTTTCCAACATAAAATAAATCTACAGTAGACAACTTTGAAAACATTTACTCAAGATCTAGAAAATCTCTAAAAATGAAGGTATACTTACTAAAATAAAGTTGAAAACATTGTGGCAAAAGGAGAAATTGCTTGTTTTAAGCAATTTAGCCTTTTGTCATAATGTTTTCAAAAGGCATCTGCTGTAGATGCATCTATAGGTTGGAAAGGGTTAAGTTGTAGAATTGTTCCTAGGGTGACCATATACTAGATTTCTTCAAGCATTGTTGATTTGTCTTAACCCTTTCCCTCATACAACAATTCTGCAGCAGACAACTTTAACATATTTTGTCAAAACATTGAATATCTCTATAATTGAATGAATAACCTATGACTAAAAGTGGAAAACATTGTGGCAAAAGGAGAAATTGCTCGTTTTGAGCATTTTCTTCTTTTATCACTATGTTTTCAAAAAAGCTGTCTGCTGCAGAGGCGTCAGAAAGCATCTATATGAGGGAAAGGGTTAATACATCACTGCTTTATTGTTTGTGCCCAAAGTGAATATGCTTTTTTTTTTAGCTCACCTGTCACGTTGTGACAAGGTGAGCTTTTGTGATTGCCCTTCGTCCTTCGTCTGTCCACAATTTCTTGTGAACACGATAAAGTCTTCATTTATTATCCGATGTTAACCAAACTTATTCAGTAGCTAGATATCCACGAGAGCTCGGTTCCGTTAAAACCAGCTAGATCCGTTCATGCATGACAGGATTATGGCCTTTTAAAATTGACAAAATTGCTGTAATTGACCATGTGACCAAGTTAAAGTCAGCATTTATTATCCGATGTTTACCAAACTATAAATGAGAGTTTGGTTCCTTTTTATTAGCTCCACTGGCTTTCAGCCAGTCCAGCTTATGTCATGGTGAATTGTCAGTTGTGTGTGTGTGCGTTAACTTTTTGCTTCAAACGCCTTCTCCTCCCTAACCAGTTGGCCAATTAGGATGAAACTTCATAGGAAGCATCCTCTCAATGTCCTCTCCTGAATCCCTTCAAATTATTTGGATCCATGCAAAATTCTGGTTTCCATGGCAACCGAAAAAAACAAAAATGTAAACTTGAAAAAATCTTTTCCTCCGAAAGTGTTTGACCGATTTCCAAATAGTTTTGTAGAAACGTTCCTTGGGTGACTCTCTATTAGATGCCTTCAAGCCAAGTTGATTGGACGAAAAACATGCCGCCAGAGGGAGGGGCTATTTTGCATTATATGGCTATAGTGAAAACTAATAAAAAAAATTCTCCTCTGAAAGTGTCAGGCCGATTTTCAAATAATTTTGTAGAAATGTTCCTTGGCTGACTCTTTATCATATTCCTTCAAGTTGATTAGTGAAAAAACATGGCCGCCAGGGGGTGGGGCTATTTTGCCTTATATGGCTATAGTGATAACTTAAAAAATCTTCTCCTCCGAAAGTGTTTGGCGAATTTTCAAATCATTTTGTAGAAATGTTCCTTGGGTGATTCTTTATCAGATTCCTTCAAGCCAAGTTGATTGGTCAAAAAACATGGCTGCCAGAGGGCGGGGCTATTTTGCCGTATATGGCTATATTGAAAATTTAAAATTCTTCTTCTCCGAAAGTGTTTGGCGAATTTTCAAATAATTTTGTAGAAATGTTCCTTGGGAACCCTCTATCAGATTCCTTCAAGCCATGTTGATTGGTCAAAAACATGGCCATCAGGGGGCAGGGCTGTTTGAAGATTTAATTTTTGCCTAATGGCCGTGGAGCGATACTGGCCCTCTTGGGCCTCATGTTATTATTGACTTTGTGAACACGATAAAAACTTCATTTATTTGTGACATGTCCTTTACATTGATTTATAAACATGTGACCATGACCTTAGTGTGATCTTTTACAATCAAATATCATTATTGTCTTTGGATGACCTTAACCATGACTTTTTGACCTTCTTTTTAGATCACCTAGAGCCAAAGGCTCAAGGTGAGCTATTCTGATCACTTTTTGTCCGTCGTTAACATTTACCATTTAGATCATCTCCTTCTTAACCACATGACCAATTTCAACCAAACTTCACAGGAATGTTACTTTGGTGGACCTCTTTCAAAATTGTTCAAAGATTTAAATTCCATCGAGAACTTTGGTTGCTGCGGCATCAGAAAAGGGGAAAATTGCAGAATCTTAAAAAAGTACTGGCCCGATTTGAAAATTATTTTTCACAAATGTTCCTTGGGGTACCCTCTACCAAGATTGTTCAAATATTTCCGATCCGTTGAAAAACATGGCCGCCAGGGGGCGGAGCTTATTTTCCTTATATGTGCATTGTTAAAACTTTAAAAATCTTCTTGTCCAAAAGTACTGGGCCGATTTGAAAATTATTTTGCACAAATGTTTCTTGGGGCACCCTTTACCAAGATTGTTCAAATAGTTCCCATCCATTGAAAAACATGGCCCCCAGGGGGTGGAGCTTGTTTTCCTTATATGTGCATTGTTAAAACTTTAAAAATCTTCTTGCCAAAAGTACTGGCCCGATTTGAAAATTATTTTGCACAAATGTTCCTTGGGGCACCCTTTACCAAGATTGTTCAAATATTTCCGATCCGTTGAAAAAACATGGCCGCCAAGGGGCGAAGCTTGTTTTCCTTATATGTGCATTGTTACATTTAAAAATCTTCTTGTCCAAAAGTATTAGCCCGATTTGAAAATTATTTTGCACAAATGTTCCTTGGTGCACCCTCTACCAAGATTGTTCAAATATGACTGTCCATTCCCTGCAGTTTACATTCGCAGACAAATGATCAGGTGATCGATGTAGGGCCATCTTGGCCCTCTTGTTTATTGTTGTAGAGCAATTTAATTAGGACCCTAAAACACTTACACAGGTGAGCGATATAGGGCCATCATGGCCCTCTTGGTTTTATTTGAAGAGAAGCAATACTGACACTCATGTGCTTCTTGTTTCAAAAAGCTGTCTGCTGATTATGCATCTTAATGTATCTGCATGTGGAAATGTGTTGACCATAGAAAAGAAACAGGATCAGTCATTTACTTATGGTTTATCCTTGGACTTGCTTGACCTGCTTAGATACCTTCTATTAAAGCAGTAAAAATCAAGACTGCAGGGATAAAAAGCTAGTAAGTTATATTTTAGCATGATGATTTATTCTTTCCCTGATTGAATAAACATATGCATTTTATAAACATAGGAACATAAGAAAAATATCATATAAGTGAAAATATGTTCATATTCTATCCAGTTTCTTAGCGTCATCTGCTTTTAAAATGTCAAAAGCAAAATTATGTTACATCTGAAAATTTGGTATTCAAATATAAAATGAAATGTTTTTAAAAATTAAGTTGTCTACTAGAAAGTGTCAGAATTTGCCAATGAGTGACAAGAAAGTGAGTGTAACAACTGCTTTACATGAAAGTTCCTGACATCCTGGGTTATTTTGGTAAACAGGTTTTCTTCGCACTCAAACCTTCAATCTGTCTTGGTTACCATTTAGCAATTTAATTCTTTTTGGAAATGTTAATTGCACAAAATAACTACATTACCACAGATGATTTAAACATGGATGCCATGATAGCACAGTAGATAAAGCACAAGTTTTAATGAACAAAGTTAAGACCTCGTGGGTAAGATTCTTATGTTTGCTAAGCACACTTTTTCATACTGAATGAAACTTGTATCCAATTACATTTAAATTTCATTTATGGTAAGAAAACCTAATTAAGTGCATTTTTAGATTTTCCCCTTCTGTTTTATTTTTACATCTACATGTAGTACAGTTTAACATTCTCAACATATACAATGTATGTATTTAACCCTTTCCTCATACGACAATTCTGCAGCAGACGACTTTAAACATATTTTATCAAATAATGGAAAATCTCAATAATTGAATGGATAACCTATGACTAAAAGTGGAAAACATTGTGACAAAAGGAGAAATTGCACATTTTGTGCAATTTCTTCTTTTGTTACTATGTTTTCAAAAAGCTGTCTGCTGCAGAGGCGTCAGAAAGCGTCTATATGAGGGAAAGGGTTAACAAAGAGTCATCTAATACATTTTATCAGTTGTTTTCTGAAACGTAAAACAAAAATATTTTTCATATTATTGTCTTAAAATAGAAAACATCTGTCATTCTTTCAATATAGAAAAATAAATAAGTTTCTAACCCCATAAGAGCAGTATTAGAAGTGATGTGCGCTAATTACGGAGCTAATTGGGTCATCTTTTTACAATTGGTTTTAAATTGGATATTGTGTTTAACTTATGAAATTTGATCTTTGTCTCGAAAATCTAAATTTGGAAAAAAAACGTTACAAAAAAAAATGAGTCAAATTAAATCTGTTTGCTGATACTTTGACGACATTTACAAATGAGCCGTTCCACGAGAAAACCAACATTGCGTATAAAGTATCGATCAGGAACAGCCTAAGTAAGCACTCTGCACAAGCTTACCCAAACAGACACTTTTCAACTCCTTTAGATTTTCTGTTTCAGGAATCATCACCTCTATCCCCGAGACGAAATGTGTCGGCCCGGATTATCCTGCCCAGGTTGATCTGTGTCGATACATTACGCAGAGGCAATTATGTTGGTTTGCTCTTGGAACTGCTCAAATTTTTTACTTACGTTTACCAAGCATATATAATTAGCGTAATCTCATATAGGAGCATAATAATAATCATCAAACTACACTCTATTCCTGATTCTTTAATGATATAGATAAAATACATCGGACCCGCATTCAATAGACACTGAAACGTGTTTCACAAAAAAAAAAAGTTATTTTCCCTGAAACCGACTTTCCTTGCTTGAACAAAATGGGGTTTTGTACAAAACAGTAAGATGAGTGGATATTGAATGCACCCCAGATTTGCCGAGAGATAATTCTAGTCAATATTTACCTGTAGGCTTCAAAACATTTCAGGAAAATCATCTTACTGATGAATTATAATCTGGACACCCAATATTAGCTGATCTAAATATCTATGTAATCATAAATCATCAACCAGATAAAATTGATGTGAAAAACAAGGTTAAACTACAATTAGAATATACACAGTACATATGCTCACTTTTGGCAGTGGTTTGAAGTATGGTAAGTAATGTTAAATCATTGCATTTGATAACCTAAACAAGTTATTTGTTAATCAATAATTAATCAGCCAAAATACAGTGTCCAGGGTATAATACTAGTTAATTACAAGAAGTGCCGTTGATATACCAAGGAAACGATGATATATATAAATGTTCATGAAAATGGCTTAAAAGATTATACTGGGTCAGAGAGTTCTTTGTTTGCTAGTGCTTGATAGTGACTGAACCCTTTCTCACATACAACAAATCTGAAGCAGACAGCTGGAAAATCTCTATCATTATTGAATTGAGATTTAAAACATTGTTGCAAAAGGAGAAATTGTTCATCATGAGCAATTTCTACTTTTGCCGTCATGTTTTCACAAGTAGCCTGCTACAGATGCGTCAAATTGATCTGTATGTGGGAAATGGAGGATCTTGCTTATTATACCCCCCTCGAAGAAGGGGGGGTATATAGGAGTCACTGTGTCGGTTTGTCTGTCTGTCGGTCGGAAGCCATATTTTGTCCGGCCTATTTCTTACAAACCACTGGGTGGAATTCAATAAGATTTTACACGAAGCTTCTATACCAAAAGGAGATGCGCATATCCTAAAGGGGTTACAATTGCATGTTACTTTACAGAATTATGGCCCTTTTACTTATTAAGTTATGGTGTAGGTCAAGGTGATGTTTAGGGGGTATTTATCATCTTCAGTGATAGTTCTAGTTTCATCATATTTTATTATTCAAAATATATATATATACATTTAAATAAAAAAAAAAAAAAAAAAAAACCTTGGTCACCTTTTCTTTATTAGCTCACCTAAGCACGAAGTGCAAGGTGAGCTTTTGTGATCATTGACCGTCCGGCCTCGTCGTCTGTTAACAATTTCCTACAAATGACTTCTCCTACTAAACCAATGGACAGATTTCAAAATAACTTCACAGGAATGGTCCTTAGGTGGTCCTCTTTCAAAGTTGTTCAAAGAATTTAATTCCAAGTAGAATTTTGGTTGCTGCGGCATCAGAAAAGGGGAAAATTGCCAAATCTTAAAAAATCTTCTTGTCCAAAAGTACTGGCCTGATTTAAAAATTATTTTGCACAAATGTTCCTTGGGGTACCCTCTACCAAGAATGTTCAAATACTTACAATCCGTTAAAAAATATGGCCGCCAGGGGGCGGAGCTTATTTTCGTTATATGTGCATTGTTAAAACTTTAAAAATCTTCTTGTCCAAAAGTACTGGCCCGATTTGAAAATTATTTTGCACAAATGTTCCTTGGGGCACCCTTTACCAAAGTTGTTCAAATATTCCCAATCCGTTGAAAAACATGGCCACCAGGGGGCGGAGCTTGTTTTCCTTATATGTGCATTGTTAAAACTTTAAAAAATCTTCTTGTCCGAAAGTACTGGCCCGATTTGAAATTATTTTGCACAAATGTTCCTTGGGGCACCCTTTACCAAGATTGTTCAAATATTTCCCATCCGTTGAAAAACATGGCCTCCATGGGGCGGAGCTTGTTTTCCTTATTTGTGCATTGTTAAAACTTTAAAAATCTTCTTGTCCAAAAGTACTGGCCCGATTTGAAAATTATTTTGCACAAATGTTCCTTTGGGCACCCTTTACCAAGATTGTTCAAACATTTCCCATCCGTTGAAAAACACGGCCACCAGGGGGCGGAGCTTGTTTTCCTTATATGTGCATTGTTAAAACTTTAAAAATCTTCTTGTCCAAAAGTATTAGCCCGATTTGAATTCTTTTTTTTGCACAAATGTTCCTTGGGGCACCCTTTACCAAGAATGTTCAAATATTTCCGATCCGTTGAAAAACATGGCCGCCAGCGGGCGGAGCTTGTCCTTATATGTGCATTGTAAAATCTCATAAAATCTTCTTGTCCAAAAGTACTGGCCCGATTTAAAGTTAATATGGCACAAATGTTCCTTGGGGGACCTTCTACCAAGATTGTTCAAATTAATCCAATCCATTGTTTTCCTAATATGTGCATTGTAATATCTTTAAAAATCTTCTTGTCCAAAAGCACAAAGTTGTTCAAATAAATCCGATCCGTTGAAAAACATGGCCACCAGGGAGGGTTGCTTGTTTTCCTTATATGTATAGAGTATAAAACTTTGAAAACTATTGAAGTTCTATTAAGTCAGGTGAGCGATATAGGGCCATCATGGCCCTCTTTTTTAGCTCACCTGAGCTTTGCTCAAGGTGAGTTATTGTGATCGCCTTTTGTCCGGCGTCCATCGTGCGTCGTCCGTCGTGCGTCAACTTCTTCTCCTCAGTAACCAGTGGGTCAATTGGGATGAAACTTCACAGAAAGCATCCTCTCAATGACCTCACCAGATTTCCTTCAAATTTTTGGGATCCATGCAGAATTCTGGTTTCCATGGCAACGAAATGAAAAAAACTTCAAAATTCTTCTTCTCCCAAACTGGTTGGCAGATTTTCAAATAATTTTGTAGAAATGTTCCTTGGATGACCCTCTATAGGATTCCTTCAAGCCATGTTGATTGGTCAAAAAACATGGCCGCCAGGGGGGGCGGGGCTATTTTGTCTTATATGGCTATAGTGAAAACTTAAAAAATCTTCTTCTCCGAAAGTGTTTGGCCGATTTTCAAATAATTTTGCAGAAATGTTCCTTGGATGACCCTCTATCAGATTCCTTCAAGCCATGTTGATTGGTCAAAAAACATGGCCGCCAGGGGGCGGGGCTATTTTGCCTTATATGGCTATAGTGAAAACTTAAAAAATCTTCTCCTCCGAAAGTGTCAAGTCGATTTTCAAATAATTTTGTAGAAATGTTCCGTGGATGAGCCTCTATCAGATTCCTTCAAGCCATGTTGATTGGTTGAAAAACATGGGGGGGGGGGGGGGGGGGGCTATTTTGCCTTATATGGCTATAGTGAAAACTTAAAAAATCTTCTTCTCCGAAAGTGTCAGGCCAATTTTCAAATAATTTTGTAGAAATGTTCCTTAAGTGACCCACTTTCAGATTCCTTCAAGCCATGTTGATTGGTAAAAAAACATGGCCACCAGGGGGGCAGGGCTATTTTGCCTTATATGGCTATAGTGAAAACTTAAAAAATCTTTTCTCCGAAAGTGTCAGGTCGATTTTCAAATAATTTTGTAGAAATGTTCCTTGGATGACCCACTTTCAGATTCCTTCAAGCCGTGTTGAATTGTAAAAAAACATGGCCGCCAGTGGGCAGGGCTATTTTGCATTATATGGCTATAGTGAAAACTTAAAAAATCTTCTCCTCCAAAAGTGTCAGGCTGATTATCAAAAAAAATTATAGAAATGTTCCAAGGGTGACTGACCCTCTATCAGCCAATTCCTTCAAGCCAAGTTGATTGGGCAGAAACTATGGCCGCCATGGTGCTTATATAGTTAAAGTAAAAAAAAAAAAATCAGGTGAGCGATTCCAGGGCCATCATGGCCCTCTTGTTTAAGTAAGAGTAGAACTATCCCAGTTCTAAAGTTTGGCTTATCAAATGTAGATTTTATATTGAGAGCATTTCGAGGGCTTGGCGTGAAACGGTTGTAACTAAAAACCTGTTTTGAAATTCCTGGTTTACGGGCAACTTTGACCCCCTTGGTAAACAATGCAAATTTAGGTGCCATTGCTCAGAATGAGCTTTGGCACCTAAATTTCCATTGTTTACCTCAATTTACACCTTGTGTTGATTTAACCGTGTCCGTGTACACAAATCCAATTCATCATGGACTATTTTCAGTCCCATGCTGGAAGTCTACAGAAACAAAATTCTGCTAGATCCCTTTCACACGTACAACAAATGTGCACCAGATCTTTATATGAAAATATAATTATTGAATTAAGTTGAAAACATTGCGGCAAAAGGAGGATATTGCACATGAGCAATTTCTCCTCTTGCTACAATATTTTCAAAAGTCGTCTGCTGCAGAAAGTGTCGACATGTGGAAAGGATTAAAAGAATATTGAATAGAATACCAGTTATATTTGTATTGTTTTTATGGGGTGTTTATGCTGGTTTAATAGTAATTCAGTTATATCATGACTAAAGATCACTTATTTATGATCACTGGGTGTTTATGCTGGTTTAATAGTAATTCAGTTATATCAGGACTAAAGATCACTTATTCATGATCACTGGGTGGTTATGCTGGTTTAATAGTATTCAGTTATATCATGACTAAAGATCACTGGTTTAATAGTAATTCAGTTATATCAGGACTAAAGATCACTTATTCATGATCACTGGGTGGTTATGCTGGTTTAATAGTAATTCAGTTATATCATGACTAAAGATCACTGGTTTAATAGTAATTCAGTTATATCAGGACTAAAGATCACTTATCCATGATCACTGGGTGGTTATGCTGGTTAATAGTAATTCAGTTATATCATTGACTAAAGATCACTGGTTTAACCCTTTCCCTCATATAGACGCTTTCTGACGCCTCTGCAGCAGACGGCTTTTTGAAAACATAGTGACAAAAGAAGAAATTGCTCAAAACAAGCAATTTCTCCTTTTGCCACAATGTTTTCCACTTTTAGTCATAGATTATCCATTCAATTATAGAGATTTTCCATTTTTTGACAAAATATGTTCAAAGTCGTCTGCTGCAGAATTGTCATATGAGGGAAAGGTTGAATAGAAAGTCAGTTATATCATTGACTAAAGATCACTGGTTTAATAGTAAGTCAGTTATATCATGACTAAAGATGACTTATTCATGATCACTGGATATTTATGCTGGTTTAATAGTAATTCAGTTATATCATTGACTAAAGATCACTGGTTTAATAGTAAGTCAGTTATATCATGACTAAATATGACTTATTCATGATCACTGGATATTTATGCTGGTTTAATAGTAATTCAGTTATATCATGACTAAAGATCACTGGTTTAATAGTAATTCAGTTATATCATTGACTAAAGATCACTGGTTTAATAGTAATTCAGTTATATCATGACTAAAGATCACTGGTTTAATAGTAAGTCAGTTATATCATGACTAAAGATGACTTATTCATGATCACTGGATGTTAATGCTGATTTAATAGTATTCAGTTATATCATGACTGAAGATCACTGGTTTAATAGTAATTCAGTTATATCATTGACTAAAGATCACTGGTTTAATAGTAATTAAGTTATATCATGACTAAAGATCACTGGTTTAATAGTAATTCAGTTATATCATTGACTAAAGATCACTGGTTTAATAGAAATAGTAATTCAGTATATCATGACTAAAGATCACTGTAATTCAGTTATATCATTGACTAAAGATCACTGGTATAATAGTAATAGTAATTCAATTATATCATGACTAAAAATCACTGGGTGTTTATGCTGGTTTAATAGTAATTATACGGCCGTTTTGAAAAAAAACAGATCGTATTATAGTTTTACCTGCGTCGTACGGGCGGGCGGGCAGCGTCCAGTATGTTGTCAACTAAATAACTTGAGAAGCCTTTGTCCTATCATCACCAGATTTAGTCAGAATGTGTATTGGCATAATATCTTGGACAAGTTTGATAACTAGCCATATCGCTTTAGTCAATCAAGAGTTGTCACCCTTTTATTATAGTAATTAACTAAAATTGGTCTTGTCAGCTAAATTACTTCAGAAGCCTTTGTCCAATCATCACCAGATTTGTTCAGAATGTGTATTGGCATAATATCTTGGACAACTTCGATAACTAGCCATATTGCTTTAGTCAATCGAGAGTTATCGGCCTTTAATTATAGAAGTTACTTAAAATTGATCTTGTCAGCCCAATAACTTAAGAAGCCTTTGTCTAATCATCACTAAAATTGGTCAGATAGTGTATTGGCATAATATCTTTGACAAGTTTGATAACTAGTCAATCAAGAGTTATCGCCCTTGTCTTGTCAGCCCAATAACTTAAGAAGCCTTTGTCCAATCATCACCAAATTTTGTCAAAATTTTAATTGGCATAATATCTCCGATAAGTTTGATAACTAGCCATATCTAGAGTTATTGCCCTTTAATTATAGAAATTATCTGAAATTGATCTTGTTTGCTCAATAACTTAATAAGCCTTTATCCAATCATCACCAAATTAAGTCAGAATGTGTATGGGCATAGTATCTCAAACAAGTTTTACAGTCAGCCATATTGCTTGAGTTACTCTAAGAGTTATTGACATTTAATGACAGAAATGACTTAAAATCGGTCTTGTCCGATCAATAACTTTAAAAACCTTTGTCCAGTCACCACTAAATTTGGTCAGAATGTAGATTGGAAAAATATCAGCCATATCGCATCATTCACTGGATGGAGAGTTACTACCCTTTAATTATAGAAATTATTTCTAATTGGTCTTGTCCCATCAATAACTTTTGAAGCTTTTATTCAATCATCATGCTATAATCGGCCATATCGCTTGAGTCATTTTATTTGATCATCATTGACTAAAGATCACTGGTTTAATAGTAATTCAGTTATATCATGACTAAAGATCACTGGTTAAATAGTAATTCAGTTATCATGACAACAGATCACTTAGTGACAAACCAGTACTAGACTAGTTTGTCTTTTCCAACAGCACTCCAACATGACCTGTGTGTGATCAAACCCAGGAAACCCAGTTCTAAATCACTTGGCCATGGTGGATTTTTAGTATAAGTGAAACAAGAGGGCCATGATGGCCCTGGAATCGCTCACCTGATTTATTTTTGTTCGCTTTAGCTATATAAGCCCCCCCCCTGGCAGCCATAGTTTTTGACCAATCAACTTGGCTTGAAGGAATCTGATAAAGGGTCGCCCTAAGAACATTTCTACAAAATTATTTGAAAATCGACCAGACACTTTTGGAGGAGAAGATTTTTTAAGTTTTCACTATAGCCATATAATGCAAAATAGCCCTGCCCACTGGCGGCAATGTTTTTTGACCAATCAACATGGCTTAAAGGAATCTGAAAGTGGGTCATCCAAGGAACATTTCTACAAAATTATTTGAAAATCGGAGAAGAAGATTTTTTAAGTTTTCACTATAGCCATATAAGGCAAAATAGCCCCATCTCCCCTGGCGGTCATGTTTTTTCGACCAATCAACTTGGCTTGAAGGAATCTGATAGAGGGTCATCCAAGGAACATTTCTACAAAATTATTTGAAAATCGGCATGACACTTTCGGAGGAGAAGATTTTTTAAGTTTTCACTATAGCCATATAAAGCAAAATAGCCCCGCCCCCCTGGCGGCCATGTTTTTTGACCAATCAACATAGCTTGAAGGAATCTAATAGAGGGTCATCCAAGGAGCATTTCTACAAAATTATTTGAAAATCTGCCAACCAGTTTGGGAGCAGAAGATATTTTAAGTTTTCACTTTAGCCATATAAGGCGAAATAGCCCTACCCATTGGCGGCCAAGTTTTTCGACCAATCAACATGGCTTGAAGGAATCTGATAGTGGGTCACTTAAGGAACATTTCTACAAAATTATTTGAAAATCGGCCCGACACTTTCGGAGGAGAAGATTTTTTAAGTTTTCACTATAGCCATATAAGGCAAAATAGCCCCGCCCCCCTGGGGGCCATGTTTTTCGACCAATCAACATGGCTTGAAGGAATCTGATAGCGGGTCATCCAAGGAACATTTCTACAAAATTATTTGTAAATCTGCCCACCAGTTTGGGAGAAGAAGTATTTTGAAGTTTTTTTCATTTCGTTGCCATGGAAACCAGAATTCTGCATGGATCCCAAAAATTTGAAGGAAATCCGGTGTGGTCATTGAGAGGATGCTTTCTGTGAAGTTTCATCCTAATTGACCCACTGGTTACTGAGGAGAAGAAGTTGACGCACGACGGACGCCGGACAAAAGGCGATCACAATAACTCACCTTGAGCAAAGCTCAGGTGAGCTAAAAAAAGACAAGAAATATGAAGAAATCTAGATTGACTTTCTTTAACCTTTTCCGACTTGTTGCCGACGCAGATGGCTTTTGAAATCATCTCTGTTTGATAAATTGCTTTCAACTCTACTCAATAATTATCCTTTCATTTAAAGATATTATCCGTATTTTTGAAAAAATGTTTTTAACCCTTTCCCTCATACGACAATTCTGCAGCAGACGACTGAACATATTTTGTCAAAAAATAGAAATTTTTTATAAAGTATTGTTTATGATTGGAGACTTTTATTAGTCATTTCAATGTCTTATTCCTGGATAGTCAGTTCATGTGTGGGGATGTAAAAAAATGTAGACCCCACTCTCACAGACCCTGGAGGACTAGACAGGTCCCTTTACCCCCAAGTTACTGTCCCCGTCAGTTTAAAGAGACCCAGCAGTATTGACCTCTATACAAGAATGGTTCTGATGAATGTGCATTCATAGTCTGGGTGACACTTTGATAATCCGACTCGTTGATTGACATGTTTTATCCCTTTCAAGATATTGATGTTTGAAAACATGATAGCAGAAATAAAAATTACTCGTATTCAGAGCATTTTTTAATTTTTATACATTTCAAGGGAACACCTGCGGCCAGCGCTGTCCACATGTCTGTTCTCCAAATCAAACAGTTTTCATCCCATCTTAACCAAATTTATTGAACATGTTTGTGGGCATAATATTTAGGCTAAGTTGGATAACCATCTGAATCGTCCAAGGCACTTTTGGATTATAACAAGATATCTCTTAAATGTTAACTAGAGACTTGGTTTTGACACAACACAATCCATATTCCAATTTGGCAGATATCATCAATGAAATCATTCTGACAAAATTTCAAGATGCTCAAGTTCAATTGATTGATTGAGTTTAAAATAACCCCACTTTCAACAATGTTTAAGTCATATCAAGCGTTTCCTGGGTAAATTACCGGTACTACTGGTCAATTTATCCTGACACTAGCCAGACAGTCGTTATACTAACCCCACTACCCTGAGCACCAAGGAGGGAAGCCATTATTAACATATTTCAAGTCTTTGGTATGACCCGTCCGCGAATCAAACCCACAACCTCCAGCACCAGAGACAGACACTCTACCACTACACCACCATGGCGGTCCTCAAGTTCAAAATACTGCTCCCAGAGTATTAACAAGATTTTCCTTCAATATGACCTAGTGACCTATTTGTCACTGGACATGACCCATATTCAAACTTAGCCTAGATATCATCAAAACACCCATTCTGACAAAGTAACAACATGCTCAAATTAAAAAATACTGCTTAAAGAGTTTTAGAATTGTTTTCGTTTGATTTGGTCTAGTGACCTAGTTTTTAACAGGAGGCCTATATTCAAACTTAGCCTAAAATATATTATCAAGATAATTGTTCTGACAAAGTTTCATCATGCTGAAGTTTAAAATATGGCTTCCATAGTGTTAACAAGACTTTTCCTCAATATGGCCTTGTGACCTAGTTTTAAACGAACATGACCCATATTCAAATTTTGCTAAGATTTGATGGAGAGTATGTTCTGATAAACTTTCAAGAAGATTGGATGCAAAATGTGCCATGCATAGTGTTTTAACAAGGCCATTGTTGCGATGGACAAAATGTGATCACAAAAGCTCACTGAGCTAAGAAATGGCCAAATTAGCCTTGTAGCAAAGTCAAACAGTTTTGATCAAACGGATAAACATGATTCTTGAATTATCCAAAATGTGGCCAAATCAAACTTGCTTTGAATGTTTATGGGAATAAAAGACTTGCCAGATCATTTTAGTTATTTGAGAATTATGCCTCCCTGAAGGGCGTATTTTGGCTCTCTTGGTCCACAATGTTTTTAATTTGGATCTTAAGTGTATTCTAGATAGTAGTTATATTTTTTTTTACTCAGATGTTTTCAAAATAAAACAGTAAAAGTACAATATATAAGGTAAATGGTTATGGCAATATGGCATGACTGTGTTTTATATAAATCATCAAAAAGTGAGTGAATGTCAAGAAAACATTTATTTACAAAATCAGCATATAGTAATTTACTCATTTATAAAATATTGAATAATTCTATTACAAACAGATGAAAAATGAAATATAAGTAATATAAATTAATAAATATACAAATATATATATAATGTTGATCTATGAATTATATTTTATCATGACAATCAATTTAAATCATTACCCAATACATAGATAATATGAGTTTTAACACCTTGATTTAACCATTTTCCCCTCATATAGACGCTTTCTGACACCTCTGCAGCAGATGGTTTTTGAAAACATATTGACAAAAGAAGAAATTGCTTAAAATGAGCAATTTCTCCTTTTGCCACAATGTTTTCCACTTTTTGTCATAGGTTATTCATTCAATTATAGAGATTTTTCTATTTGTTGACAAAATATGTTCAAAGTCGTCTGCTGTAGATTTGTTGTATGTGGGAAAGGGTTAAGGCTGGTATATTTGAGCATGACATTTCCACCAATCACTCATAAATTAACCCTCTCCCACATGTAACAAAATTACAGCAGAGGAAAAAAACACATAAAAATAATGAAACTCTATGTAAATAAAAGTTAAGTTATTGAACAAAAGTTGAAAACAAAGTGGCAAAATGAGAAATTGCTCATTTTAAAGCAATCGTGTGTTTTGTCACAATGCTTTCATAAGCTGTCTGCTGGAGAGGCATGAGAAAGTATTTGTAAGTGGGAAAGGGTTAAAGAAGACTCTGACAATCTATATTTAGATCAAATAGTATGGATGTACAAATTTGTTGTTTTCTACAGTTTGGCAATAAATCATCGCTCAATCATCTGCTGAAAAACTGTATTAAAGAAGTGTTTACCTAGTTGGGAGTAGTATTGAGATAAAAGGCAAATTTTTTCTATTTAATTAACCCTTTCCAACCTAAAGACAAATTCTAACCCATCTGCTGCAGGCAACTTTTGAAAACATGACAAAGGGAGAAATTGCTAAAAAATGAACAATTTCTCCTTTTGCCACAATATTTTCAATTTTTTTGAGTAATTATACCTACAATTACAGAGATTTTCCATATTTTTAAGTAGACGTTTTCAAAGTTGTCTGCTGCAGAAAAATTTGTTCATATATAATAACAAGTACAATGTAGAACAACTTTAAAGCATATATATCAAAAACATGCATCAAGCAGAAAAAGTTTTTATCTTTTTAAGAAATGATAGCCAATAAGACTGAAAACGTAACAATTTAATGATTGCAACATACTCTGAGCATTACCTCTTGATTGCATATTTTGTACATGTATTGTACGTACTGCTTGACTTGTTAACCTGATCCTAAACTTTGTGTATGTGTGTTTATAAAATAATGATTTAACCCTTTCCCACATGAGTCTGCAATAGAGGACTTTGAAAACATATTGCAAAAAAATATGGAAAACTTCTATAAAGAAATCATAATAATTAAAATTTAATAGAGTTGAAAATATTGTGTCAAGAGTAGAAATTAACCTTTTTCCTCATATAGACGCTTTTTGACACCTCTGCAGCAGACGGCTTTTTGAAAACATAGTGAGAAAAGAAGAAATTGCACAAAACGTGCAATTTCTCCTTTTGCCACAATGTTTTCCACTTTTTGTCATAGGTTATCCATTCAATTATGGAGATTTTCTATGTTTTGACAAAATACGTTCAAAGTCGTCTGCTGCAGAATTGTCGTATGAGGGAAAGGGTTATTAATGAGCCATATCTCCTTGTGTCACGTTATCTGTTGCAGAATGATATATCATGTTTTATCATAATATCATAACAAATAGCCTTGTACATGAACAACAACAAAGATCAGCACTGCTACAGAAAAACAAACCCCAGAGCATTTGTGACCGGTGTAGATGAAGATCCTACACATTCTCACAGCTTGATCTAATTCTGCACTGTTAAACATTCTCACAGCTTGATCTAATTCTGCACTGTACTTTTGAATCCATACTGTACAATACTAATCCAAAATTACCATCTTATGGAATAAAAGGTTTAACCCTTTCCCCCATACGACAATTCTGCTTCAGACGACTTTGAACATATTTTGTCAAAAAATAGAAAATCTCTATAATTGAATGGATAACCTATGACTAAAAGTGGAAAACATTGTGTCAAAAGGAGAAATTGCTTGTTTTGAGCAATTTCTTTTTTTGTCACTATTTTTTTAAAAAACCGTCTGCTGCAGAGGCGTCAGAAAGCGTCTATATGAGGGAAAGGGTTAAAATAACTTTGAATACAGTTTCCATTCGTATCTGATTAGATAATACAGAGACAGATCTTTATCTGCACTTGTTATAATAATGCTACAGTTAGTTTTCCAGGAGCAGGGCTCATTTATATTTTAGAGCATGAAATTAACATCATCTGGGACGATGCTCATATCGCTTTTTCTCATGTTTGATATTTTTGTAACAAACAAATTATAAGAAAAAGAGAAAATGCTCAAAATTGCTCCTGTTTTGCACCATATTTTCCCAGTAAGTCAATGAGACAATGTGTGAGCACCCATAACACAGGTTAATTGATTTATGTAAGTTTAAATTTAGGGTTAAAACCCTTAACCCTAACCATTTTCACCATAATTTCAGTAATATCATATGTGTGTTTCCTGGCTTTCTCACACCCATACTCGACAAATCATGTAACTGGCAACCTTCCCACACTAGACTACAACCCCTTGATTGATAACCTTCTCACTACCAACTGATTTCTCCAACCCACAGCATAGGAAAAAAAAAGGGTCAAATAAGCATTTAGAATATGAAAACGGCCCATGTCTATGGATCTGTACTTTAATGTGAAACTGTTTGTTCTCCATGCATAGGGTCTTTACTCATTCCATTTCTTTTACGCAAATCAACCCCATTTTTCTCTCCACCATTTTGCACAGCATATCCACCATTATTATGAACATTCCCATTCACTTCCGTTTTATGAACATCTACAGAATCTTTTTTCTTTGACAAACCTCCGTTTGATAACATCCGCTTCCATCGTTTGAATCCATACTGTACAATATTAATCCAAAATAACCATCCTATGGAATAAATCAGTGTTCCACCTAACCGGCCAAGATTGTCCGTGTTTTGTAGATAGTAACAAACGAGTAAAGCTGTCCCCAAAATGATTCGTATAAAACCAAATAAGAGCATGAATGATATATCAACGGCGACGCCCAGCCTTGTGTTGTAATTGTTAGTCTCTCTGAGGAACCATCTAAGTTGAAGTAAGGGGTTTGTAACCTCGGCTCCCCCTATGGTGGTGACCAGTTCCGTGCCGTAGGAATTCAAACAATAGCTGACAGACAAACCTGTTATACTTAAACTGTGGTGAAGAAGCATGACAGGACCTGGAAATGGAATTGAAGTTCTCTTAAGTTACAACAACATTTTATCTTAACCCTTTCCCACATGTAGACACATTTTGAGGCCTCTGAAGCAGACAGCTTTTGAAATCTTTGTGGCAAAAGGAGAAATTTTTCAATAATCATACTTTTATTTTTAAATACAATTCCATTTTTTTTCCTATATGTTTTCTAAGTAGTATGATACAGATTCATTGTATAGGGAAAGGGTTAATCAATTCCCACATTTAACAAATCTGCTGCAGATGAATTTGAAAATAAAAATGAAAATAAAAGTAAAAACATGAAAATGTCTATTAATAACAGAAAAGCTATTGAAAAGATTAAAACAAAAGGCAATTTGTCCTTTTGCCACAATATTTTCAAAAATCATCTGCTTTTGATGCCTCAAAATGCGTCTGCATGCCATGTGTGAAAGGCTCATATGTCAAATTCAGAAATGGGTCATTTACCCTTTCTCTTATCCCTTCTTTCCCTGATATAGACGCTTTCTGACGCCTCTGCAGCAGATGGCGTTTTGAAAACATAGTGACAAAAGAAGAAATTGCACAAAAGTGCAATTTCTCCTTTTGCCACAATGTTTTCCACTTTTTGTTATCCATTCATTTATGGAAATTTTCTATGCTTTGTAAAAATCGTTCAAAGTCGTCTGCTGCAGAATTGTTGTATGAGGGAAAGGGTTAAACAGGAGAATATTGATGTAACCACAGCAAACAGTGTGAGCAAAGAAATACTACTAAATGTGATTAATACTCCATGTCACAATATTTACATCTTCTGTTTTTAAAATTATATTCAAAAGTTGTAAAGTCTAATAATAGCACTTAACCCTTTCCCTCATACGACAATTCTGCAGCAGACGACTTTGAACGTATTTTGTCAACAAATAGAAAATCTCTATAATTGAATGGACAACCTATGACAAAAAGTGGAAAACATTGTGGCAAAAGGAGAAATTGCACGTTTTGTGCAATTTCTTCTTTTGTCACTATGTTTTTAAAAAGCCGTCTGCTGCAGAGGCGTCAGAAAGCGTCTATATGAGGGAAAGGGTTAAGCTGCAGATGAGTCAAATGTGATAAAGAAAAGGTTAAATCAACAAAATTAAATTTCCTAGCACTTCAGACAGTTGATCATAAGCATAGTTTAAGGAACAAGGAATGAATATATATCTAGTGTCTTCAATTGTACTATCACTTGTCCAAACAAAACGAAGAAGCTTGAGGAAACATATTCACAATTTAACCCTTGCCCACATACAGCAAATCTTCTGCAGACGACTTTCAAATCATTGAGGTCAAAATAGGAAAAAAAATCAAAGGACGTTTTTTTTAACCCTTTCCCTCATATAAACGCTTTCTGACGCCTCTGCAGCAGACGGCTTTTTGAAAACATAGTGACAAAAGAAGAAATTGCACAGAACGTGCAATTTCTCCTTTTGCCACAATGTTTTCCACTTTTTGTCATAGGTTATCCATTCAATTATGGAGATTTTCTATGTTTTGACAAAATATGTTCAAAGTCGTCTGCTGCAGAATTGTCGTATGAGGGAAAGGGTTAATCTAGTTGAAAACATTCTGACAAAATGAGAAATTGCTCATGATGAGCCATTTCTCTTTTTGAAACCATGTTTTCAAACCTTGTCTGCTACAGAACGTCAGAAAATGCCTGTATATGGGAAGGTTTATTTTTTACCTTCAGTCTTGAAATAAAGGCACCATGATAGGTCGAGCAGAAAATATCCCAAAGAACATCCTATCACATTGTGTTGGAAAGGCGTAGAAAGTCCTCCTATATTAATAAAAAAACATCATAGAATAAGACGTTAAACAAGACATTAATTATAAAAGAGAGCAGATATTCCGCAAAAATGAGATTAATTTAAATTTGAAGTAGGCACAGTGCAAAATACGGTTTACTTCTTTTCCCCTCAATATCTTTAACCCTTTCTCACATAGAATGAATATGCACCTGAAGACTTTGAAAACATGTAGGTAAAGTCAAGGGAAATCTTTATAAATGAAAGTTAAATTATATTACAGATGAGAAACTGCTCATTTTGAAATATTTCTCTTTTTGTAACAATGTTTTCAAAAGTTGTGTGTGCTAAAGTGTTAACCCGGCCGGGTAGTTCAATTGGTAGCGTATCGGACTCGTGATCTGGAGGTCACGGGTTTGATACCCGGTTGCGGCGACATTCTTTCGGGAGATGTTTTCCATTGCCTCTCACCTCTGTTCTATGTGAGAAAGTAGTCAGTGGCTTCGAAAGAATGTTGTGTAAGTACTGGTTTAGGTAAGCCAGGAAAACATGGGTAGGTGCACTGACCGCCGTGATATGACCAAAGCTGTTGAAAGATGCATTATTGTTAGTGTAAAAAGGTTATAAATAAATTAACTTCTGTTGAAATTTTCAGACAGTATACCTGTTTTGAATAGTAAATAAGGCTTGATATAACTTATTAGACAGTGAGAAGGTGACATTAGCCTGATTAGGTTATACTATGGCAAAATCCGTGTTTTATTTTACATAAATTAATTACATTGCAAATTATTTTTTTCAATTTGTCAATAACTTTCGTATTCAATTTGTGAAACCCTTCACCCTTTCCCAATGCAGATACATTTTGATGCCATCTACAACTTTTAAAACAATGTAGCAATATGAGAAATTGCTAATATTTCTTCTTTTACCGCAATGTTTTCAATCCTTTTCAATTACAATGTATTATTCCCACAAACAACACAATTCTGCAACAGAGTAGTTGAAAATCTCAACAAATGAAGTATAACGGTTATAATAACCCTTAACAGTACAGTACTGTTGAAAAGATTATTGAAAAAGAAAGAATTGCTCATTATGAACATTTTCTCCTTCTGTTACAAATGTTTTCGAAGGTGTCTGCTGCAAAGGCATCAAAATATGGAAAGTAATATATGAAATCTAGTGTATTTTATGATATAATTACCTGCATGTTCAAAAGGCCATGGACCCAAAACAAACACAGAGTAGGCACCCAGTAAACTAACTAGTGTGGCATGAGTCGTTGTTACAGTCCTTATATGCCACTCGTAACTTCTTTTGGATTCCAGAGGACAGAGTAAAAAATACACTGTGGACCATGCAAAAGCCCAGGCTAGGACTGTCAGAGCGCCGGCAGCCATGGCTGGTGGATTACTGGTTTGTACTCTTCAACAGTCAGACAATCTGTATAAAAAACAGTGAATTTAACCCACAAACAACAAATCTGCAACAGACACGTTATCATTGTATAGAGTTGAAAACATTGTGGCAAAAGGAGAATTGTCTTGTTTTGAAAACAATGCAGGAGAAGGCGAATTTGCTAAAATGAACATTTCTCCGCTTGCCACAAAGTTTGAATAAAAGAAACACCCAAGTCTTGTTTTCGCTCTTTCATCCAACACAAATACGGTTAAACACCCGCAAATTATATTTTGAAATAAATTAAATATATCATGGTAATTAAGAGACAGAGTACAGAATATCTTGGGAAAAAGGAGTCGATTGCTCATCAGTATCTTATCATTAAACCACACAATAACAATATATCTTATAACACAGTAACCCTTTCCCTCATATAGACACTTTCTGACCCCTCTGCAGCAGAAGGCTATTTGAAAACATAGTGACAAAAGAAGAAATTGCACAAAACGTTGCAATTTCTCCTTTTGCCACAATGTTTTCCCACTTATTAGTCATAGGTATCCATTCAATTATAGAGATTTTCCACTTTTTTACAAAATATGTTCAAAGTGATCGTCTGCTGCAGAATTGTCGTATGAGGGAAAGGGGTAATACAATTATTATTGTCTGTTTTCAATGCATTAAAATAAAATTATACCTGAAATTATTATTATCAAACTTTAACGTGATCATAAGCACTGACAACAACATGAAACATTTCTGAATAACCATGATAGATCAACAAAATGTATGCATCAGCAGAAACTGACAAGTTTATCCAAATATTGAAAATAAAAATAATATTTCTCAACCAGAGGGATATATATAGATATATCTCTCTTTTTCCACTCTTTCTTACTGAAAATATGTTTTTGTGGGTCTAAATTTTCTTATCCTTCCATTCTGGTTTTTTAATTTGATGTATTGAATAGCATATGAGGTAAAGGGTAAACAATAGATATTTAATTCATGTTATTTTTTAAAAGTCCTCAGCTTTGATAAAAACTACAGCTAAAACAGTAACATTTTGAACATTAATTGCATTTTTAAAAAGAATGAAATCATTTTAGGGTAAAAGAGAATTTGCTAGTTTTGAGCAATTTCCCCTTTTCCATCAATGTTTTCAAAAAATAGACAGAGCAAAAGCATCAAAAGTATTCAATACAAGGGAAATGTTATATATACAACAAATAAAATAAAAGACAGTCAAAATTCCAAACAAAAATGAAAACTCAATCACAGCTACAAATAATCTACTATGTGATTTTATATTTTTACTCTCAAGGTCAATTAGTATGAGATTACATCTGTACTTTGTATCCCATTGTTCAACCCTTCACCAATACGAAATAGATCTACCTTGTTTGTTTTCCCTTTAATATTATGACAACTTTGTAGAATATAGAAATTAGTTTGTCAAAAAGTGATGTTTAAGAGAAATAAGTATAAATTATTACATCTGAGAGAGGATTGCTAGTAATCATTAACCTTTCCCACAGACAGGACACTTTCTGAAGGCTCTGCAGCAGACGACTTTGAAATCATTGTGGCAAAAGGAGAAACTTTACAAAATGAGGCAATTTCTCCTTTTGCCATGTTTTCAAATCTATTTCATAGTTCAAGAATCATCTATGGAGTTTTCCATGTTTTTGATAGGTTGATTGTTGTTTAAACCCTTTCCTCATATAAACGCCTTCTGACGCCTCTGCAGCAGACGGCTTTTTGAAAACATAGTGACAAAAGAAGAAATTGCACAAAACGTGCAATTTCTCCTTTTGCCACAATGTTTTCCACTTTAAGTCCTAGGTTATCCAATCATCTATGGAGTTGTCCATGGTTTTTGATGGATTGATTGTTGTTTAACACCGGTTTCAACATTTTTTCAGTTATATCATGGCATTTCTGGGTAAGTTACCACAGTACTACTGGTATATTTATCCTGACACCAGCCGGCCAGTCGTAATGCTAACCCTGCAACCCTGAGTGTCAAGGAGGTCCAGTCATTACTACCATTTATAAAGTTTTTGGTATGACCGAGCAGGGGATCAAACCCATGACATTAGCACTCGAGGAGGATGCTCCATGTTTTTGTCTAGATGTTTTCAGATACGTCTGTTGCAGATTTACTGGAAAGGATTTACCCAATGACTGATTAGTATGTTGAGTAAATCAGTCTGATCTTGATTTCGATTTTCTTATCCATAGATGCCAATGCAGTCAATCAATTGAAATTGCTGATAAGTACCCACCACAATTGAAACAACTTACATGCAAAAAGAAGAGCAAGTCAATGTACTAATTAAGTATTGTAAATGAAAATATAGCTTTCAAGAATGAAGTAGAAAAATAAGGCTGGAAGGTTGGAAAATTAAGGAAACAAAAATCATTTGGAGGAGTATTTCTTTTTCAAACAATGATCTGATGTCCTCTTCTATAAGCACTGATAAACCGAGTTTCAGTCTGATATAGGAAATCATTCAATTCCAGCTAAGAAAGATAGAAATCATCCAGATTTCAATTACACTGTTATAACAGAGGTAAAGTTCTTTATCCTTTCCCTCATTTCTATATCTTAAGTGCAAGCACTGACCATACAAGCAAAATAAAAATTAAATATTAGTCATGGTGTATGAGATTAACCCTTTCCCTCATATAGACGCTTTCTGACGCCTCTGCAGCAGATGGCTTTTTGAAAACATAGTGAAGAAGAAATTGCACAAAACGTGCAATTTATCCTTTTGCCACAATGTTTTCCACGTTTTGTCATAGGTCATCCATTCAATTATGGAGATTTTCTATGTTTTGACAAAATACGTTCAAAGTCGTCTGCTGCAGAATTGTCGTATGAGGGAAAGGGTTAATGTCAAGCTAACTGTTGATTGATAACACCGAGTTCACATTTTTATTTAATTAAGCCTTACCATGATATTTGTTTATATCATATCTGCTTAAAATAAAACTTTCCCACAGAAACAATTCTGCAACGACTTTGAACATATTTTGTCAAAAAATAGAAAATCTCTATAATTGAATGGATAACCTATGACTTAAAGTGGAAAACATTGTGGCAAAAGGTGAACATTGCTCGTTTTGAGCAATTTCTTCTTTTGTCACTATGTTAACAAAAAGCTGTCTGCTGCAAAGGCGTCAGAAAGCATCTATATGAGGGAAAGGGTTAAACCTTTCTGACATATAACATACAGAAGCTTTCTGATGTCTCTGCAGCAGATAACTTTTTAAAACACTTTGGCTCATAATGAGCATTTTCCACTTTCGCACCAACATGTTCAACTTTACTCAACCCTTTCCCTCATATAGACGCTTTCTGACGCCTCTGCAGCAGACGGCTTTTTGAAAACATAGTGACAAAAGAAGAAATTGCACAAAACGTGCAATTTCTCCTTTTGCCACAATGTTTTCCACTTTTAGTCATAGGTTATCCATTCAATTATGGAGATTTTCTATGTTTTGACAAAATACGTTCAAAGTCGTCTGCCTAGAAAACAATGTATACTCACTTTTAGTCATAGGTTATCCATTCAATTATGGAGATTTTCTATGTTTTGACAAAATACGTTCAAAGTCGTCTGTCTAGAAAACAATGTATACTCCTAAATATTAACAGTATGATATCAATACAGTCTAGAAAACAATGTATACTCCTAAATATTAACAGTATGATATCAATACAGTCTAGGAAACTATATAGGAAATGTAGAAATATACAGCTCATGCTTAGCACTTTTTCTTTTTCCCACAATGTATTCAAAGGTCGTCTACCGTAGAGGCATTAACTTAAGGCTATGTGTATCAGTGGATTTAAATACTTCCCACATACACCAAATCTGCAAACATCTCAGCAAACATATGGAAAATCTGTATAAACGAAAGGAAAATTATTGACATGCATTTTAAACATTGTGGCAAAAGGAGAAAGTGCTCATTATGAGCCATATTTTCCTATTGTAACAATGTTTTAAAAGTCGTCTAGTGCAGAGGTGTCAGAAAGCTTCTGAATGCGGGAAAGAGTGCTCGATCATTATTAGAAATTCCTCCTTTTGCCAACATGTTATCAAGTTTACACAATCATTATACTTTCTCTTGTAAATATTTTCCATGTTTTCAAAGTAAGTGTATGTGGGAAGGGGTTAAAGAAGACTTAGCAAGGTAAATTGTCTTAATTTTAAGCTGTTAAAGGTGACTTTTAAAACAACATTATATGAGCCGTCCTGCGAGAAAACCAACATTGTGGACTCTGCGTAAAGTATCGATCCAGATCAGCCTAAGCATGACGTGCAGGCTTCGCCGGATAAACAATTTTCACCTCCTGTGGATTTTCTTTTTCAGGACTGACATTACTCTATACCCCTGATACGGAATGTGTCGGCCCAGATCAGTCTGCGCGGACTGCGTAGGCTGATCTGGCTCTATACATTACACAGAGGCCATAATGTTGGTTTTCTCGCGGGATGGCTCATATATCAATGTGCAGTCTTATCAATAAATTGTTATTATATGCTGCATGCATCATTTTATTTATCACTTACACAAAACTTATTTGCATCAACCCTTTTCAATATGCATTTGATGCCATACAAGCAAATACTTCTTTTTTGAAATCATTGCAGCAAAGGAGAAATTACATAATCAGCAATTTCTCAATTTCTTTTCAATAATAAATTGTTGTATTTGGGAAACGTTTGGGAAACGTTTGAGTGAGGTGAACTTGGCCAGCAATATTCCCACAAAGACCATTTTTGGTTGCATTTCAATAAATTGACCTACTTGCAAGAAATAAGGTCAACATCCAAAGATGACATAATTGGGTTAATCCTGAATCTTAAAACAAAACCTAAATGGTTACCCCTTTTCCCGATAGATGTGTTTTGATATACGCATATGAGGCAGAAGATATCCTTGTTACAAGATTGTGGGAAAAGGAAAATATGCTCAGACTAAGCAATTGCTTGTTAACCCTATATGTTTTCATTTATGTCTAAAAACAATATTTTTCTTATATTTTTCCCATTCCATTTGGAATGGTATTTAAAGAAACAAATTAAGTATTGGGTGGCTACAAAACATCCTCCCTGTGTCACACATGGACAGGTATACAAGACTTGAATTCATCTCTGGTTACTGATTGATTACCCCATATGGACATCCTCTAACCCTTTCCCTCATATAGACGCCTCTGCAGCAGACAGCTTTTTGAAAACATAGTGACAAAAGAAGAAATTGCACAAAACGTGCAATTTCTCCTTTTGCCACAATGTTTTCCACTTTTTGTCATAGGTTATCCATTCAATTATTGAGATTTTCTATGTTTTGACAAAATACGTTCAAAGTCGTCTGCTGCAGAATTGTTGTATGAGGGAAAGGGTTAAACTTATGGACTACATAACAACCTTTGACCCTCTCCAACATCCTTTTGCAACATTTGTTTTCAAGTTAATGCAATATAAGTTTTGTTTTCCTTTATAGAAGTTGCATAGCTATGATTTAATGTGTTCAAGGTCATATTCTTCAGACTTTGTTGTTAATGTTAAATTTTATAAGATAAGCACTTTTTCACAATTGAAATTTATGGAAACTTCAAAATGAAAATATATTTATTTCATTGAACAGTGAAGAAAACAATCTGGCAAATGCTCATCATGAGCAATTTCTCTTTTTTACCCACATATTTTTTCGAAAGTCAGCTGTAGGTGTGATGGATAATTTGGCATACGGGCAAACCCATAGTTTCTATTTTGAACTATTTGCACCAACTTTTCACCCTTGCTTTGAATGTTTGGTAATTATTCAGAACTGAAACAGAACAGTTTTACGCAGTTTTTAACTGCATTTCAGTCATAACATGGCAGCCAGTTTACCGTACATGTGTTTCCTGACTTTCTAGTACCTGTTAACCCTTTCCCACATATATACACTTACTGAAACCTCTGCAGCAGACAATTTTTTGAAAACATTGTAGCATAAGAAGATATTGCTCAAAACGAGCAATTTCTCTTTTTGCCACAATATTTTCAACTCAATTCAATATCTAGACTTTCATTTAAAGAGATTGTCTATGTTTTTGCCCACATGATTTCAAAGTCGTCTGCTGCAGATTTGTTGTATGTGGGAAAAGGTTAACCATTCAATATTCTTTCCAAGTTACTGGCTACTTTTTCAGATAGACTATTAAGGCAATGATGGTATAAAGATGAATGACTCTATTACAGGTTTGAGTTTATGAATTACTTTTGTCAATCATTGGAAAGAATGAATGGCAATGCCCGGAGGGTTCAAACTCAATTCAAGCTAAATTCAAACTCAATTTGTTTGCAAACAATGTGATGAAATTGATTTACTTTTGTCTCTAAATTATACCAGAGTTCTATGTTGCCTTATTTTCTATACTGCTGGTCGACATGTGTATTAATATTTATAGTAGTATATAAGCATAATGATCAGTAAAATAATGGCATGTACATGTAGACAGACAATTATAATAATAATTATTAATTATTATAATTCTGATTTTCAAACTATTCGCTTACACCAGCAAATAAATAAGCTTACACATTAAAGTCATTCACACTTGCAGACCAATTCCAAAGTCGACTGCTGCAGATTTGTTGTATGTGGGACATGAGAAGTAACTTATTCCTTTTCCCACATTGTTCTCAATTCTGTAACAGTGTTAACCCTTTCCCACTTTACAGCAGACGACTTTAGAAAATGAGAAATTTATTCTTTTGCCACAATGTTTTCAACACTATTTTATAATTAATCTCTCATTTATGTAGATATTTCATGTTTTTGTCAATATGTTTTAAAAGTTGTCTGCTGCAGAATGTTGTAAGTGGGAAAGGAATAACAAACAGTTGTATAATGAGGGTAAAATATGTATGGCTTATGGCTATGTCACATCCATTTTCACATCTTATTATCTTATGAATAATTTTTATCAGAAATGTGAAACGGTTTTTATCAACATTTAAACTTGAGTTTCAAGTACCTGTTCATTATGGTTACTTAACTAGGAAGAATATATATGAAATTTAGGTCTTCCATTTTACCCTTACCCTCATTTGACAATTCTGCAGCAGACGACTTTGAACATATTTTGTAAAAAAAATAGAAAATCTCTATAATTGAATGGATAACCTATGACTAAAAGTGGAAAACATTGTGTCAAAAGGAAAAATTGCTCGTTTTGAGCAATTTCTTCTTTTGTCACTTTGTTTTCAAAAAGCTGTCTGCTGCAGAGGCGTCAGAAAGCGTCTATATGAGCGAAAGAGTTAAATATGAAAACATAAATTATGTCCACATGAAGTGCTATATATAGCTGAGTGCGAGGGTAAACAACAAACAGAGATATAAAAATATAATGGACAAAACATTAATATTCCAACTTTTTATTTGACATGAGAGGCGACGATATATTCAATAAGTGTGAGACTATGAAAATATATCAAAGTTGAACTTAGTCTACCCTGACATTTTACCCATGATCATGAACTATATCTTGAGAAAAGGGAATTTCATTAGTCACAAACTGAATTATGTACAACCCCCGAATGCTGTATTTCTTAATTGTATCTAAATAATGAAAGTTTAATAATTTTGTAACCTTTTATGTTGTTTTGTTTCTCTCAACTTTCCTTTCAAAGAGACAAGATTTGTTAATTTGGTTACTGACCTGGAACTGTCAAGTTCACTGTAACTAACCCAAACCAAAACTTATGATTTTTTCACTTATCTGGAGATACTGTTATACATACTTCATGTCTAAGCTCTATCAACAATACATTTGACTTGAATAAATGAAGTTTTTCAGATACATTGACTATGTAGAATGCTTTTTATCATGCTATGATGATGAAAGGTGGATCTTCTGACCCCCTGTTATGCCAACCAACAAATGGCACTGCTTATTATGATCTCTGTTAAATAGCATGATAATGTATTTGAAAGTAAAAAATTTAAGCATCATATAAATCAAATTAAAAAAACATGGTTTAAAGCAACTGTCGGTATCAAACAATGATGTTGTAATAAATTTCATACCCAAAGGAGAATGTTAAACATATTATTCATTTTTTTACGGAACCAGCAGCATATGATATAGATAAAAATTGTTAAATATAACATGATTCTACTCCAATTATTTAAGTTATCGATTTAAAGTATATAGCATGGAGACACCGGTTCTCGAAACTCTTAACATTTATCAAGGCTCATGGAAGTACTTATGAATTCATATCCAAAACCAACAATACTGACAAATAAATTCAACAATTTATTTGTAAACAAAGCATCGGTTTCGCATAAAATTAATTACGTATATATTGCGTTTTGGAAATATGTAAATAGTCTTTGAACAAAAATTCGAGAAGAGGTACGGTTCTGAAACAGGGACCTCCAAGAGGCGAAGCCGGTGATGTTTCCCGACAAGGCAATGTGTATAAACTTTTTCGATGCAGTCATGATTCTGCTACATTTTGATTGGATGAAAAGAAAATATCGAAACAAAAAAGACTTCTAGATGAAATAATTAAATATGGTAATACATACTCGATAAAGGAACGAGCACAAGTAATTTTATACGAGACCATTTGCGTTTAATAACACTCATCGTCTATTTCTAAAACGAGTTCAAATAAAAACTCAAGGGTTTTCTGACTTTCCAGAAATGGCAAATCCAATTCCAAATTCCTGTAATATGACGACTTTATATTAGCGTAACACAAATGACGAATAAATAACCAAAAGGAAAACGACAGAAATGATAGGAAAGGAGTTTCACTCATCACAAATGTAGTTCCGTAAATTATGAAATTGTTTCATTTGAAGTACTTTATGAAGGGCAAGATGATGATGATTTTTATTTTTTTTGCTTAGGTTGGTATGACTCGTAAATAACTGATAATGCTGCAAGCAAGGGCTAACTGCAGTTCACGGGGGATTATTTACCGATCACAAAAGTTAATAAATGTTTACTCGAAATAGGTAGAACCTATACTCATATTAATAGAACTAAAACATAAATACCAACAATGCTCGAAGTGTCTGTTGTTTTAAACGATGACATGGAGATCCAAAATGGCAGATACAGCTTTTCTTCATGACGACTTTATTCAAACGTTGTTAGAAATCCTTTCTCCAGGAAGTTTAGACCATTTGAAACCGGAATACTGTAGTCAGTTTACATGAATATACCCCACCCACCAAAATCAATGAAGTTGGGTCCTTGACAGCAACAGTTTTCTTTAAAACATTGTACTTATCTCAATAAAATTCAATTAATATTTTGTAAAATATGTTAATTAAACACTAAGGCTAAATAGATAGAAATAAAACTTACAATCTCTTACATTTTTAAGATTCTTAATGTTTTTGACTGGACATGTTTGTTTGGATTTGTTTTTACTTCCTGTTTAGTAGCAACGAGGTGAATACATAATGGGCTTCTAGTAAAACTTTTACTTTAATTCTAAATTACATCGTCATGAAAGCAAAATATTTTTTGATTAAATCGATAATGCTTTGTGCATTAACGTGAATTTAAACAAGTAGAACAGATTAAGTATTACCTGCTTTATCCTATCACACCATCATTTCCCACCATATGACGTCACGAACTGTCTCGCTTGGTTTCACCGCAACAGAGTGAAAACATTCTCCCAATGCAAGTAAATATGTGACATGTTTACAAAAATAAGATTTTGTCTTTGGGTTTTCTCTGAAGACTGTCATCTATCGAAGCTTTAAAGGTATGTACGTTTTTCTAAGCGATACTTATATACAGCTCGTAACCGTTCCATATATGAGCCGTTCCACGAGAAAACCAGCATTATGGCCTCTGCGAAATGTATCGACCAGATCAGCCTGCGCAGTCCGTGCATGCTATTCCGGGCCGACACATTCCGTCTCAGGGGGAAAGAGGGTGAGTGATGATTCCTGAAACAGAAAATCCAGAGGAGGCGAAAAGTGTCTGCCCGGATTAGCCTGCGCGGTATGCTTAGGCTGATCCGGGTCGATACTTTACGCAGAGTTAACACCCTTGGTTTTCTCGTAATTTGGCTCATATCATGATTTTCAAAATAACGCCGTGTTATTTCTAAAATGTTGGTTGACGAGCAATTACCTGACATGACAATCACAGAACATATCGCCTAATTGGAGAACATCTTATGCGGGAGTAGACGATTAGGGCCTAATCTTTTTTACACGTAGAATGCAATTTCTTTCGGTTGCCGAAATTTAAATTGCTTGATTTCAAGTTCCTGGAAGAGTAAACTATTTTGCAGTAAGAGCCAATCACATATTAGGGCCTACTCAGTCAGGATTGGACCTGACATCAAGATTGTTTATTACAATTTACATACATGTAAGGATGAGACGTTCAACTTCCACAGCTTCTCTTCCACACGTTGACAGGCGGGGAATTTAAACAGATGTCTAGACTGTTACAAGGAACTTCCTCTAACATTTTACAATCTGTTGATTGCCATACGGAACAGGCATACTGTATTAACCAATATGTACACGTTTAATATTTTCTAAAAATTTCAACATGTTTAAGTTTACTGGCTTAAATTGCATTTGTTTTCCTGTGATTCTGGAGAATTATTTGGGGCCAAGAATACGGGGATTGGAATTATGACTTATTTCTCTTCAAACAACGGTGTCTGCGCCAGGAACATGATTACTGTATTGCATACAGTGTAGACCCTAGTCAGATCGTCACCTTTCCGAAACATAATTTTTTTACCAGGCTGTATAACGTTTGCCAGTCATCAATATCTGGTTTGGGAACTGAAGAAAACGTAACGACTGATAACATGCCTGATGAAACGACGTCAATTAAGATTTATAGTCTTAAATTCGAAAGGAATGCCATTTATATCTTTATTCTCAGAGAAAGGACTGTTTGTATTCCAGGAACTTTGCTTGTTTATCCCAACTAAAGGGAAATGGCGGGTGTTGCAACAGCTGAGAGAAACTACTGGCGAAGGAAACTGCCTACCAAGTTTCATCTTATTCTGGAGCGCCTCGGTAGAGTTGTAGTTCGTGACAGTCCAACCGATATCCTAAAATATGCTGCGGATTATTTGGAACTGAAAATGGTAGAAGAACAAGGTAACGACACAAACAAATTGGTTGATTTTAGCGTTAATTGACGTTTCAACAGTATTTAAACGTCACGACAAACACCTCACTTATTTGACGGCAACTATTTTATTATGTATGTAGTTATATAGTGCTCATATTGGTAAATTCTAGACGCAAAGAAGATCTACGCGGATGAATAGATACTCAACAATGTTCGGGATAAAGGGATAAATACGCGTTGCTTATGGTCACTTATGATGTCACAGTAACTATCGTTCCTATTTTTCACAGAAAAAGCAAAGCTTTTCCGACGACATCGTAAGAACTCTTAGAGTCAAGAAAGCCGGTGCAATTCGAACTATTTCTTGATTTATTCAATGTTCAAAACATTATCATTTCGAACTTTGGAAACACGTTATATGAGTCAGACTTCCTTGATTTAATGATAACAATGTATTTATATCTTTGTATTAGATAAACGGTATCATATTATAAAATATGCAAATCAAGGAGGCATTCTTTCACAACAAAGAAATCTTTTGAATAAGGGCTTTCCGAAAATAACTGCTTATAAATCCTTTCCAAAACAATTCTTTACATGGGCAAGTATAATAGAGATAAACCCCACTGCAGGAGTCAACCATTGCGAAAAGTGTAGATTCAGAACAGGCATATTGAGTGTCCATATAAATTCCCTTAACCTTTTCAGCACGAATAGCTATATTGAATTTTGTTTGTGAATAACCTAAATCAGGTTAAGGTTAGACATCTCGTGACGAGCGGTCAAATTATTCCAAAATACTTATTACATGAATAATGGATTCGGCCTATTTTGAACTTGGAAGAGTTTTCTTTCAGAAATACTGTACTGAAAGAGTTCAATTATGTACTACACATTGGTAGAAGCTTCGAGATTGAAATGGCGTACATGCTCATCTGAATCTGCATTTGCCTCAAAAACACTACTGATTGTTCTCCCTTGTGACATATCAAGGGTAAATATTACTTTTTCTACGATGTTAATGGGCTAGTAGGGGATTAAGCCAACCACGTGTTTACATGTACTTTCTCCTCGCCCTTTTTATATCATTTAAACTCGTTAAAGCCCTTACATATTTGTTGCAGCTGAAAGAAGTGTTTTGCCAAAGAACTCGTACCTAAAACAGTTATTAGAGAAGAAATTTTCCACAGTCCGACCACGAGATGACGTCGAACATGGAGAAGCTATTCTTGCATCAACAGAAGGTAAGTCGAAAACAACCAATGATTGATTGATTGATTGGGTTTTAACGCCGTTTTTAAAAATTTCTCAGTTATATCACGGCGGCCAGTTCACCTACTCATGCATTTCCTGGTTTTCTCACACCAGTACTCCACACAACAATCTTCCCAAGCAACTGGCTGCTTTCCCACATAGACTTAGCCCGTTGGTGGAAGACGAATGACGCATGTCGCATTGACATTTGTCAATCGTCGAAAAGAAAAGTGGCCGAGCCGGGATTCGAACTAACAACCCATGGATTGACAGCCCGCGTCGCTACCGACTGAGCTACCGGGGCTCGGTCGAAAACAACCAAATCATAATATCCGTCTTTCATAAGTTTATTTAAGGATGAACTGAACTGAGAAGTAGATATTTAAAAAACAAAAATTGTAATATTGTTATTAAATCTTCTGATTATGTTGTCAATTAAAATATGTTTAGTCATATCATGCCTTGTTATAATGCTACAAAATTTAAAACATAGTGGATTAAATTTGTTTGAGATAAAGAGCTGATTTTTTTTGTGAGTCTTCCAAGCGCTGTCCAGACGCTATGTTTGATTATATAATATAGCTGGGTCAAAAATCCATGTATATAAATTGTAATCTAGAACTCTTATTGTATCATATGTACGGTGGCACAGGGGTGACATGTGTATGCTTTTATTTATCTCGTGCGCACGACATACTAAGTCGTCCGCACGAGATACTATGTCGTGTGCACGAGTTACTTAGTCGTGCGCACGAGATACTAAGTCGTGCGCAAGAGATACTTAAGTCGTGCGCACGAGATACTATGTCGTGCGAACGAGTTACTATGTCGTGCGCACGAGTTACTAAGTCGTGCGCACGAGATATTTAAGTCGTGCGCACGAGATACTATGTCGTGCACACGAGTTACTAAGTCGTGCGTACGAGATACTATGTCGAGCGCACGAGATACGTTGTACTTAAAGACTTAATTATCTCGTGCGCACGACATAGTATCTCGTTCGCACGACTTAGTATGTCGTGCGCACGAGATAAATAAAAATATACACATGTCACCTCTGTTCCACCGTACATATATGCCTTTGAAAATAAGTAGATAATATTGGAACACTGTAATGACAATTGAAGATATGTTTGAAAAATAAATAAATATATATCCATACATTTTCAAGACAACTGAAAACTTTGCTCAGTGACATATACTTTTCTTTTTAGATATTGATAACTGATAGTTATTGCAATAATCTGAAGAAGTTTCAGAAATAGTTAAATATTATAAATATGTTTTTTCTTTATTTCAAAGTTTCGAACTTGTCTATGCTTGCACCTGACAGATATGGGTTCTCGTTAGGGCAAAAAAGCGTCTATTGTTTAAGTTTAATTACAACATATCACAATTAACTTCCAAAGATATAGATAAAATAAGTTCAGAATGAGATTTAAACCACAAGAAGACAAACAATTAGCATCATCTTTCAAATATTGGCAATTTGCATGAAAACGTGTTTTTTGTTTATGTGCTGAAATAGCCAAAAGTGTATCACAGGCGTCCGAATTTCTATTACAGCAAAAAATGCGAAAAATCACACAATACCTCGTTAAAATACTCCATGCCGCCATGCGCTGACGTCACAATAATCACGTTCCGCAGCGAATATTTAACGCGAAATGACGCGCTTTTTTAGAATATTGTACCTGAGCAATGTTTGTTCGGGTTGGCATTTAATCATTTTTCTTCGAAAAATAATATTTTCATAAAAATACGGTATTTATTTGTACGTTTTCGAAAGGAGTATAACAAATATTTTTTAGACCGTGTTTTAAATCGTTGTTTGATTAATCTGTCGCTGCGGAATGTTGCAAATTGTGACGTCAGCGCATGGCGGTAAGGACAACTGCAAATTTCCAAATATAATGAACATTAAGCTTAAAAACGCCAGCGTATTTGTCGGTTGGCAAATATTGATGTGGTGATCACGAGAAAAATCATTTATGAACCTGTCTCTACCTGGGACCAGGTCGTTTTAGACGTTTTTCTGCGGAAATTATAGCCCGAATCGAGCGAGGGGGTAAAATGCCGTTGCACACCTTGTCATTATTATTACACTATATGGACGTATAGAGGGGCTATTTATAGTAACACGTGCGGGATTCCCCAAATTACCATTACGATCATTTTTATCAAAGCGTATAGACAATATAGAGATACTTTTTGTGTATTTTAACGAGGTATTGTGTGATTTCCGCATTTTTTGCTGTAATAGAAATTCGGACGCCTGTGATATCATATGACTTTCATAAATGAATCTAGCATAACGTTAAGCACAGCATCATACCATTTTTATTATTATTATTATCCATACATCTAACTATCAAAAAAGCAATGTTACAACAAAAGTTAAATATTATAAAAAATGCACGTTTCAGTTCAGTACATCCTTAAGACTACTTTGACCGGGTGCATGCTAATGGCATACTTGACGTAATGCCATAGTTATTCAATAGTCTTTATGATACACCCAATCTTTTTGTTAAAATGATATTTCACACAGTCAATTTTATATGGAATAAATTATACAAGAAAGGCTTTTTTCTGTGTTACATTTGTCAATGACACATTCCATTCATTTCTTGTTTTGATTTATTCTCGCCATGCAGAATTAATTATTGGGCGAGTAGCAATGACCAATGACCAAGTTTGATATGTTTACTGGTAACGTTACGACGAATCTGATCCACTTTTTACTATGACCAAATACAACATGACATGATAAATGTGTCTGTCGCAAGACAATCACAAGATATGCGATTTATATTTATCACAAATGATACAAAGTGCACCGATTTAGTCCTATCCTTTTTTTATGATAATAATGGGTAGTAATATTACCTTGTTACATTTATTCAACCGACATTCCCTATTTATTAAACTTTGATACTTCTCAGTTTTATCTGGATCTATACTGTTCAGGTATGCGAACATATACCTTTCAAACAAACGGATTCAAATGTGGAATGCAAACTTAATTACTCAATTCTTGAAATATATCATTTACGATATATATGTCAGTTCTTTGTACAAATATAATTATAATAAAATAGTGTTTACACCAAATGTAGAATGTCAAGGACGTTGGGAAATCGGTGAGTTGAAACGATATTTGTGAGATTCACCATCATGTATCCTCCAGTTGAAAACCCTTTCCACTTCTACCAATTCACTAGCCTACTTGTTAAGGCATTCGATTCGGGAGTAGCAATCGAAGGTTTGAATCGCAGTGGTGGCAGTTGGGTCCGTTCTGGCATGTTGGGTAGCCGCCGGCTATTACATAATGGTACCAAAAGCTGCGAGGTGTCTGTAAAAAAATAAGACTCGGGAAGTAAATATGTCCTGGACAAAAGTGTCTCATAAGACAGAAATGATTGGATCTTTTAATATTGGTGACACTATAATAAAAACACAATTTACTTATATACGTATTTTGACGCCGCTGCAGCGGGCGATTTTTGAAAACATTCTGGCAAAAGGAGAAAATGCTCATGATGAACAATTTCTCCTTTGGCCACCATTTTTCAATTATATTCAATAGGGGGTTGTCTTCGTGGTTTTGTTAATTACATACATTTTCCATTGCCAATATGTTTCAAAGTCGTCTGCTGTTGATTAGTTGTATACATGGGAAAGCGTAACAATACTTGTAATTGTATTTTTAGTCACAACACCTGCAAAGCATATGCATTTGTAGAGATTTGTATCAAGCAGGCTTTTCATGTTATCTCGTACTTGATTGCTGATTTGTTCGAATTAAGACTTTCCTCTATATCTCAGTCGGTAGCGACGCGGGCTGTCAATCAAGGGGTTGTGAGTTCGAACCCCAGCTCGACCAACATTCTTCCCGACGTTTGATAAAAGTCAATGCGACAAACGTCATTCGTCTTTCACCAATGGGCTAACAGTTTATGTGGAAAAGCAGCTAGTCGCTCTGAAAAAATATTGTGTGGAGTTCTGGTGCGAGAAAACTAGACTCATGCGTAGGTGAACTGGCTGGAACGATAAATTATAGAGAATCTCGTCGAAAAAAAACACGTTTCATACTTCTGGAGAAAACACTTTTGCAAATGGAGGAAATGTTCAATCGAAGCAATATCTCCCAAATTCCCAACTTCCAAATGATTCACAAACTTTAAAAGTCGTCTGCTGCAGAAACACTTGAATTCGTATCAGCCCTATGTAATAAGTAAGACGAGACATATTTACCTTCAAACCAATGCATACCGTATAAAAACTAACGACTTGCTTCTAAGAAAAAAGAAAATATCTGGGTATTTCATTTCATAGATATATATATATATATATGTGTGTAATTCTCATTTTTCGAAAATGATTATTTTTCTTTTCAATGAACCTACCTTAAATATACGTTTTCTACGAAAAAATAATACGAATAATGAAACAGGTCAGGCGACATGGCGCCTTATTATTGACACTCCGACGGGGAATCATTTAAGATCACATTGGCGTACAGCAAGTGGGTCTTGGCATCTAGCGTTTTTGTAAAATGATAAATTAATTAACTACGAATAATCTGAAGCCTCTGCAGCAAACGACTTTTGAAGACTTTTTGACAAAAGGAGAAATTGCTCAATATTTGCCACAATGTTTTCAACTGTATTCTAAAACTAAACGTTTATAGAAAGATATTTTCCAATTTGTTCACAACATAATTTCAAAATCTTCAGCTACAGATTTGTTGTATGTGGAAAAGGTTTAATGTCTATATAACATTTTGGCGGAAAGGAAAGTCACTGGTGAGACTGTGCAAATGCATTAAGATCCAAAATCGCTAGACACGGCTCATGTGTGTTTTGCTCCGTGAAAAGTCGGCCATATAACATATATATGAAATTACATAGAGATTAGCTTACAGGATGTTTTTATGTCCTTGGTAGGCAGGTGCTGTTTGTCCCTTTCCTTTATACTTTTCACAACTTACGTATCTACAACAGACAGGTGTGAACAATGTCGGTAAATGAAAATCAAGTTAAAATATTGTGGCAAAAGGAGGAAGTGCTCGTTTTGAACAATTTCATCTTTTTTCATATTGTTTTCAATTGTCGTCTGCTGCAAAGGGAAAGGGTTAAAGCCGTGATGCAGTAATTGTGTTCTAGTAATGGTAATTTTCTTAGAATGCTGATATGTGTCACTTCCAACATGTTTCAAAAGTCGTCTGCTGCAGATGCCTGAACTACGTCTGCATTTAAGAAAGCCAGAACCATATATAAGATAGAAGAAATTACATAAAGACTGGGTTATATGATGTATCCTTGACAGATGGGTGTTATTTGACCCTTTCCCACACAAAACAAATCTGAAGCAGATGACTATGCAAACATCTAGGCAAAAATATTGACACTCTGTACATATATATAATAGAGTAATTGTTGAATAGAGTTAAACACACTGTGGCAACGGGAGATTTAGCTCATCTCGAGCAATGTCTCCTATTGCCACACTGTCTTCCGAAATATTCTGTTGCAGATGCGTCAGTGAGCGTCTGTGTGTGGTAAATGGTTAACCCTTGCCTTTATATAGTAGACAATTGACGTGTCTACATCAAGCGGTATTATAAAACCTGTGTAGAGGAAAATATTGCTCTAGATGAACAAGTTCTTCTTAATCCTGATGTTTTCACGTCTGTATAAAGACGTGTGTTAAATGCGTCCAGATAATAACATCTTGCCTTATATGTTTACAAGTATAAAAATTGCTGCAAAATGCAGCAAAAAACGGTTGCACGGTGAAATGAAATAGTTTCTATACAAAATATACCATATATTGATGCATATTTACACATGTGCAGTAGACGAATTTTTAAACATTGTGACAAAAGGAGAAACTGCTCATGATGTGTTGCTTGCTCATAATGAGCAGTTTCTTCTTTTGCTACAATGGTTTCATATATATTTGATTATTATACTATAGGGACGTAGATATCTACGTTCCTGATTATGATATAATTTATAGAGATTTCATTAAAGATATATTTGCATAGATGTTTCCAAAGCCGTCTATTGTCGAGTTAATTAATACGTGTAGTTATTAAATTATTGAAGTTGATGAGCTAGTAAACAACTGCAAGGCGCATTACAGAAAATCGGGAGCTCAATAAGCAAAATCATAAGTTACATAACTATTTTCTACGGTTGTGAATGTACTTCAATAATGTTGTAGTGATTTGGAAATGTTTTGTCCTGATTATTTGACACACACGGGCGGGACTTGATACAGATTTCTGAATATATACTTTGTGATTTAGACAGGTTTTTACGTAACCGCTCGTTAAAATCCGTGAACTTTCGGTTATCACTCAACATGCACACATACTTTATAAAAGAGTGATTATAAGTTGTATTACCAATTATCTACGTTAACATCTTACTTACACCAATAAACGATACAGAGATCTGTATCAAGTCCCGCCCTGACGTGTTGAATAATCAGGACGATAACTGCCGACCATTCTATACATGTGTACTTAATCTCTCTAAATGTGCTGAACTTCAGAGTATACTTAGTTTAGTCAAAGTTTTAAACAAGTTTAAAAGTTGTCTTGAAATATTAGAATCATAATTCTGGGATAAAAATAGAGTAATAATTTCACTTTCCAGTACAAAACTACAATGAACATCTAAATATTGATCGTTTATGCTTCCTTTTTACTGGGTAGACATACCAAGTAAGCCAATTTGTGAACATTTTCATGACTTTCAATTGACTGTTTTTCAACATTATTGTCAAAATAGTTTTGAACTATTTATTTCTTACTTTGTTGTCACTATTCGCAATATTTGCAGAAGTTTCCATATTTAATTTCGTTTATCACCAGTTGAGCACCTTTAAGGATACGACGATTTACTGAAAATTACATTCTTTGTGAAAGTTACTTAGATGTCATTTTATTTATATCTATGAGTTTTGACCCATTTATTACTCATCCTATTTATCTATTTCCACAGAAATGTTGATAAAGCAAACTAAATTTAGAATCGTGTATTTGAATAGTATACACAGCACAGATACACATTATCCGTTGTAATACCAATATTGATCAACGTTCTCTATTTGTATGGTATACTATAAAAGATCGAAAAGCAAACACAAAATTGATGTAATCCAACATTAAACTTGTTTGTATCGTACGTATATAAACATTATAAATACAATTAATTAAGGAATGATACGTCGATTGTGTGTGTCAAGTAAAACTAACACATCCTTGCTTTCCCCCTCTCAAAATGTCATTATAAAGAAGTAAAAGAAAGTGTGTCACCTACTTTTGTTAGTAGACTTTGATTTGATGTTACAAACTACATAAGTGGACCGCGCTTCACGAACACTGATCTTCGGGACATAGCGACCAGCGAAAAAACAGACCAGCCTACGCTTCGGAATAGTCGGAACTGGATCTTCCCCTTTCGCCATCTGGTCGTTCACGTGCATGTACTCAGAAGGCTTTTGAAGAAAAGTTATGACAAAACCCCGACTTTATAAGTTTGCAATTTGATTAATGCAATCACGGTCGGTTTTCGCATGGCGTGGCTCCTTTTATAATATTACGTTGTTCACATACTATTATCTCCGTGAATTAATCATGAGATGATCTAGATAATGGTCCGTGAGATCTATCTCATCTAAATGCACGCGATTTGTCAGTTTCTTTCATTGGTGTTCTTTCGAACCGTGAAAGCTCAGTCAGTTAGGCTCGGCAATTCACTGTTTCCGCTGATTGATCAACTCGGTGTGTGTTTGTTTTTGAGGGATTTAACGCCTCTTTTAACATTATTTCAGTTATATCAAGGTGACAATTTACTTATTCGTGATCCCTGGGTAAACAAACCAGTACTAGGCTAGGAAACGTGCCTTGCCCGAGAGCACTCCACCATGACCGTCGAGCCGAGACTGGGAATCACTAACGCTAACCACTCGTCCACGGCGGATCCCTGATTAACTCATTGTGACCAACGTTAAGTTGTATGGAGAGCAGGTGTAGGCACGTTTTGTAAACTGTCCGGTGTGATATTACTGAAATACTACATATATATAAATGTATGCGAACAATAGGGCAAAAGAAAAAATTGTAAATTGTAATACAAAATACTGTACTCCTACATTTAACCCTTTCCCACATACAGACGCGTTATGACGCCTCTCGGGCAGTCGACCTTTGAAAACATTGTGTAGAAGGGAGATGTTGCTCATAATGAGTAATTTATCATTTTTTCACAATGTTTTCAACTCTATTCAATAGTTCTACTTTCTTTTATAGAGACATTCAACCTTTTTGTCGACATGTTTCCAAAGTCTACTACTTCAGAACTTTTGCATGTGGGAACGCGTTAAAAGAACCAAACATACAATTCTTTACGACAAACTATAATCCCAGACCGACTAACAAGATTCCCTTTTCCCTGACACGGTTTACATAGCATAGTAACATTTGTATTGGATTCAAGACGGGTAAACCTGTATCCTATCATTGTCTTAACCCTTTCCCCTTATACGACAATTCTGCAGCAGACGACTTTGAACTTATTTTGTCAAAAAATAGAAAATCTCTATAGTTGAATATCGCTATGTTCACAAAAAGCCGCCTGCTGCAGAGGCGTCAGAAAGCGTCTATATGAGGAAAAGGGTTACAAGGGCAATGTATCTGAGAATACACTATTTACGTAAATTTGATCTTTCATTTTTTAAAGTTAATAATTTACATTGTTTGCAATTGAATTGTTATTGTTATAAAAAAAGGAGATAAAATCGCAAACGAATCTTACCCATTTTCTCATAATGAGCAATACCTCTTTTGGCCAGTACAATTCTAGATACTATGCATATACATTTGTGTATAGAGATTTTCCAATGTTTTACAAGTCGTCTGCTTAACCCTTTTCCTCATATAGACGCTTTCTGACGCCTCTGCAGCAGACGGCTTTTTGAAAACATAGTGACAAAAGAAGAAATTTCTCAAGACGAGCAATTTCTCCTTTTGCCACAATGTTTTCCACTTTAGGTCATAGGTTATCCATTCAATTATAGAGATTTTCTATTTTTTAACAAAATATGTTTAAAGTCGTCTGCTGCAGAATTGTTGTATGAGGGAAAGGGTTAAGATTCATTGTATATTGGAAAATGTTTGAACTAGGTAAACTAACATTTCCTTGTATATATTCAACTGAAGAACAGTAATCCATGTTAACGGCTGTTGCCCCTGCATGTTAACCCTTTCCACAGTAAACAAAGGTGCAACAGGCGACTTTTAAACACATGTTTGCATACTAAGGAAAATGTCTATAAAATGTATAAATGATAGTATGATAATTGATTAGAGTAGAAAACATCTAGGAAAAGGGAACTTGTTTATTCTTAGCAATTTCTCCTTTTTGCCAAGATGTGTCAGATAGATCTGCATGTGGGAATAGTTTAAGCATGTTTCTATAGGCTATACTAATTATCAAAGAAAACTATAGACGAAAACGTACATGTGTGTAAACTCATGGTATTTAAAACAAAGAAATCTTCCAAAAGCCTCCGAACTGCAATGTATCTGACAAGAAAAGAGATATATCTAGACGAAATGCCCATTTTCCTATAAATACAAAGGTCAAAAAATTTAATGGGTCTAGGTAGATCCTTCAATATTCGAAATCAAGCAAAATGTGTAAAAGCCATTCTTCTGGCGAAAAGCTAGACATCCAACCCAGATAAACTGCATCAATATTCCTTAACATGATTACACCACGAGAATGTATACTCATTCTACTCTTTTGTGCTTGACTCGGCACTGAACAAAGAAAGAACGTAATAGAGAAAACCGCATTCTTGTTGCATCTTAAAATACGATTATAGAAAACTATCGGTCCACCTATATTCGATTGCGCCTATACTCATTCATACTGTTTAACCGAGTTTTTCTGGACGCTAAACTTGTCAGTCGTAATCTACGATATATAAACACTTAAACCAAAATAAACATACAACGAGTTCATTCAGACTTTGGATGAACCACACATTCGACGTAACTGCGTTCAGTTTTGCGTAAAACTTCGAATTTAATTTTTAAAGGTAAGGCTTTTTCTTTTACCTTAACAAGTAGTAAATGTAATATAATCTTTTTGTTACCTTTTAGCCAAACATATTTATTTTACAACAATTGTGTTTGGGATTACTTATCTTTAATGACAGAAAGATATATTATTTATTATAGTTGATACTTATTGTCCAGGTTAAATGGAATGAGTAATTTGACTGTGACGATTTTAAACAGATATATTAATTATACTTTTTTTTTTGTTTGAATCTAGAAACAAAATCTTTGCTACAGATTAATTTGTTGGCGATACTTATCAACTTACATTGTATATGATTATGCTTTCTTTTAAACGGAATATTTCAAACGTAATACAAAAACAGAATGGACAATTTATTTTTTATAAATTATTATTCAAAATAACAAATAAGAATATATTTCTTTAGTTAGGCAGCCAACATTTGATTTATTTATCCGAATGCAATGTGTTTTCTATTCATGTCTTATGTTATCGTTTATATATTCGATTGAGATGTGAATTCAAATTACATATACGTTATTCGGACATATGAAGGATTAAGGATGGTACATTTTTAGAATTTGGAATCTCTGGAAAAGATAAGATGAGCGACCATGTTAAGATAGTTATCAGATAATAAAATTCTGGCTATTTTCAACTTCTTACGTAGCAAATGTGATTTCCCCCTTATATCCAAAAGATAGAATTTTAAATCTTTCTCTCATACACGTGTATACGGCTTTTGGTGCAACTGCAGCAGACGACTTTTAGATATATTTGTCCATACTATTTGTCTTAAACAATAACATGAACGGTGTTCTGCAATAAACCTACATAAGCACATTTGCGAGTAGTGTAGATCCAGATTAACCTGCACATCCGCTTAAATTAATCAGGCTCTGCTGCCTATTCGCCTTTATTTGTTAGGTTGAAACATTTCATTTAGTAGATAACAAATTATTTTCTTGTGCAATAACAATGACAGAATCAAACAACAAACCTTAGCGTTTGTGAGGAAATGGCCAATGGTTCCCCGTTAACATTTATCAAGATCATAATAACCATAGGTACTTTTCATATCATAGTTAACAGTTTGTCGTCGTGCATGACGCCAAAAAAACAAAACCAGTTTGTGTTAAATTTTGTTTGTAGGGTGTTTTGCGCCACATTCGACAATTTTACAGTTATATCATGGCATTTCCCGGGTCAGTTACCAATAATGCTGGCCAAATTAATCTGACACCAGTTAGTCAGTCGTTATCTCACAATTATAGGCGTCACTTTGGGAAAGCCATAACCACCACTTAATCTTTGATATGACCCGACCGGGGTTCGAACCCGCGACCTTCCGCACCCGAAACGAACACTCTACCACAACACCATCGAGACGGTCAAATTATGTTAAAGCCACATTAAACTAATCAATAAATGTTATTTACTATAACAACATGAGTTATGTACGGGTTGATACTGTAAGAACTTTGATCAGGGAGCGGCTGGTATCATTTAGAAATCAAAACCAAGCCTTGAACATTTTGTCATGTGAGTTACAATGTGTAGTAACCGCGTCATATCTCAGTATCTATAGGATCATATTCAATACTCTACGAGATGGATAAATGTCTAGTCAGTCGAACACGCCAAGCGAAAACCGACATTTAGGATTTATTTTTTCCAAACAATAAAGTTTCCGCGTTGCATTCCTTGGCAGGTAGACCAATAGTGATCATTACCCCGTCTGTTCGCAGAGCAGTCAATAACTGACATCTTGGCAGGCGACAAATATGCTTCTTCAAACATTCTTGTTAAAAATTTAATGACGTTTTCGATTACTCTCATGATGAACTAAAGCTGTTTTAAGCACGTACAATGCTTAGATGACAAATAGCAAACAACTAACAAAGACCATGTTCAAACTGCTTACACAGATACGTGCTTTTATGCCGGTGGAAAACACTCTGATATCGATCTTCCGGCGTGGCTCAATTGGCAAATGACTCCGATTAAAGTGTCCATGTTGTTGCTTGTCTGTACATATTGTGTGCGTGTAAGTTTTACCATTTACTATAAAGGTCAAATGCATTCTCTCGCCATTGAAATATACTATTATGTTGCTATTCTTTTCAAAAACTCTCCAATAAGAAACAAAAACAGTACAATCATAACAATATGTATCGCATTTTCGTTTCCACGTGAGTGTACGAAAAAAAACTGACTTCAAATAAAGGTCTTAAACAATGTATGACTATACGGTTCGGTCACGAAGTATTCGACGTTACCTACACATATTCCTACAAGTTAAAAGAGCAATAATTACTCGATGCTAATAACTGAATTATAGATGCTCCACATTTTAGCTCCTCTGTTAATCGAACGCAATCACTGATTGCATATAAATAACGACATTACTAACGTAACGATGGTTTCGTTCAACAAGAGCGTAATACCATATTGTTATAAGCTTTGATTACACCTTTGTGGTATTAACCTGACGATTACGGCCACATTAATCATGCTTCGTAGAAGATCAAATAATGTGTTCTTAGTACATCAATAAGAGGATTACTAATGGAGTGTTGATTTGATGGCTGTAACACCTTTAGATGTTAAACACATGTATCACTTTCTTTTTCTTACAGTGATGCATGGACGGGCTTTATATGAATTGTTTCTTCCGATGTTAGCTTGTGTTTGGCTTGTCTGTATGCCAAAAGATACGTGCATGAAAATATGCACCGAGATAGCTTGTTTTGTTTTCTGTTGGGGGTGCCAAAACATACGTTCATGAAAATGATCATGACAAAGGAAGACATTCCTACAATTGTCATGTAATGTCCTTTATCCACAGACACAAGATTATCAACGTATCTATAAATAATAAAACAAAATTATAAACAATTTGTTCTATCGATTATAGATAACTAACGCTAATCCACTTCATTTTCCAAAAAAAGTTTATTTTCATGATGTGTCTACATGGTATTTAATATGACAGTTTCGCGCGTAAAATACGTACACGAGATCAAAGATTAAACACTTCATGCAGCGAAAGCACGTACATGTTTATATTTCAAACTATCAATCTTCAAATTCTCTTTATTTTTTTTCTATCAAAAGATCTTAATGTTGTTAGAATTCTATGCTTGAAAATGTTATCATCTTTGAGCGTATGAAGCTTGCCATAACATATGATATTTTATCAGCCCAGCCCAGAGCTGTAATAATTCACCCCAGAGATTCAAAGATAAGATATTTCTCATGCTTTACAGATATTTGAGCCTATCTTGAAATACATCGGTATCGATGAGATATCAGCCGGTGATAGAGTTTGCCTTATCATGTATGTTTCTAGCTCTGATATTATATTGATAATATGTTTAAATAAAAGCAACATTATCCTTTAAGAAAATGGGATTATTTTTATAAAGTTAAAGAAACAGTTTTATATTCTGAGTGGTTGTATTGACCAACGTCATTTATGCTAACAATACTTGAAGGTTTATATTAACAAGCTATCAGGAAGGTACCAATAATGTGTTTAGGCTTGTTTGTTTGTTTGTTTGTTTGTTTAAAGTCTGGTTTGAGAGATCACGTCAATATGAACACAATAGTAATGACGTTATCTCTGTCTGCACGAACATAGCATTGCCGTTCACATTGTCTTTGACAGAAAACGACGTTAGAGTAAAAGCGCACGTGGGTGCTGACAGGTGTTGTTTCTGATAAAAGACCAGTATAGGTTGACTGCATCAGTGTGAAACACTGTAAACAATAACAGTTAACGACTGAAGTTAAATAACAAATTCGGAACGATACAATGTTTATGTGATAACGTCGATTTGAACGTCTTTAAAACGTCGTGACGTAGATTTATGTCAATCAGGCATAAACGTTATGATAAACTATCGGTTGTCGTTAACCCTGTCCGTAATACAGTTCAATATGTATATTAAAACAGTATTAAAATCTCTTTGAAACAAAGCCATACTGATTGCACATTTTTATTTATTATAAGAAGCAGGTATCGTCCCAATTTGAAAGAGAGATATGCAAGAAAATACACAAAATAAATTCAAACGCTACAATTTTAAATGTGAATTGAAAGTTAGTCAGTTAAAACGTCCTTGCAGATGTTCATAACCTGATACTTGGGTTTTATGAAGTGGTAAGATAGTTCAATTATATAATTTTCTGCTAGCGCCTGGCTAGTAATATTGGTCTTCAATATATGTGCCGTCCTACGAGAAAACGAACATTGTGGACTCTGCGTAACGTATCGACCCTGATGAGCATAAGCATGCCGCGCAGGCTGACCCGGACAGACACTGTTCGTCTCCTGTGGCTTTTCTGTTTCAGCAATCATTACTCTATACCTCTATCTCCCTGAGACGGAATGTGTCGGCCCGGATTAGCAAGCGCGGACAGCGCAGGCTGATCTTGGTCGATATAAAACGCAGAGTTCATACTGTTGGTTTTATCGTGGAACGGCCCTTATTAGGGACCGATTAATTGCTTTGAATTATCGACGAGTTCGAGGGTTTCGTCGATTCATGTATTTTCAGTTTCTTAATTATTTTATCATTAAATGTTTATAATGAGAAGCAAGTCAATGATACAATCATATCAAGATAACAACGCAGTAGCATTTCGGATTGCTACGCTGATCTGTTCCATGAATTGGTTCGAGTTAAACCGGCAATTTATTCGAATGATGACATGTTCGAGTTTGTTCAATTCATTGTACTTGTTTCTATTGTTGCATTAACCTCGTGCCTTGTATAGATATGGGCAACGTTGCGAAATGATGTTCATGAATCAAAGTATGTTATTTGTATTAACAAAACACTCTGTAAGCGACGGTTCAAGAAGAATAACCAAAGGGTATTTATATATGTGCGACCTGTGTTGGTCTAGATCACCCTGCTCATCCGTACTGAATCTGCCCTATTCCCTTATAGGTTAAAGAAGCATTTAAGTAGTCTGTGCAATACATCGTTCATTAAGATTATATAGTCAGGATGTGCAAGCTGATCGTTTTGTACACCTGCCCCTTCTCCTAGGTTGATGTTCATAGAGCTCGGTTCAAATCATTTAAACCAATAATGGTAATATAATTATTGACATGAACAAATGTCTCAAATCATAGAGGGTGACATTTAGCTCATATAATATAGACTTTTGTAAATCTATATATCACCAAATTTATTGACATTGAATTATATTTCATTAAGTAATTATTTGCATACATTGATTTTACAGTTATATCACTTCTAATTCTCGCACCAGTACCCCACGCACATTCTTACCAGGCAACTTGCTGCCTTCCCACATTGACTACAAATAGTCGATCAATGAAAGACGAATTACTTAAGTATTGGAAATGATCAATGGCCGAGCCGGGGATCATACTCACGCCCCTTAATTAATAACCCTCAGCTGTCAAGATTCGATGTATAATGTAGTTCTATACAATTGTATAATATATTCATCTGATGAATAATGGCTATAGTATGCGTTACAGCTTGTGATAGTTACATGTTGATAACGTATACATTATGAATATAACCATATCAATTGATCAGAATGTTGCGACAATGATACAGAAGAATCTTGATATGAGACACCACGGAAACCGACCTTAGATCCTAATCATATTGAAGACAATTAATCACATGGCATGCTAAAAAGGTCAGCCTTAAGTTATAATCATTCCATAGAATCCTACAGGATGTTTGTGGGTCTAGATACTGAATAGTTAATAACCTGATCAGACTGCGTGGATTCGCAGGCCGATCTGGATCGTCGCTGGTCGCACAGTCCCGTAGGACGGTTTTCGTGTGACGAGACCCACTGTTATAGCATCTATAGACGTGGAAAACCGATTACACCATCTGACGGTAAGTTAAAAAAAGGCGTAACAAGAGAATGTTACAGTATTTTATTAAGCCTCTTTCGAACTTAGCTAATGGCATGTCAAAATACCACAAGTATGTTATTAAGCGAATGTTTATCGCATTTTCTGTCTTGGAATTAACAACACAACGAGCCAGAAATACGTCTGATTCGTGTTTGACAGATGCACGTTGCAAAAAATAGTACACTGTACTGGGTAAACGAAACGTTAAAAACTTAAAATGCATTCCGATTGTTTTTTCGATGACACATCACATAGAACAAGTGGAGACCAGTGTATATACAGACTACTCTGTGCATACGCTCAGTCTGATTAGAGTCCACACTATTCACAGAAGAAAGTGTCTTGGGTAATTAGTTAAAACCAAACATTCTAATAAGATGTTTGTTGCGAAGGCCGGTCGATCTAAATATGAGTCCGTCGACTTAGGTTGGTTTTACTGTAGCGGAAACCTCCGTTGTGAGTGGTAAGCGTGCAGGTTTTGGGCCGGGCGCCCCGGATCCGATCCTCGCTCACAACGGTCATGATGAAGATCTTTGGGCAAGGCATAACTTCCAGCTTAGTACTGGGATGTTACGCAGGGATAATGCATACATGTGTATTATGTCACCGTGATATAACTGTTATTGAATAGTGTTGAAAACGGCATAAAACTCCGGTAAAGCAAATTAAATCCTGCCACACGGCTTATTCTTTCACGTTACAATCGTCCATAAAAGTAACATTGGTACTGCGTTTCGATCTAGTTTACATCTACATAAGTAATGCGACACAGCACATGAGTTGATTACTTTTTATTATTATTCGTACGCATTCGACTGCATGCCATTTGCTTACCACATAAATCAAAAGTAAATTTTGAAGACTTGTTTTACAGCAAAATAAAATATTCCTTATATAATGTAGATTGCTCAATTTCAAAGCCGCAACGTGAGTACTAAATCATTAAAATTCTAAATTGTCGTAAATGTGAGATTTGTTGTTCTTATGGTTATAACATCAATGCAAATTGTATTCACATAATACATTATTATAATGTTTTAATTTATAGACCCGTCAACCACAAATATCATGTAATGTCTTCTAAGTGACGTTCTACAACACCATGTCATGTTCAGCCAACACTGAAATAAAACATTAATCAATGTCGGATCGGTCATTTAATCTTGGAGGTCATGTAACCTTCTCACTGTAACACTTTTCTGTGGACTGTTACTCTATATTGTGTGAATCGTTTAAGTTGGTGTCATGCGCTGTTTTCAACAGTATTTCTGTTAAATCGACGGTAACTCTATTTTATTTTCATTTTAATTGTATCATGGTCGGTAGAGTTTTGTTGATGACAGTAGTGGAATATTAAATATTTTCAATAAAGTATTCCTTCCGTGCTCTTTCAAAAACAAGAGCTTGGTACTAATGTTGCCAAGTATATCAGCTTTAGAGTATGGGACAGGTTATTGCTGTTACAACGTTAAAGGGAATTTTAATGTTGCCAATTTCATTAAATGGAATTATTCCACATGTCTCCATCAAATCCTAGATTTCAAAAAGTCTTGCTGATATGAGCTATTTTATGACTTCCCACTTTGACCATTTATCATTTCAGATTATGTGACCTTTTTGTTAACAATGGCCCTTTATTATTTTCTTTCTTAAATGGACAAGGATAGATTCATGTCCATTTTAAGAGCCAATCTTGGCCACGTGGCAAGACAATCGACATTCAGGACTTTTTACGCGATCTCTTAAAGATACGAAGTCTGATCAGGGTCTTCAATGTTTGCTGTATACATTTTCAGTCATTCGGAAAGCCTCTTTAGAAAGGATATTAAATAAAAAAGGCTGTACAAGTTATCACTCTAATTTAGGTGGTCAATTATTCGATAATATTCGAAGATTGTGTTTCGCGTGTCATTATTCCAATATTTTATATTAACCTTTAATGCGTACGTTAATTGAAGTCCAAACCAAGATTTAATAATAAAGTCGACTATGTCACTCGAAAACTAACCTATCGGGACATGGGCACCATATGAAAATACAAGCCACCATGCACTTCCGAGCTGTGTAATCTTTCATGTTCATATTATAGCCGTACAAACATTCTGTATCTTTTGTCTTTATTTCCAATACTATTTCAGTTATATCACGGTGTTCTTAGGTAATTCCCCAGTACTACCGGGTTTATTTATCCTGACATTGTTGAATCAGTCGCAATTCTATCGCCGCAACCCTCAGCGTTAATAAACTGCTATACTATACACGTATTGTCAATAAACTGCTATAATATACACGTATTGTCAATAAACTGCTATAATATACACGTATTGTCAATAAACTGCTAAACTATACACGTATTGTCAATAAACTGCTATAATATACACGTATTGTCAATAAACTGCTATAATATACACTTATTGTCAATAAACTGCTATAATATACACGTATTGACAATAAACTGCTATACTATACACGTATTGTCAATAAACTGTTATAATATACACGTATTGTCAATAAACTGCTATAATATACACGTATTGTCAATAAACTGCTATAATATACACGTATTGTCAATAAACTGCTATAATATACACGTATTGTCAATAAACTGCTATAATATACACGTATTGTCAATAAACTGCTATAATATACACGTATTGACAATAAACTGCTATACTATACACGTATTGTCAATAAACTGTTATAATATACACGTTTTGTCAATAAACTGCTATAATATACACGTATTGTCAATAAACTGCTATAATATAACACGTATTGTCTACGCAGCGTCAATAAACTGCTATAATATACACGTATTGTCGACTCAGCGTCAATAAACTGCTATAATATACACGTAATGTCGACTCAGCGTCAATACACTGTTATAATATACACGTATTGTCGACTCAGCGTCAATACACTGTTATAATATACACGTATTGTCGACTCAGCGTCAATAAACTGCTATAATATACACGTATTGTCGACTCAGCGTCAATAAACTGCTATAATATACACGTATTGTCGACTTAGCGTCAATAAACTGCTATAATATACACGTATTGTCAATAAACTGTTATAATATACACGTATTGTCAATAAACTGCTATAATATACACGTATTGTCAATAAACTGCTATACTATACACGTATCGTCAATAAACTGCTATAATATACACGTATTGTCGATGTGATCGTAATTGCCATTAACAGCAAAACCGTAGGACGTGGTTTTTCCTGTGTCATATGAGCGCCGCTCCAGGAAAACCAACCAAAGCCTTGTCCAGAGATCTGCATCAGACGACTTTGAACATAGAGAGAAACTAAAATCTGCAGAGGCAGATGCGTCAAACTGAGTCTGCAAATTGGAAAGAATTAATGGCAAGATATGCATGTGTATTATTCTTGCTTTCTCAATCAAATGCGGTTAGTGATTATCCTAATCTTCTTATATTCTTCGTCGACCAAATGTCGAACAGTGCAGATCCGGATCAAAATGCACGAATGTTCAGATATATCTGGATCTGATTATATTATTGGTCGCAAATTCTGTAAGGTCTGTTTCTCTTGATCCCCGTGCATATAGGCTGTACAAAGAAGAGAGTTTTAATCCTAGATTACCTCTGCATAGACTGACCGTAGACATCGCTGTTCGCAAATGAATGATTGGCAAACAAACAAGGTGACATACGTTAGAATACCAATAGATACATGCTTATGACGAGAGATCGCCTTATCTCTTACTCATGCTGGCAGCAGCTGTTAGAAACATGCCGTTGATGATACATATATCACATGAAATAACATGGCACAGATTGTGTGGTAATGCTATATAATACATATGTATATGAAATCCGCTATGACTCATGCGTTTCAGACAATGACAAGAAATATATGTGCCCGGACGTTATGTTAGCAATATTTGAATTGTATGTACACGTAGAAAACATACATTTAGCCGTATCAGGCTGAAGTACAACTAACTACTCAAATAAAAGCTAATTTATTTTTCTTATCCCCTATCGATTCATTTATTACAACTTTCTACGGTAAATACTATTTAATCATCGCCTGTCGGGTTCTTCGTGTCAACAATGAATAGGTGCTTGTGTTCAGAAAGACGTTTTAGGAATGTAAATTAGGTACATAGGAAATATACGGTCTAGACAGCCTATTAACCAAATGCCCTATATAAACTGAAGTTGAACATTTTCTCAATTGAAAAACATCTGAGGATACACTTTTGAGTGTAAAACAATGGTTGAAAAACGTTAAGTTACTGTTGCTCATGATAAGCAATTCTAAAAACGTTTCTTATTTACGATGCTTTAAACTTGTAATTTAATAGTTTAAAAACGTCTGTTACAATGATAGGATAAATGACGGACTAGCGCAATGCATGCTGCATACGTTAACAGACAAATTGATCTAATTTGCGACCGTTTATTTTGCAAATTGCATAATTATAGGACATATCTACAATTTTGAAGATAGGGACTAAGCATGCACTTATATATCAGCCAGTATATTAAAAAATCAAAATACTGAAACTACTGAAAGTAGTGAAATGTTGGCTCTAGAGTGTTAACAACATTTTTACTTCAATTTGATCTAGTGACCTACGTTTTGACCCAACATGACCCATGTTAAAACTTGACCTAGATATCATCAAGAAAAACATTCTGATAAAGTTTCAACATGCTCAAGCTAAAAATGCTGTATCCAGAGTGTTAACAAGAGTTTCCTTCAATTTGGCCTAGTGACCTAGTTTTTAACCCGGCATGACCCATATTCAAACTGAACTAGATATATCATTTTGATATGATTCCGACCAAATTTCAAGCTGCTATAGCCAAAAATGATGCTTTTACATAGTTAACAAGATTTTCCTTCAATGTGGCCTATTGACCTAGTTTCTGACCCAATCTGACCCATATTCGAACCCGACTTGGATATCATTAATACAAACATTCTGACAAATTCTCCTTCAATCTGACCTAATGACCTACTTTTTGACCCATCATGACCCATGTTCGAACTTGACCTACATATCATCAAGACAAAATTCTGAAAATAAGGCCTCTTGAGTGTTAACAAGATTTCCATTCAATTTGACCTACTTACCTACCTTTTGACCCATCATGACCCATGTTCAAACTTGACCTACATATCATCAAGACAAACATTCTAATAACGTTTTAACATGCTCAAGTTGGAAATAAGGCCTCTAGAGTGTTAACATATTCGAACTTAGATATCATATATATAAACATTTTGACCAAATTTCAAGCTGCCTTATCAAAAAATGTAGCTTCTACAGTAATAACAAGATTTTCCTTCAATTTGACCTGATAACCTAGTTTCTGACCCAATATGACCCATATTCGAACCTAGATATCGTTAAGACAAACAATCTGACGAAAATTGCGGCCTCTAGAGTGTTAACAAGCTTTTCCTTCAATTTGACCTAGTGACCTACTTTTTGACCCATCATGACCCATGTTCGAACTTGACCTTCATATCATCAAGACAAACATTCTGATAAAGTTTCAACATGCTCAAGTTGAAAATAAGGCCTCCAAAGTGTTAACAAGATGTTCCTTCAATTTGGCCTAGTGACCTGCTGAAGCAACTCCGTATATTGTCATGCCCAGCTTCCAGGAAGTGTAAATTTGTAATTTTTTTGTGTTGCCCTCTGTTTTTTCAAAATGGACAATTTTTCTTGATTGTCCAGGGATCAGTTAAACACGTTTCACAATAAGCTAAACAGTATGCACATTATTCAAGGTAATCGTACACAATGTAAAGTTTTAATCCATGAAGTTGTATACATAATTTAGAAATTTAAGTTAGACATAAGGATCCTAAATGTTTCTTTTAAATATATGGAAAACGAGTAGCTTGAAAGCGGGTAGCTCAAAACAAAACCTTTTGAGAAAATCCCTGCAATGAAAAATATGGAAATACGGCTGTCGTGCATCGTCAACATTTTCCCTTGTTAACACTCTACAAGCTACATTTGAGGTAAAACACTAGGTCACTAGGTCAAATTAAAGACACAATAAATATAAGAATAATCTGCAAAAAAAAAAAAAAGAGTCCGTCTGCTAATTGAAATCAAATTAAATATTGAGATAAAGGATAGCTGCTCGCCAAATGGCATTATTGCCGAGCGCGAGGGTAAACAACGTCATAAATCATCATCATCAAATTGAAGGACAATCTTGCTAACACTCTAGAGGCCACATTTTCAACTTGAGCATGTTGAAACTTTATCAGAATGTTTGTCTTGATGATGTAAGTCATGTCGGGCCAAAAAGTAGATCACTAGGCCAAATTGAAGGAAAATCTTGTTAACACTGTAGAAGCCGCATTCTTTACTAAGGCAGCTTGAAAATTTGGTCAGAATGTTTATCTAAATAATATGTAGGCCGAGTTCGAATATGGGTCAAAAACGAGGTCACTAGACGAAATTGAATGGAAATCTTGTTAACACTTTGGAGGCCTTATTTTCAACTTGAGCATGTTGAAACTTTATCAGAATGTTTTTCTTGATGATATGTAGGTCAAGTTTGAACATGGGTCATGATTGTTAATTATGTAGAAGCATCTTTTTTGGCTACAGAAGCTTGAATTTTTGTCAGAATTCTATCTAAATTATATCTAGGTCAAGTTTGAATATGGTTCATGCCGGGTTAAAAACTAGGTCACTAGGCCAAATTGAAGAAAAATCTTGTAAACACTCTGGATACTGCATTTTTAGCTTGAGCATGTTGAAACGTTATCAGAATGTTTTTCTTGGTGATATCTAGGTCAAGTTTTAACTAGGGTCATGTTGGGTCAAAAGGTAGGTCACTAGGTCAAATTTAAGGAAAATCTTGTTAACGCTCTAGAGCCAACATTTCAGTACTTTCTGTTCTTTCAGTACTTTGATTTATTTTCTTGCTTGAAATTGCATCCAGAAAACTGTTTGAAAAGTTCTTCAAATGGCTGGTCAAGTATTATACGCGTTACACTTTTTAGAAATTTTAGCATTTTTATCAAGCAGATTTTGGACTGCAGGAGCCCCCATATTGTACAACAATAATCAATGTGAGTAAGTATGTAGGCATTGTAGAAAAGTTTCCTTGAATGTATATTTATAAACTTTTTAATTCTTAGAAGTAGGTATAGTAATGAAAGCTATTTCTTTAGCGTGTGCTCGCCATGATATTTCCACTTATGTTGAAGGTTCTATGTGTACACCAAGAATATATCTTTGTATGTTTGTTGTAACTCATGATTTTGCAATAGTATTTTGATCTCATCTGAGATCGTCAGGGGTCGAGACACGTGTTTTCATATATGGTAAATAGTAAAACCTTTAAAGATCGTTTGTCCAAATTTATTAGCCGGATTTGAAAATAGTATGGTACAAATGTTCCTTTAGTGACCCTTTACCAAGAATGTTTCAAATATACCGATCCGTTTAAAAAAAAGCAAACTGAGGGCAGGGATCGTTATTTGATTATGTAATGAATAAAACTTAATTACATAAGGTTAGCGATATAGGACAATTATGGTCCTCCTGTTGTAAGAATATGGCAATAGTTTCATTGTACTTGCCAATGTTCAGCTGGAAACCTAATATACTGTAGGACTAGTTCGACAATTGTTGAAAATGTTCAAAGTTTGTTTCACTTGTTTTATCTCTAGACATTCTAGGGTGGATATTATATCATTAAAACGTCGTTTAAACTAATACCAAACCCTGCAATTACAACCATAAATTTGATAGTATGTAATGGATTGGAAAACTTCAAAATGGCCTTGTTGGTATATAATTATCTGAATGCGAAATTAGGCCGTATACAGATCTATACAAATGAAAAGCTAAAATGTAAATACTTGATCAATGTGCATTCTCATAGCTTGATCAGTGTCATCACTAATCCCCATAGACATATAATACGCGAACACCACAAGCGCTGGTTAAACTGGTATTCACTGTAAGTGTTTTGTTAAACACGAGTATCATGTATTATTGCTTTAAATAGTACCATGTCCCACGAAAGCCGATCTACAGATGTATTGAAAATAACTTCAATGACTGTCCAATTGCAATTGTTTATAGGAATCCGCCCTGACCGAGTTGTTAGCATCGGGTATATGGAACCGGACGTCCCAAGTTTGATCCCTAGCCGCTGCGGTTATGGTAGATTTCCATTGAACAAGGTACATTACATAGCCTAGTACTGGGTTGGTTATCCAGGGATGGTGAATAAGTGAACTATCGCCGTGATAAAATTTAAATAATGTTGAAAACTGCATACAATCCCAAATGAAAAGTAAAAAGCATATATATATATATAGAGTAGGTTTTGATCATAACCGCCCTCCAGAAGCTACAGTATGTTGGTACAGGGATGTTGGTCCGACTTTATTACTGGTAGGACCATGATGAGACTGCGCAGAAGGTCAGTTTTCTTGTGACATGTCCCATATCGTACGAATAAAACAGTAACAAATCGAACCACACTGTGGACATTGTTCGTGGATTCTCATCTAACAGTTTGAAAGATACTGCTGACTTAAGTGATATTTACAGGGTGATATTTTACACGACTTTAAACGAGATTTACAAGACAGATAAAGCTGTAACTATCTTCTGTTTATTGGACTGGTCTCACATCAAAAACCGATGTACCTGAAAAGGCGAAGAAAAGGTTGTGTTATATGAGTATGTGAATACTATAAAATCGAGTCGGTCACGGCGAGGACTGTCGATTCTGGAGTACGAATCTCTAGTCGGTCAAGGTTTTTTGATGATTTATATACATGTAATTAATTTAGTCTTCTATTACTGGGCTAAGATGAGTCAAGTGGGAAAGTAGCCGGGCCGACGTTTTAATAACTAGAACACTGTTGCAGGCAAAGTTAGACTTCAGACAATCAACAGGTATCAATTGAACACAATAAATATCTTGCTGTAAACATGAGTGCAATTGTATCATCCTTGAACAACTTTGCAACAGTTTACAGAATCATGAAGTTACTTTGACCACATTGGTGGTGTAGTGGTAGAGCGTCCGCCTAGGGTGCGCGAGGTCACGTGTTCGATCCCCGGTCGGGTCATATTAAAAACTTCATAAATGGTAGTAATGGTTGCGCTCACGGTTGCGGGGTTAGCATTATGACTGACTGGCTTGTGTCAGGATAAATGGACCTGTTGTATTGGTCACTTACCCAGGAAACGCCGTGATATAACTAAAACATTGTTGAAAGCGGCGTAAAACACAAATCAATTAGTTCCAACATTGATACATGGTAAATGGACGATGTAGTTGACCTTTTTCAGGTACGGACGAAGTTCTAACTTATCAGAAGTAAGCGGGTCTTTAAACCAGTCGATATTTATTTATTAAAAGGCGATTTCTTCTTTTCCCATTATATGTTCATCTCTGTATAAGTATGTCTGAAGTGTAATGTAGTTTTCTTTGCGAGTATGTTTTAAAAGCACATTCCTATGGAAAATAATTTCAAGAAAATGCTTTAAGATACCATAATAGTGTCACCCCTATCGAAAAGGTCAGCCATTTCTGGCTTGTAAGACACCTTAGAACGTTTACTTCCCGAATCATGTCCTATCTGACACCTTAGAAAGTTTACTTCCCGAATCATGTCCTATCTGACAGGAAACAGACAGGCAGACATCGGTACCATAACTTGATTAACCTAGATGCCGTTGTTGTATTACAACATATATATAAGCTTAGCTTCGTTATTCACGTATAAAGTTGTACTCAAGAGCTAAAAGTTTAATTTGAAGGAAAATCAGTCATAAATCCTACCCCTCGCCTCTACACACACACCACAAACAACCCCTTTAGGAAAGCAATCAGAGCTGCTGGTACACCCTTTTCCGCTCCAAGAATTGGTTTGAGTTGATTATATATTCAGGTTATCGCAGGTGCCGACCACGAGTCAACTGTACTTGAATAGCACGTCAAATACATAGTCGAACATATCTTCACATGTACATGTTTAAAGTTTGCTCCAGGCAAATACTCTTAGCGTATTTATCAATAGTACGTGTACATATGTATGCGTATCCACACAGTTTGATAGGAATTGAAATTGCATGTTGCAAGTTTCTTTTAAAAAGACGTCTTTGATTTAGAGACAAAAGTGCAAATCACCAGATCAAAATGCGAAGACAAGCACACCTATGGTTTGACACAATAATCTGCTGTTTGTGATCTGACTTTACTATTGGTTTGAAAACCGGACCTACAATAAGAAACACTTCCTCAATTTGTATTCAATGCTGGGGATCGAACTCCCGTGTTTTGCTCTCAAATTGGGTAATGCTGCCAGTACGCATTTCAGTATCGTGAGTCCAGAAAAGCAAATCAAGAAAATGGATGAATACAAATTATAATGTGAGATCGAAATATAGCACCGTTCATTTAGCAAGAGCATGATATATTGTACAAGTTGGCATATATCTTAACAGTGTAGGTTCAGATTCATCTGTTCCACATGCTCAGTCTTAACATAATATACACAACTTGACAAAGTCTCTAAACCATCTTGTGCATGTAATATGTAAACAGTGTAGAACTTGATCACACTGTACGGATGATCTGGATATATATATATTCTCTTCACAAACGCCAACGTACGTGTACATTTTCTCATGTCATGGCTCGTTTAGGAATATTGAGTCAGGATAAGGGTCGTTTTCGCGTGAATAGGAATATATTGAGTCATAGATAACAGTCTGGTGACATTTACGTATATAGGTTTGTGTACTCTAGACTTCATTGATAATTTCCAGGGGTCGGTGATAATTTACGTCGTGCACGTTGTAACCTCCTTATTTTAATGTTTATCATTTTAAATCAAGTCCTATTTTACTCTCGATGTCTGCTTCGTAGAGAATTGACAAGAGACTCGTAACTTTGGACTACAGAACTGCGCTGTATCTCTATACAACTCTCTTCTATGTAAACAAGAAAATATTCTTACATTGTAATTTAAAAATAGATTTATATATTTAGTATACGACTTAAAAGGGGATTGCCTAATGTACTGGGTGATGCAAGAATTGCTCACGCTGACATAGTGACATCCAGTGTATAAGAACCTGGCTGATTTTCGTATTTTTGATTGCCACGTGATCAGGTGTTACATGTATGACTGTTATCCAAAAACGTTACCAAACATTTAGTTTTCTTACATCTCAAAGAGAAACGATACACTGTTTGTATGTAGATCACAGAGAGCCACCAATTGATCTATAATCTTTCATATTTTGTAAAAATAGAACATTTGTGAAGATCAATTTTGTGACCGGTGTCGATCGAAGAAGATCAATTTCAGGTTTCTTACACTTTAATCTGGCTCTGCACTTTTCGTTGAGTAACTGTCGCCACGGACGTTTCTAAAAAAGATACCTCGACAAACAGCGTGCATTTGGATAAAACACACAGACCATTCGACATTGATGCATGTTGCAAGTTTCTTTTAAAAAGACGTCTTTGATTTAGAGACAAAAGTGCAAATCACCAGATCAAAATGCGAAGACAAGCACACCTATGGTTTGACACAATAATCTGCTGTTTGTGATCTGACTTTACTATTGGTTTGAAAACCGGACCTACAATAAGAAACACTTCCTCAATTTGTATTCAATGCTGGGGATCGAACTCCCGTGTTTTGCTCTCAAATTGGGTAATGCTGCCAGTACGCATTTCAGTATCGTGAGTCCAGAAAAGCAAATCAAGAAAATGGATGAATACAAATTATAATGTGAGATCGAAATATAGCACCGTTCATTTAGCAAGAGCATGATATATTGTACAAGTTGGCATATATCTTAACAGTGTAGGTTCAGATTCATCTGTTCCACATGCTCAGTCTTAACATAATATACACAACTTGACAAAGTCTCTAAACCATCTTGTGCATGTAATATGTAAACAGTGTAGAACTTGATCACACTGTACGGATGATCTGGATATATATATATTCTCTTCACAAACGCCAACGTACGTGTACATTTTCTCATGTCATGGCTCGTTTAGGAATATTGAGTCAGGATAAGGGTCGTTTTCGCGTGAATAGGAATATATTGAGTCATAGATAACAGTCTGGTGACATTTACGTATATAGGTTTGTGTACTCTAGACTTCATTGATAATTTCCAGGGGTCGGTGATAATTTACGTCGTGCACGTTGTAACCTCCTTATTTTAATGTTTGTCATTTTAAATCAAGTCCTATTTTACTCTCGATGTCTGCTTCGTAGAGAATTGACAAGAGACTCGTAACTTTGGACTACAGAACTGCGCTGTATCTCTATACAACTCTCTTCTATGTAAACAAGAAAATATTCTTACATTGTAATTTAAAAATAGATTTATATATTTAGTATACGACTTAAAAGGGGATTGCCTAATGTACTGGGTGATGCAAGAATTGCTCACGCTGACATAGTGACATCCAGTGTATAAGAACCTGGCTGATTTTCGTATTTTTGATTGCCACGTGATCAGGTGTTACATGTATGACTGTTATCCAAAAACGTTACCAAACATTTAGTTTTCTTACATCTCAAAGAGAAACGATACACTGTTTGTATGTAGATCACAGAGAGCCACCAATTGATCTATAATCTTTCATATTTTGTAAAAATAGAACATTTGTGAAGATCAATTTTGTGACCGGTGTCGATCGAAGAAGATCAATTTCAGGTTTCTTACACTTTAATCTGGCTCTGCACTTTTCGTTGAGTAACTGTCGCCACGGACGTTTCTAAAAAAGATACCTCGACAAACAGCGTGCATTTGGATAAAACACACAGACCATTCGACATTGATGCATGTTGCAAGTTTCTTTTAAAAAGACGTCTTTGATTTAGAGACAAAAGTGCAAATCACCAGATCAAAATGCGAAGACAAGCACACCTATGGTTTGACACAATAATCTGCTGTTTGTGATCTGACTTTACTATTGGTTTGAAAACCGGACCTACAATAAGAAACACTTCCTCAATTTGTATTCAATGCTGGGGATCGAACTCCCGTGTTTTGCTCTCAAATTGGGTAATGCTGCCAGTACGCATTTCAGTATCGTGAGTCCAGAAAAGCAAATCAAGAAAATGGATGAATACAAATTATAATGTGAGATCGAAATATAGCACCGTTCATTTAGCAAGAGCATGATATATTGTACAAGTTGGCATATATCTTAACAGTGTAGGTTCAGATTCATCTGTTCCACATGCTCAGTCTTAACATAATATACACAACTTGACAAAGTCTCTAAACCATCTTGTGCATGTAATATGTAAACAGTGTAGAACTTGATCACACTGTACGGATGATCTGGATATATATATATTCTCTTCACAAACGCCAACGTACGTGTACATTTTCTCATGTCATGGCTCGTTTAGGAATATTGAGTCAGGATAAGGGTCGTTTTCGCGTGAATAGGAATATATTGAGTCATAGATAACAGTCTGGTGACATTTACGTATATAGGTTTGTGTACTCTAGACTTCATTGATAATTTCCAGGGGTCGGTGATAATTTACGTCGTGCACGTTGTAACCTCCTTATTTTAATGTTTATCATTTTAAATCAAGTCCTATTTTACTCTCGATGTCTGCTTCGTAGAGAATTGACAAGAGACTCGTAACTTTGGACTACAGAACTGCGCTGTATCTCTATACAACTCTCTTCTATGTAAACAAGAAAATATTCTTACATTGTAATTTAAAAATAGATTTATATATTTAGTATACGACTTAAAAGGGGATTGCCTAATGTACTGGGTGATGCAAGAATTGCTCACGCTGACATAGTGACATCCAGTGTATAAGAACCTGGCTGATTTTCGTATTTTTGATTGCCACGTGATCAGGTGTTACATGTATGACTGTTATCCAAAAACGTTACCAAACATTTAGTTTTCTTACATCTCAAAGAGAAACGATACACTGTTTGTATGTAGATCACAGAGAGCCACCAATTGATCTATAATCTTTCATATTTTGTAAAAATAGAACATTTGTGAAGATCAATTTTGTGACCGGTGTCGATCGAAGAAGATCAATTTCAGGTTTCTTACACTTTAATCTGGCTCTGCACTTTTCGTTGAGTAACTGTCGCCACGGACGTTTCTAAAAAAGATACCTCGACAAACAGCGTGCATTTGGATAAAACACACAGACCATTCGACAAATACTTCCCCCCCCCCCCCCCCCCCCCCCCCAATTGAACAATCTGCAAAGCATCTGACTATAGAATCTTCAAACACGTATTTCTGTCATGTTGAACGTCGAAAATAATTGGCAAAATATGTGGGAAATTCAACATTAACTTCAAAGGTACGCTACTTGTAAAGTAAACGGTAAAGAGATACACCCGTCACACAAACACGGACATTCGGAGGTTTTCAAATGCTGACGACGATGCGTGTAGACCCTTTCCCATATACAGACGCTTTTTGACGACTCTGCACCAGACGACTTTTAAAATCTTTGTTGAAAAAGGTGAAATTGCTCATAGTGAACCATTTCTCCTTTTGCCAAAATGTTTAAAACTTTGTTAAAGATTTGTCCTAGTTTTGTTTAGATATTTTGAAGGTAGTTTGCTGCATTTTTTTTTAAGTAGGACAGGGAGGGTTATTGTTCTACAGAGGTTTCAAGGATATGTGTACGACTGTATGGCTAACAGGAAATGTTCTCATCAGATTGTGAGGTGGCATCGGTTGGTCTGTTCTCTGGTCGAAAAGTCCCGGAGGCCGGTTTTCGGGTGGTGTGGTCCAAATAATGTCTACATCAACACACCTTGTTTATTCGCCAACAAATCAAATTAAGGTTTAATGCCACGTGTTGGAGACCAAATACAATGTCATTTATAACTTTGAGAAACGATTTATCATTGGTTGTTTATAAAGCATGACCTACTGATGAAGACAAACATTAGAAAAGATTACACTCGTATATCATAAAAAAAAAAGCAAGACAGCATATATTTTATCTTGCATTGCAACATGAAGTGGAATTGTTACTAAAAAGCACGATTCGGAAATAGAAATTGAATAATAAAAACTTTTGAACACGACATTAAACCCCACTCAAAATTAATCATTCAATGTTTTATCCAATGAACTGGTTAACGCTTTATACTCCATGTAGCTGTTGGTTTTATAGTTAAATTTGTATTTCGAAATATATCGAAATAAAGCCACTTTCTTCATCGAGGTTATATGATAATGTACGACTTCATGCGAATTACATTTCGATCTTTAAACAATGTAATCATGTAGACTGGTCGGAAAACGCATCAAATATGGAAGGAAGGCTCTTTCGATAAATCACTCATTCTGACCAGTGACTAATGAACGATTGACTTGATAGTCTCCACAGTGATATGTTGATTGGTTACACTTAGTAAATTAGACATAGTGTATTATAAGCAATATGTAATAGAAGGGGAACACTGCGTCTCAACAAAGAAAACAGTCAGTTGCAATTCAAATGGTAATTTAAATATTTAACATGGACTAGCATAATTTTACTTTACTATACACGCTGGTCCAAGCAACACTGAGTAGTTGTATTGTCGTTTATATGATAACATATGCATGTATCTTTGAGCATTTAGAACACAGATAGACTTCACGTATTTGCTGTATGCACCTGGTCTACATTATCCTTGAATAATTCAAACTCTATACATGTACATGCAGTGTAATTAATTAGTATTGATGAACGCGAATCTAATCAATATTTGTTTATCACATCGACATTAAGCAATATTTGAAAACTTATAATATATCATATGTTAAACAGCTCTATTCCGTAGGTAATTAAATGTGTTCTTTGTAAAATATAACCCGAAAAGGGCCTTTGGCTGAAATATTGAATTATAGGGTGTTTTTATTTTAAATATATAATCCATGAGCAATTTCACGAGAAAACCAACATTGTTGACTCTGCGTAAAGTATCGACCCGGATCAGCCTAAGCATGCAGCGCAGGTTAACCCGGACAGACACTGTTCGCCTCCTGTGGAGTTTTCTGTTACAGGAATCATTACTCTATACATCTATTCCCCTGAGACAGAATGTGTCGGTCCGGATTAGCCTGCGCGGATTGCACAGGCTGACCTGGGTCGACATATTACGCAGAGGTCATAATGTTAATTTTCTCGTGGAACGGCTCATATTATTAATTATCGATTTTTAGAAATGACTTCTATATCTATATATATGAGCAAAGTCACACGAAAATAGTTGTTCATGCACTGGCTCATATAAACGTGCATGTATATTGGTGAGACGAGTTTCATGAACTCGGCAGGATAAGGGTTTTAACACACATACAGGGTACATGAATCACTGTATATATTTCAAAGAGCACATTAAGCATAACCTGTCTAATAAACCGACGTGTGATCATCACAAAACGTGAATTTATTGTTGATATTAGACCCTCATTAAAAGTTATCTCACATACTTAACCTTCAGTACTCTGTGCCGACATGCCGTACTGTCATGGTAAGTTTGTACTTCGTAACAGATGTTTAGAATAGGAACAACGCCGTGTAAGAAAAATTTCGAGAGGAGAATAAACCCTTATCCCGCTGAATTACTGCGACTTATATCATCGCCATTGGTTTCTTACAAGTGCTTACGCATTCATAGAATAAACATTTGCTACTAATTGATAAAGGAGATGCGAACAGTATAGGGCAAGATCAGAATATACACCTGTGCAGATTGATCTTGGTCTATATTCTTGGCAAATTTAGTTTAATATCGTACATCACGGCATGCGTAAACAAAAACCAAGGTCGCGCATAGCGGGATAAGGATAATAAGTAATGGCAATTCGGTCCAGATCTAATGGCTGCAGTGGTTTATGTATGCACTATCACTTCCACATCACTGTCTACACTCTGCGACAATCTGAAAAATGAGCCAAGACTCCCATAGATAGAATCAGGTGAAATTTGATATTGGACCTAGCTGCCAATTGATCGAGGTAGATTTACCTGCGTCGGGGTTCCCTTTGTCTTGATACATGATTCATAGATTTTCTTGCATTTACGCCTTGCAAAGTTTGAAAGTCGCCACAAATTGTAAAGTGGAGACCATTGCTTTTTAGTTTTAATACAAAGCGTTGAATTTAAATTTTATGAACAAATGTTTGATGTTTCAGAAAAGAATGAACGTGTGGTACCAGAAGACTGAATTTTAAATAACAAATACATGCAGCCTCATTTACTTTGAAACATGCGTTGTAATATCGAAAAACTTACAAAATGTTGTATTGTCATTGTCTGATTATGCTCATTGAAGAACAGTTTGGCATAGATCAAACTTGTTCTAATGTCAATAAAGTAGACGTACTTTAAATAAAGTCGTAGAATAAGGCTGGCTAAGAAACCATCTCCCTCCACACACCCAAAACACACGCATTCAAAACGTAGCTCGATCTTATACCAAAGTTTAACATTTTAGTTATATTATTATTCGTCGACTTCTTATAGTGGGTGGAAATAAAATATAATGTAACAAAAATGCAACATTTGTATTATAATCTCAGTATGTGTTGTGCATAAACAATTTTGTGATCAGCTTTCTATTTCTTTCCCTAGAATAGTCGACCAACAAACTTTCTATAAGCTGTGTTGCCGACCATCTTTTTCATTGTATGTACATACCTTTAAACATTTCGTATTGTCTAGCAGGAAGCAGGTTCGTGCTACGGGACGAACCGAAACATTGACTTTTTGAAAACTCTCCGCAATATAAGAACTTTGGTTTCTAATCGAGATGTCATATACAATATCGTTTAAGACCATTAATGACATGGTAAACAAACGTATTTCAATATAAACTAGAAGGGAAAGAATTTATAAAGCACAATAAAATCTAGCCATAATGGGACGATGCATTTAAACGACCCTATTAATGTTGTGCACTATACAAAAGCCAGCCACATACCACAGTCCCTAGTTTATTGCGCAAATCTACAAGGATAAGTTCATATATACCAGATGTTATATTTATTACTGCCGTTGTTTTTGTCTTCACCTATTCTTCATTGTCGATATGTTTGTCTGCCTTCTGGAAAACACAAAACAGATCGAACTGTGACTATCATAACTTAAATGCGGCACAACGATGCGCTTCTCTATGTGCGCCTTGTTGTTCGAAATAATCTACGGTGCATTTTGCCACTGCGATACTCTGATCAAACTTTTCTAGGAAAACCCAAATGGTAGACTGGTAGTATGTCTGATTGTCAATGTCGATGTCAATAATACGGACAGATACACACCGACACAAACAGTAAACATTTGAGCAGCATCTGTCAACTTGGTTCTCATTATTTCATTAACAGTTTCATTGGTGTGAACACTAGTGGGCTGCCCTTTTATTGTTTATTTGTTATCACATGTATGTAGGTCTATTTCTTTATAAGCTCGAAGTGAAGGCTCTGGTGAGACTGTGCGTATACACAGACTCATCTGCGTCTTCACTGTACGCAGATGTAACTAGACCCCTGGGCATTAATTATGGCCATTCAAGTAATAAAAGAACGACACAGTCCGCGTTAGACTATGTTGGCATACTCAAGTTTTGCCAAATTAGAAATGGATTCACAAACAAGTGTCTATGTTCTGTTTTGAACAGTCGACTTAAACTCGCGTGTTTGCATGTCATTAAACACCGTCTCCGTGGTGAAGTAGTCAGAGCGGCGGGGAAACCAGGGTTCGATCCCCGGTCGGTTGTTCTTTAGACTAAGCGCCATGGGTTGTGGGAACAGTATTACGACTGATTCGTCGGTCTCAAGATAAATATGATCGGTATTACTGGTAAATAACCCAGGGAACGCCGTTATATAACGGAAATACTGTGGAAATCGCAGTAAAATATCATTCAAATGAAAACTATGCCATTAAAGTAACTTCCAAAAACGTTGATTACAATTTAAGGCTGGTTTCTTGTAAAAACATGTGGAAGTAGCATTACAGATTTTAAATCCAATGAAAATGAAGAGATACCTCTACGATTCATATACTATCCTGTAAAAGGCTACATAGTCCAATACAATGGTAATTGTATATGATTGGACCAAAATATCTTACATAATATATGTTGTGCTTGTGTGACAACTTTACATATAAATATATCTTCCTTCAGTGTGACAAAACACACGTTTGTCATCTTCTATCTGATAGGTTCCCTCCTTTATTTCATTTGTTAATGTTTCCAATGCTATCTATACATACAATTGCATTTACTGTTTTGAAATCAACTACTGAGTACATTGACTATATTTTCACCCGTTTCCAGCTATTGACGTCTGCAATTAACAGTTTTGGAAGCTGTAATCCAACATAATCATAACTATACGTGTGGTCTAATCTTGGTCTAACTCATTCGCTTTTAATTACGTCTCGATAGATATGCAAGAAAGTAACAAACGTCTAAAAAAGATCAAACTAGAATTCTTGTTAAGGGTGGATTGATAGGTTTTGACACGCCGGGGTTCTATGTGTAAGTTTGTTTCTCTTCTAACAAAACACTTTGTTAAAATGAAAGGATTACACTCTTCAATGTGGTACTTGTACGTTCCTGCTGTGTGCTGCACTTTTTAATAGGTACATCTATAAAACAAGATAAAGTAAAGGGGCCACGTCACACGTAAGCCGGCCGACCTTCATGACTCTGAGACCATGACAGATACAGGTCACCCTGCATTTCAAGGCAGTCTGATCAGGATCTTCACTGTTCGTTTCATCAATGTCCAAGTTGTGACGGTTGTGACCAACATCCTGCTGTGAAGATTTATAAATTTATCATAAACGCCGTTAGTTCGATGGTCTGTTTTCTGGTGTCGTGGCTCAAATGATGTGCATACTTTTCAGGGAAAATGATGTTTAGAATCGTTTCATGTTTATCTGTTTATCGTAAAGAATGTGTAGAACATAACGTCTAGACATACACAGTCGCGTCATAACTAAACTGGTATTACGGGCGATGACTCGGAACGTTTTATGAGAAAGTTTAAAACGTTCACAGTTAATTTTCCACGTATGTACACTCTGATCTTTGGTTTCCACTTTTGCTCCCATTTCCCTCATTTAATTGATTTATATATATATATATGTGTGAAAACATGTTGTGTAATTTCAAATCGTAATATGCAGTAACTTAGGAATAGGATATTGGATAAGTGACTGTTGACATTAACATTGACATGTAGGTATTTTGCAAACACAACCAGTTTACGCCTGTTACTACAAAGTAAATTACACAGCTTAACCGAATTACTTTTGTAATTCATCTCTGTTATCTATTATAAGTTATTATCGTAATGAAATGAAGTGCAACTTATTTAAATCAGCACGGCTTTATCTCCAGTGTTGTGCAATCTCTACTGATACCGCTGTTTTGATAACAATTCGTTAATTCAATGAAAAGCCATCGGTTGTAAATCTATTATATATAGTTAATTTAGAGTTACTGTTGTTGTTGTGGCACCATACTTTTCTGCTATGCAGGTCGTGTTTATATTTATAACAACCCGCTCCTATGATCGGCGAAATTGTCTTTCGGATGCCCTAAAATGTTATTGCGACTCTTGCCACCAATTATAGGACGAGAAGTATAGCAGTCGTGGTCGAGCGTTCATTCTCTATTTTTGAAAGTCATTATCTTATATGAACGCAAAAACAGCTATTTGCTGGTAATTTAGAGGAATTATGTGAAAACCAACAGTTAGGCTGTTGTGACGAGGGCATACGCATAGTCTAATCTACACTGTTCGCCATAGACAAATAGTCTATATTTGGATCTGACAGCATGTATGCGCAGAAATAAGTTGGGATATTGTGATACCCTTGACGTCGTCGTCAGAGTCTGCGTCGTCGCAAAACTTTAACGTTACCTCATAACTAAAAAAACCGTTCAATAATTTCAGATGAAACTTGGTACACATGTTCCAAGGAACAATACGCTTGTCTAAACCAAGTCTCATAACTATGGCTTTATTAATTTTCAGAAATGACAATTTATCGACTTAGAAAAACACAGACGAACGTCGGCTAATATACAATTCATGATGAAACACATTTTTTCTTTTTTCACAATTATTTACCAAACGTAATTTATTTAACCATGTCTTTTTTCCCTTGGCCGAGTGGTTATAGTCAGCGATTTGGAACCGAGCGTCCGTGTTCGATCCCCAGTCATGCTGGAGTGCCCTAAGGCAATGCACATTTCCTAGTCTAGGTTTGTTTACCCAGGGATCATGAATAAGTGAACTGTAGCTTCGATATAAGAAAACAAAACTGGGTACCATTCCACTAACCTTTCTAAGCGCTAATTAAAACTTAAAACGCAAATTTTATCAGTTGTGTTACCCTTTTATGAATGCCACAATATTTCATTTGTTCTTAACAAAATAATTATTGTTAGTCAGATAGGTAACTATTCATGCCATTTACTTAGATACATTCCGGTATTCATGTTTTACAAAATATCAGGGAAACACAATTGATGAAGTATGCTTGTAAGTTTTTTAAGAATTACTTAGCTCTAAGTAAAGTTGGTGGAATTGTAGCCTCGTTTCATAAAACAAATCTTAAAAACTTTTAATATCAGAAGTTGCACTAAGAGGTTCATAACATAAAAGCGGACCGTTGACGATTCAGGTTCTGTTGACACTACGGGTATGGACAAACTCTAATTTATGCGTATGGACAAACTCTAATGTATGCGTATGGATAAACTCTAATTTATGCGTATGGACAAACTCTCATTTATGCGTATGGACAAACTCTCATTTATGCGTATATACAACATAACCAGCTTTCGTCTGACGGGGCTCTATTGTTTTGTTAGCTTAATTCCTAACTGCCGTAACTGTATATTGTAACAAGACTTGAGTTACGACAGTGTGTAATTAAACAACCAATTTATCAACGATGAGTAGATATATAGGAGTGCAAGGGAATTACATCTCGCATTCCAATGTAATCATTTCCAGAATACCTCTCTTGGCATTTAAACCTTGTTGCGGTTTTATTTTTGATTTGATCTTCGTCATGAGAAAATGAACCTTCTGACAGTTGCACCTGGTCATGGTTAACATAATCATACACAATTATACAGCCATGTTAGTATGTTCATGCTTTACAAGACGATCCTACAATAACCTCCTGACTTTGTGAGGAAAGGTAGAGATCGTGATCGGAATGTGTATACATACAGGCTGGTTTTGGTTACAAACTATATGTTTATGTTCGAATGTCTAGTTTGCGTGTTTATGTTCATATTATGATAGTATGATTGAAACTTTAACTTCATAAGCAATGGGTCTGTTTAAAAGAGTTTCTTCTTTCGATTAAAACAACTTTAAAAGGCATGGCAATATGTGCAAGAAAAAACATCTGTGCAAAACTCCCACTATATCTTAAATACAAAGTTTTAACTAATGAGCGTTTTACAACTAAATATAATGCTATTGAAAATGTTGACAATATTGTCGACTGGACATTTTAGTAGAAATCTACAACAAATTGAGGATAAATCACTTAAAACATTAAACCTGTTACTAATGAAGTGCCATCAATTTAATCTCATTGTCAATTGTTCACCTCATCTAATGGTTTTAAACATTTGAATATCAACAAAGATCATTATCTTAGACCGGTTCCGGGAAAAGCAATCAGAATATATTTTACCGGACCGATTACATAGTCTAATTTGGACTGCAATAGTTACAAACAGATTTTTTCTCACAGAATAGCGGAAATTGTCATACAGATCATATAGCACGATTGCCGTTTCCCTGTGTTACAACTCTTATTTCCAGATTCACCCAAAACATATAGGAAAAAAGAATCGAAGTTGAAAAATGAAGAACTCTGTTTTACACAAAGAGCAAAATTGTTGAGTATATATGAATTTTTCCTTTTTTCATTACGTTTTAAAAGGTATATATTGCTGTAGTCGCATCAACATGGGGCGCTATCAAGGAAAGGATTAATGTAATCAGTCATTCATTCGGTTCGACTCAACAAAACTATCCATTAATGTGTTCGGTTGAGTTATCAGAGTAACTCACGCTTTCTTGTGGACTATTAATCCATTTTCACCTGTAGACGCATTTTGACGCATCTGCAGCAGACGACTTTTGAAACATTGTGACAAAAGAAGAAATTGCTCGTAATGAGGATTTCTCTCCTTTTGCCACAAAGTTTTCAACTTTTTTTTTCAGTATTCATACCTACAATAATAGGGAGTTTCCATATTTTTTTAGTAGACGTTTTCAAAGTCGTCTGCTGCAGATTTGCTGTATGTGGGAAAGGGTTAACTCTCCCTGTTGTACGTGACTTTACACAACAGTTGTGTGAGTCATGTTTTGAACGATTTAAAATACCCCTGCGAACACTGTAGACCAATATCAATCTGCACTTTCATTTGTATACTAATGGTTTCTTGATATCCATGACTTTTGATTGATTCATTTGTATTCAGTTTAGATATAGCCAGCCTGTATAGAACAGTTTTCCGAAATATGTAGACAACACCGCCTAAGACAAATCAGTACATGAGCCGTTCCACGAGAAAACCAACATTATGAACTCTGCGTAATGTATCCACCCAGATCCGGGCCCACACATTCCGTCACAGGGGGATAGTGTAAAGAATCCTGAAGTTGAAAATCCACAGGAGGCGAAACGTATCTGTCCGGGTTAACCTTCGCGGCATGCTGATCCTTGTCGATACTTTACGCAGGGTCCACACTGTTGATTTTCTCGTAATTCGGCTCACATGTACTTGCAGACTTGTCTTTAAATTCTCACGATGTTCGATAGATCTGTGAAGTAACATACCCGTTGTAATTGAATTTGAGTGATTAACATGCAAATATCTAATGATAAATTGTGAAATAGGATAGACAATATCCGGGGAAATAGAGAAATTGTTCGTTATGAGTATTTTCTCCCTTTTCACAATGTTTTCCAAGGTCGTTGTGTGCTACAAAAGTCGTCAAATGTTGTCTGTATCAGGGATAAGGTTAAAACGATATGATAACGATCATGATTAGGATAGGTACGTCAAACATTCCTTGTCAGAATGATTCTGTTGCAAATGAGTTTCGCAAATATTGTAGGGAAAAGACAAAACATTTTCCATATCATTTCTCTCATTGCCTGATTTCTTTTTGTTTTTATTCTTTCTCAATTACAATGTTTTAGTTGTTTTAAATTTTTAATTAAGCTTTCGAGAAATGGCTTAATTAATGTTCCAATGCCATGCTGTGAATTATATTGCTTGTATACACTGCAAAGATTGATAGAGTTATCCGGGGATGTGGAAACTAATCATTTCCGTGTAAGAAATAATTTCTCAGTGATTTACCATCACTGTACTTAGATCAAATGTAAAGGATCATCAATAATGTCCCACGTCACAGACAAACCGACCATACGAAGTTTGAATTAGTGATGCTGTAGATCAGAATATAACTATACCAGTGGTGTCTCTCGTTCTCTAATCCTTACCATCCTTCTGCTTGATATAAGACTCCAATACTCACCAGTAACCCCTTTTGGACTATCATCGATGTGAAATGTTAGTATGCTGGTTGCAAAATCCAATAGGTCGGTTTTTTGGTGACTTCTAAGTTCAGCTTAAACCCACCATTATGGATGTCCGTAATAACTTCCTATTAAACCCTTCACTCAATTTCCTTTACATAAACTCTCCCGAAATGAAAACGTCATGAAGATGTTCATAAATGGAATTTTTAAACAAATGTTTAAGACATGCATTAAGCAAGCTATCTGTGAAAAAGATGTTTATCGTGATCAGTTCCGAAGTTAAAGCTACACTGCACTGCACTGTCATAAGCCGTTTCTTTTATGGGAAGGGTTAATTACAGTTTAACTTTAATTACATGTACTTGACTTAGCCCTTTCTAGATGTGTACTATATTAACTGACAGTACACGAAAACCGACATTCGGGACATTGCAACTCACGAAGATCATGATTAGGCTGCGCTCTGTGCACTCTGATCACGAACGTCCCTTGTCGCCATCTATCCTAGAAGCCGAGAGTTAGGACACACATTAAAGTATGAGGGAGGTTACACGGGCTGATCATGAGTTTAAAACAATTGGAAGTGTTGTTATATGCTCTGTTCTTGCAATTAATAATTCCTGGACCAGTACCCGAACCGAATGTACAAGAAAATCATCAATGCTGACCTAGGTATCACGGGATTCGAACTTGGAACGTTGGGGTCACGAGGCCGCTGCCCTTCCTTCGATTCGAATCGTATTAAATATATTTACTTCCTTCAGTTTTAATGTACCAATCAAAATCGGCAAAATTAGACGTTGGAGGCAGAATAAGAGTCTATTTAATCTGTAAAATGACTGTTTATATGAATCAAGATCTGGAATTATTACAGGAAGAATAATATTCTCAATAATATTCTCAATGTGTATTTTGAAACTGTTACCTTTAGTCAGAGTCTGCGTCACTATGGTTACATATAAAACTTTCTCTCACTTCGTTCTGTGCTATGCTTAAACTGTGTAATATTTCGTGTTTTTGTGCTATATGAGAGAGAAAGCGACGTAAGGCTGGGTGCATCGCGATGGTGCGTTGATACATTATACAAACGTTTAGTAAACTGTGTTTGACTTTTGGATCATCCTTTTGAGTATTGAGTGTCAATAGCCGTTCGAAAAGTATTTCATTATAGACTCTCATGTTGACTTTGTAAATTGATTTCGTGTGTAACATAAATAACGCGAGATGGGGAATTTTCTGTCACGGATTTTCAGGTCCAAACCGAAAAATGACAAAGGTGAGGCATACGATTTTATTTCATTGATATTTATTTCTATGTTAGGTAATTTGTTAATATTGATGGTGTTCATGAGATAAATATATTTGTTTGACATAATCTTTATTAACTCTTTTGTCGTGACACCACTGCAACGTGTAGAAAATGAGATCGCAGACACGTGGATAGTACAATGATAGGTTAGGTCTTGCTCATAGGCAGAATAATCTTTGATAATTGCGAGATTTTCTAAAGATGTTTTACTGTGAAACGTGTATTGTAGAGGAATTAGTATAAATGTCTGCGTCATCAGAAATGCTAACTTACTAATTTACGATAAAATAGCCCCTGGCATGCGACAGATATCATTGATTTTGACAGATATTAGTTGTCGAGTGGGGGAAATTGAATATTTTAATATATATTTTCGAGCGACTTCACTACAGTCTTCTATACCAAATCGTAAACCCGACGAGATAATGATACACATTGGGCGTGGTCGAATTGCTCAATCCGAGAAGATTGTCTCAATTGTTATCTTTGGTCAATCGTTATAGATGTGAAAATAGAAATGTGAGAACTACGATTAGTCTCCAATGATCATAGTATGGCGCAAATATGTAATCACTTTGTTGATAATGTTTTAGAAAAACAAAAATCGTCAGATAGCAATGCAAATTCTGTTAAACAGTATTGATATAGTTACATCTAAAAGCTCCGATAATTGTAGAACATTAACGGAAAATCGGTTTTCGCGTGATAATACTCATAAGCCACGTGGATGATGATGTTAATACAAACTGTATGTGCGGCACCTGGCGCAGTGCCAAATTGAAGCAAAGGTGTGGCATTCACTGCTATGAATAGTTCTCATTGTTAACCCTTAGCGCTGTTTCGTTCATGTAGTCCGCCTTTGCAGCTTGGAACTTTGAAAACGTCCATTCATTGTTAATGAGTTATTTAGTAGGATTAATGTAATTAATAATTAATTTATGTGTAAATCAACATCAGGTTACACAACTGTGCAGTCTGATCATGGTTTACGTTGTTCACGAACGACCGTAAACTCGGTTAATACGCACCACAGCACACTATGGATACAGTCAAATATAAAGTACACATACATGAACATACATGAACATACATAAACAGGCAAATATTAACATTCTAGAGTGGAGTCAAATCCTTACCCGAGATAGTCATCCTTATCTCATGAAAATATTCACCTAATATTTCTTTTTTCAATTACACATGTATCTAAGTTTCCGTATGCACTTGAATTAGATGCATTTCGAATGAATCGATTGATTGATGGATTTCAACAGTATTTCAGGCATTTATTTCCTGTTTTATTGTTTTCCTTTCACACAACTAAAGCACACACCCTTCTTCACAGGTAACGGGTTTCCCCCCTCTCATTATATTTATACCATTGTTGAATAGTTGTGACACTAGTCAGGATAACTTCTGTTAACCCCTATCCACATACAGCACATCTGCAGTAGACGACTTTGAACACATCAAGACAAAAGTATGGAAAATCTCTTTAAATGAAAGTAAAACATGTATCTTATTTAATATGTCCGCTTTTACCACAATGTTTTTTGAAGTCGTTTTCGGCAGAGGCTTCCTAAAGCGTCTATATGTGAGAAAGGGTAAATCATCGGATCGAATGTTGGTAATGTTTTACTGGGTGATTGGTTGGTTGGTTTATAATGGTTTAGTGGGTGATTGGTTGGTTGGTTTATAATGTTTTACTGGGTGATTGGTTGGTTGGTTTATAATGGTTTAGTGGGTGATTGGTTGGTTGGTTTATAATGTTTTACTGGGTGATTGGTTGGTTGGTTTATAATGTTTTACTGGGTGATTGGTTGGTTGGTTTATAATGTGTTAGTGGGTGATTGGTTGGTTGGTTTATAATGTTTTACTGGGTGATTGGTTGGTTGGTTTATAATGTTTTAGTGGGTGATTGGTTGGTTGGTTTATAATATTTTAGTGGGTGATTGGTTGGTTGGTTTATAATGTTTTAGTGGGTGATTGATTGGTTGGTTTATAATGTTTTACTGGGTGATTGGTTGGTTGGTTTATAATGTTTTACTGGGTGATTGGTTGGTTGGTTTATAATGTTTTAGTGGGTGATTGATTGGTTGGTTTATAATGTTTTAGTGGGTGATTGATTGGTTGGTTTATAATGTTTTAGTGGGTGATTGGTTGGTTGGTTTATAATGTTATTATTCAAGTTGGTCGTACAGTGCAACTCTGCTATATTTGTTGAATCCAATTTTTCCACAATGTTTCTACTGAATAGTCTGCCTTTTTGTAACACGGTTTCATCGTAAATGGGTCTGTAAACATTCCACTTGGTAATGCGTTGAATTGCTGCTTTTTAACACTCGGCTTTAATTATTTAGTATCTTTTAAAAATTCGGCCTCATTCGAGACCAATACAGCAGACATCGTATCTGTTACTGATACCATATTTTCCACGGATGTTTTCAAAGAAGACACCATTAAAATTCGTTTTCTCAGTAAGTCTTTTTTATAAACTAAAACAGGGAATACCATCTTGTAAATGTCATCGTCATTCAGAAATTGTCTATCTTCTGAGAAACTATTATAACACAGGACCTGGAGCGAGGCTATAAAAAGTATGTCATAATTATTAGAAGAATGTAAGGTGTGGGTAATCTGAACTAACGTGTGATTACTTATCCTGAGAATTTTTGCCAGATGGTTTTCACACCTTACATACTGTTCTCTAATATATTGTGTTATATGTGTCGATAATAAGAAACTGGTATTCTTTATTATTTTCTTTGTCCATTTTAACATGGAGCACACTTGTGTAAATTGTGTATTTGTAAATCCAGGTACAGGGTAATATAGAGTAAACACAAAACGCACCAAACGCCTTAGCGAACGCTTGTAGTATGTCACTATAATTTATTGTTCTAACAAAGTCATTTCGACAGTCGTTTTCATTGTTTTATATCGCTCTAGGAACGGAGTGCTATTTTTCGTTACTACAGAACCATAGTCGCATTGCAGTTCTGTCTGAATTCAAAACCTTGCATAGATATTTCAGGTACAATGTATTACAGGGTAAGGTTGCATACATAGTTCAGGTACAATGTATTACAGGGTAAGGTTGCATACATAGTTCAGGTACAATGTGTTACAGGGTAAGGTTGCATACATAGTTCAGGTACAATGTATTACAGGGTAAGGTTGCATACATAGTTTAGGTACAATGTGTTACAGGGTAAGGTTGCATACATAGTTCAGGTACAATGTGTTACAGGGTAAGGTTGCATACATAGTTCAGGTACAATGTATTACAGGGTAAGGTTGCATACATAGTTCAGGTACAATGTATTACAGGGTAAGGTTGCATACATAGTTCAGGTACAATGTGTTACAGGGTAAGGTTGCATACATAGTTCAGGTACAATGTGTTACAGGGTAAGGTTGCATACATATTTCAGGTACAATGTATTACAGGCTGAGGTTTAAGACTCATGATGATTCCACTTCACATACACACCTCTGAATCATAACAATTCCGCAGAGATAACATGACTAATTACGGGGAGTGTTTACTAGAAACACGTTAGGGGTGTCTCTACTTTGCACTGCGTAAATACTAATATACAACTTGTATCTGGTCATCGATCAATCCCATATCAATCTTCATTCACCTACAAGTCACAGACAACAGCTTCGGAATACCGACATATAGTTTTGAGTGAACTATGTAAACCGAGTTAGCAATGCACGCACGTGATCTCCGGCTTCAAGCCGTTATCAAACTTGCCAACAAAATGTTCTTTTAATATAAGTTAAACAATCAGTATAATACTTAAATAGTTTATAAAAGTAAAAACGTACTAATTTAAGTAATATTAAAAGACGATTTGTTTGAAAGTTTTATAAACGGGCGGATACTCGGAGATCACGGAGGGATTACCATGGACATTCCCACCGAGTGCCTATGGTACCAATCAGGTCGTTTCTTAATTACTACATACATTTAAATAAATAAATTAATGTATGTATGTATATTTATTTTTTTAATCATTTAGAGAATTATAGACAAATAAAAAGTCAGTCCTTCGTGTTTCTAATAATCTTTTATATTCCCTAATTTCAAATGCAAAATGTCTAGTTGAAAATTAGATATTGTCTCTTTTTATTTGTTTTATCTTTAGTATTTATATATTAAGTGAATGGATTGGTTCATTTTCTATGCATGCAGCTTTAAGCTCCACTGGCTGAAAGACAGTCGAGCTTATATCGCGTAGGATTGTCCGTCGCGCGTCCGTGCGTACGTCAACTGTCTGCTTCAAACGACTTCTACTCTGTAACCGATGGGCGAATTAGCATGAAACTTCACAAGTAGCGTACTCTCCTAAAGTCAATATATTTTGATCCGGAATGCAGCATTCTGGTTTCCATTGCAACCGAAATAAAAAACTAAAAAACAAAATGTCTCCTCCCAAACAAGTTGGCCCATTTTCAAATAATTTGGGAGAAATGTTACTTGGGTGACCCTATATCACATTCCTTCAAGCCATGTTGATTGGTCGAAAAACATGGCCGCCAGGGGGCAGGACTGTTTTGCCTTATATGGCTATAGTGAAAACTTGAAAAATCTTCTTCTCCATAAGTATCCCACGAACTTTATAAATCATTCGTAAAGAGTATGATACAGGGGAAGAGTAAATAAGCATATCGGTGAACATTACATCCTGTAAATGTAGTCCTTTGTATATACCTGGAATATGTATATTGTGTTTCACGCAAACTAACAAATCACCGGTACTATTGCCTGTAGCGTGGCTACCTATTGGTGCTATGATTCCAGCTTTCCCTCAAAACAGCACCATATATTCGTGCATACGGTTGCCATACACAGTAAGAACCCTTAATATCGTACTCTGCTTAACGGCACACTAAGTGTAGCCTAACGTAATGTACATACGAATTACCGTTTACATTCACAGCTGTTATTCATTTTTAAATGCACAGCATAATTGCGCTCTGGTTTAAATTCAATTCACATACGATATGCACAATCTTCTAAATATGTTTTGCTTTAATTAGTTAAAGATGTTTTATGACTCGAGAAAAGAGCTCTCTGGCAGTAGCAACAATAAAACGGCATCTGTGTATGAGACGCGTGTGGCGATTTGTGTGTGTGTGTGGGGGGGGGGGGGGGGGGGGGGGGGGGGGTTATTGAATGATTGATTGTTTGGGGTTTAACGCCGTTTTTAACAATTTCTCAGTTATATCACGGCGGCCAGTTCACCTACTCATGCATTTCCTGGTTTGCTCACACCAGTACTCCACACAACAATCTTCCCAAGCAAGATTTGGGGGCTAAACACACAGTCTAACCAGAGTCTACACTACCCGCCTATATGTTATATAGACACTAACTGCTAACACTAGAAGTGTAGCCCACTAGTTGTACGCCAATATAAGTTTAGATGATGGCAAAAATGAGAGACAATAAGACCACATATGAGCCGTACCACGAGAAAACCTACATTAATGGAATATGCTTAATGTATCGACCCAGATCAGCAGTCCGCGCAGGCTAATCTGGGCCGACACATTACGTCTTAGGGTGATAAAGGTATAGAGTAATGATTCCTGAAACAGAAAATCCACAAGAGGCGAAAAGTCTCTGTCCGGGTTAGCCTGCGCGGCCTGCTGGTTGGTTTTCTCGTGGAACGGCTCATATTTATGTTTTCATATCGGGAGAATCTTGCGACTCACATTTCAATTTGAGGTCAAAGAAATATCCGAAATGAGACATAGATTGTAATTACGATTGACCTTTTGATACGGGAATCCTATCCCTAGTGATATGTTCGCACGTGCAGCAAACGAGTGCGTCTTCACGGGTTTGTTATTGGTGGGTAAAATGACGAGGGATATATAGGACTTTTAAAATCGTTCAGTGGTGTATATACATCATATATTACATATCGATCGCGTTTGCTATTGGTGGTATAAGACTTTTCTCGTTTACATATCGATCGATGAATGTGTATGTCATTTCTCGTTTACATATCAATCGATGAATGTGCATACATGTCATTTCTCGTTTACATATCGATCGATGAATGTGTATGTCATTTCTCGTTTACATATCGATCGATGAATGTGTATGTTATTTCTCGTTTACATATCGATCGATGAATGTGTATGTCATTTCTCGTTTACATATCGATCGATGAATGTGTATGTCATTTCTCATTTATATATCGATCGATGAATGTGTATGTTATTTCTCATTTACATATCGATCGATGAATGTGTATGTCATTTCTCGTTTACATATCGATCGATGAATGTGTATGTTATTTCTCGTTTACATATCGATCGATGAATGTGTATGTCATTTCTCGTTTACATATCGATCGATGAATGTGTATGATGTCATTTCTCGTAACTGAAGTTATATTTTGATCAAAGTTAAGTAGCTGAGGTTTGGAAACGAATATGTTTCTTGACGTCATTTCCTGTTATGCGGTCTACTGATAACATGCCATTGGTATTTCTCACTAGATAATTATAATTTTTCTCATTCCCGAATATTTATCTAACTCTTTGCAGTATATGTAATATATATATAATTGTATGATGTTCGTATGAAATTCAAAAAATTCAAACAAGTAGACCAGCTTGTGTTTACCTGTAAGTTTATTGAAACATATTATTGTTAGTGTGTGTATTATAAATGTATTTAAAGATATGCACGATCCCTATCAAATAAATGCAGATAAAATGTTTAGATCAGCATGAGAAACAAACACTATGTACGCCTAGACTCATTTTCAGACCGTTAGTAGCTTTCAAAGAAGACATATTCATCCAATTCACATTGTCAAATGATAAAACAAACATGATTATTGGTCTTAATTTTAATGGTTAGTTTCTGAAGTAAAATAACAGGTTGAATTTATCTCTCAGGAGGTAGAAGGCTTGTGAGTTTAATAAGACAATTGATAAAAAGAACTAAACAATAAAACATGTTGGTCAAAAAGTTGTAAATCATCGTATAGTTTTAGTGTTTTATTTTCATTTCAAAAATATAAATCATATGGCAAATTAGAATTGTACATGTTATGCTTTAATATTGCTTTCATCGGCTTTCAGCCTCTGAACAAGTATTCAATCTAGAAATACAAAATCCAGACTGTGTGTCAGCGAAAACACGAAGAGCCCTATGATGTCAGTCTACGCCACTGTTATACTGTTAGCTTTGCGTGGTTAATAGTCCCCTACCGATCGGGGACCATTTAGGGACTATATGTTTGCTCGCGTCAGCCCGTCTGTCTGTCAGTCCGTCCGAAATGTCTTGTCCGGGTTGTAGCTTCCACATGCTTGAATGGATTTTGGTATTACTTCACACAATTATTCTCCATAGCAAGATGATGTATCGTCACATTTTTGGTTCAAACATTGTCCGTCCGTAATTTCGTGTCCGGGCTGTATCTTTCACAATCATGCTTGTATGGATTTTGATAATACGTCATACAAATATTCTCCATTTCAAGATGGTGTGTCATGCACATCACCAAGCCACCAACTGCTGAGGTCAAGGTCACAGTTTGGGCTCAAACAATGTCTGTCCGAAAGTTCGTGGCCGGGCTGTATCTTCAACATGCATGAATGTATTTTGATAATATTTCATACAATTATTCTCCATAACAAGATGATGTGTCATGCACAACACTCAGTCACCTACTCCCAAGGTAAATGTCACAGTATGTGCTTAAACAATTTCCGTCCGCAATTTCGTGTCCAGTCTGTATCTTTCACACAATCATTCTCCAATACAAGATGATGTGTCATGCACATCACAAGTCACCTCTCCCAATGTCAATGTTACAGTTTGGGCTCAAACAATGTCTGTCCGCAATTTCGTGTCCGGGCTGTATCTTCTACATGCTTGATTTTGATATTAGTTCACACAATTATTCTCCGTAACAAGATGATGTGTCTTGCACAACAACCAGAAATCTACTCTCACGGTCAAGGTCACAATTTGGGCTCAAATTCTCAGGCTTTTTTGACGTGTCCGGGCTGTGTCTTCCACATGCTTGAATGGATTTTAATATAACTTCACACCATTATTCTTCATAGCAAGATGATGTGTCATGCACAATAGCCAGCCACTTACTTCCAATGTCAAGATCAGACTTGAAGACTTTGTTCTGCAATTTCATGTGTACAACTCTAAAACTTCACACATTTATCTAAACCATTGGAAGACCATGTATTTCAAGGGGCATAACTCTAGAGTGAGGTTTGACAGTATTATGTGCCTTTTTCAACTTATAAATTTGTGTACGGTAGGGGACTTCTGTATTGCTTGCAAAACTCCATTAACTTCTTAACAGTGTGGTATTTCAGAATCTGCAAAAATGTTCTAGCAGTCTAAGTTTGAAGTCCAATAATAGAACCCCATTTAAAATGCAAAAACACAACATGTTTTGAGTTAAAATGGAATTGTATACGACTTTCTTAATGCAAGGGTGCAGCTAGTGCGTATTACAACATGAATACGGAGTTTAAATGTATCGGTGATTAATTCTTGAACTGTCGTAATCGTTCCTAGAAGAACTTTGTAAACGGATTCCCCGGCTGTTATCATTTCATTTTAACTGTCTGATTATGCAGCAATAGAATACAGATTTAATTCGTAAGCTGAACTCCAAACAGGCATATAATGCACTCGTAACTAGATAAAACTAAAATAGCTTTAGTTTGGAATTCAACATGTATATATATTATACATTCATTTCCAATATATGAATATATGAATTGACTTGAAAACATCGTGGCAAAAGGCGAAATTGCTCAATATTAGCTATTTTTCGTTATGTGATTCATGTAATTATCGCGGAAAAAAGAGTAAAATAGACTTGCCCCGCAAACATTTTTACATAGGACAAATGTGTTAATGTAAATGCACAGTCAGTGTCAAACTAGTGTTTCGATAATATCACATTAACAATTAGTTCTGTTTTCTACATATGTTTGAAACTAGATAAAAACTGATGTATACCGTTTTTATTTCAAACTATATATACAAAGATTATATTCACCACGTTGCTTTACCCCCCTAGTAAGACTATGATGCTTCATTATCTTGGACAGAACATTCATTGTGCCTCAAGTAAACGATACGTCACGCGGGTAAGACAGAACCGTAATAATTATAGCATGGAGAATGTAAAACACAAAACACTATTCAGATATGAATTATCTCATGGAAACAGGATTTGTTACAAAATGAAAAAGTGTCAATCACAAGATAAAGGCAAACATTTAGACTAACACATAAAACACTTTAAAAGACTATGTATCTGTCTGTGCATATTTAGACGCATTTTGACGCATTTGCAGCAGACAACCTTTGAACACATTGACAAAAGGGGGAGAGTGCTCATAACATTGTTGCACTTTAAAGGTCATGGTTTCCAAATTAATTTGAATCATACATGATTAGTACATGATTAGACACCTTGATAAAGTGCTTCAAAGAATTCGAGATTCATTAATTATCTGTTTACAATACAAACTATTTGTTATCAACGTCCATGCACAGGCGTCTGAATTTACATTTGAGAACATCTGGGGGAAAAGCGAAACTATACCGTGTTTAGCTACTACACAATATTGCTATATGGTTTTTATACAATAATAATAATAATTACGGTAATTGTTTGCGTTTGAGAACATTTGGATAATCTTATAAATATTAGATTAACACGGTATTCTGTTGATTTCTTCCAAATATTCTCAATTAAAAATTCAGGCGCCCGTGGTGCATTTTCATACGTTCTTGTTTATTGCAATACTTACTGGCTGAAACCGGTCAATCGGAGTTTATCATACATGTAACTAACTAGATACTTAATGTTGATGTAATGTTGATAATAGATAATTAGATTATATAGTCTTTGTGTTTATCTGTGACGGATAAAAATAAACAAATCAGACGTCACAATCTCATCAATAAGATATACATGACCGAGAAAAGGGTATCGTTAATTCTGTTAAAATAAAACAGTTTGTGAACTGTACCTAAAATGTATTCGAAATATAAGAAAAAAACACTACAAGCAACAATTCGTAGCAGACGAAATTAAATAAAATTAAAAACAGAGCTAAAACTTCTTTAAATGAAAGTATAATTGTTGAAAAGAATTGAAAACATTGTGGCAAAACGAAAAATTGCTTATTTAACGTAAGCACAAAACCAGCTGGATGTGTACTGCTTAATGTTGATCTACATTGTTTGACACTCACTCTTTTATCAATTATCAGCGAAGTCTAACACTATAAATATTCAAAAAGACTTGTAAAAAATAACCATTTCTCACTTGTAGACACATTTTTGAGCATCTACAGCAGACGACCGACATTTGAAAACAATTGTTGAACAATTTCCCTTTTTGCCACAATGTGTTTAAATATATTCCTAAATTACAGTATCATTTATAGACATTGTTAACTTTTTTGCCAAGACGTTTTCAATACGTCTGCTGTAAATGTGATGGATGTGTGAAAGGGTTAAGAGTTGTAAATTCACCAAGATAAAGGTCACTGACATGTTTAACATGTTCGTAAAGTTACGTATAACATCCCTTTAAAACTATACATCAAAATCCGATACTGTTAATTGCTTTGGGTTTTCCAGGTAACATGGCATTCCTCATGTAACCGTTTGTTAATCATCAGAAGTTAATGGCTGATTGATCTTGTATCCTGTTAAATAGTTCAGATGCCGAAGTTCATTATTTATTTATATTGTCGACAAGGTTTTGAATTGAAACGGATTTAGAACACATTATGAACGTGAACCAGGAGTTCGTTTTGTTATTTGTTTTAATCGTTTACCAGCTAGAACAGTGTGAGGCCCCCTGCTGTGAGAATAACCCAACAAAGACAGATAACATGTATACACATTTGATTTTGAATTGAGACGATTGGCTGAAAAGGAGAAATTAATTGTTTCGAGTATTTGATGGTTTGATGTTTTGACGCCGCTTTCAACATTTTTTTTCCAGATATATAACGGAGAATTGTTTCGAGCAATGTCCCTTCTTCCAATAATTGTTTCAATGTCGTCTTCTGAAACTAACAGACAGACAGAACACACACACACACACACACACACACACACACACACAGACAGTTAAAGCAACAAATTACGTCTCTCCATTATATGGGGGAGACATAATTCGTCTACTAGTATGTCACGGAAACTTTAACGATTTCACGTGAAACGGTTAGAGGCGTCTATATCCATGGTTCATAAGTTTGGTTCATTGAAATACATAACTTTGATAGCTTTTTTCATTCATGATAACTATAACCGTCCGCCGGAGTAATATGCAAGCTTGCCCAATATCCACAAAGATAAAGCACTAATTGATTTTGAGTAGCAGACAACTCGTTTGTTCTTTTAGTAATATACTTGACGGTTAAGACTTTGATACTTTGAAAGTGGTTTATTGCAAGGGTCAGAACATTTTTTTTTAAATCAGGAATTGACCAGCTTAAACATACTTTTGAAAAGTTCCAAGGAACGAACATTGTGGTTTGTTTAACTTCAAATTGATATTTCAGCTTTGATTTGTTTTCGATTTGATTTGACACATGTAAACAAACATATAGTGTGTGTCTTGTTAAGGTTGATCCTCTCTGACTCTAGTTGATAAGATTATACATAAGAGGTAACGTGTTTTTTTTAAATACCTGTGTGTTGAGTGAGCACTTTGTTTAACATAATTACTCTTTGATCAAATTCATTGAAATTTAGTCATTTGAAAATTGCACTTCAGATATCTAAATCTACGTGTGTGCTTTGAATATGCACATACAGAACAATTTCATTAGGAAAGTTCATCTGCCTTTGTTTTAACCCATGTTTACAGCTGGGGTTGATTCGGAAGTTACCTAACATAATGTGTTAGGTTTTTACCCTAACATACACTACTAGTAATGAGCTTTTAGCGCTAACAGTCACCCAAAGACTTCGGTGTTATATCGTAAAACACCCTTTGTATATATCGATATGCGCACACTTAAGACTGCACCAATCGTCTGTCCGGGTATATGTTATATGTACGCCATTCTTGATTGGTGCGACACATGTGCAGCATTATCAGTGATTAATTATTTATGTTTGAGATTTGCGTGGAGATACTCACGTGCGCTGACTAGGGTTATTATTGTTTGTGCCTTTTGAGCAACTGCAAACATTGTTTAACATTATTTAACCAGAACAGCCACTGTATGACATTTAGCAAACCAGAATTGCCACGTATTGTAATTGCAATGAACATGTGCTAAGATTGTTTTGTAAATAACTGTTCATCCAATGTAGAAATTTAACATAAAAGACATACTCTTATCCTCTACAATGCAAAAATCCTCCGTTTTCTGTAACTTTTCCATTTACTCGTCGTTTACGTATGTACATATATGTGTGTACGTATGTATGCATGTATGTGCGTATGCCTATGACACAATTTAAGAAACCCTAAACCCTGGCAATAATTGAGATTCTGTGGCCGCATGAAATACCTGTGTTCTTTCGCTCAAAAGTGTTCTTTCGTATGAAATTATTTGATTGAAATATAAGCAACATTATTTCTGGCCTTGCGATGTGATATCGTTTTCCAGGTATACCAGATACGCATTTATCTTATCTGGAACTGTCTACGGCGAAATGGTATATAAATAGCATACATGCTCGCACTGTAAGTCGATGGTATCATTGAAAGGTGTGTTCATGTCGTGCCACTCCTTTTTTATTTATAAGAGAATACTGTATAAATACTATTTTTTAATAGTTCTAGATAAGTTTCTAGGAGTTACTCAGGTGGTGTTTATTTGCATGCCTGAAAGACATTTTCTAGTCTCCTTCTCTTATATATGGTCATACCAAAGACTTTAAAAATGGTAGTAATGTTTCCTTCCTTGGCGATCAGGGTTACGGGGTTAACATTACGACTTATTGACAGGTGTAAGGATAAATGGACCAGTAGAACTGGTAACTTACCCAGGAAACGCCGTGATATAACTGGAACATTGCTGAAAGAGGCGTAAAACACTAAACAATCAATTTCTTATTTAACTTACAGTTTTAATGAAATAAGTTAATGGATGAGTGTGCAGGCTGATCTTGGACTGCATAGTTCGAAAATGTAACTTAACTCATGTTTTATGGGTTTTGTTAATATTATTTTAAGTTGGATACAGCGGGATAAGAATAAACAATATTATTATCTAAGATCAGAAAGAGAAGAACCGTTTTAACCAAGTTTTCATATATTCACAATTATTTCAAAAGCCATCTGTTGTAGACGCGTCAACTGGAGGCTGAATCATGAATAGAATTTCTTCTTTTGTTTATTATCAAAGGTTTATTAATAGTATCACAAGTTCTTTTGTGTGAGTACAAACTTCAAAAACCGCTGGGCAAAAATGTGGAAAACCCTACATAAGCGATATTGAAACTTGTCACAAACAGTTTTAAAGTCGTTTGCATGTAGGAAAGTGTAAATATCGTTAAATTGAAATTATATGAATTCACGAGTTTGCCACAATATATAAAAAAATTAAATTAAGCTACATGATTCTAGCTAGTTTGCATTGGAGTTAGCATGTAGGAAAGTGTAAATATCGTTAAATTGAAATTATATGAATTCACGAGTTTGCAACAATATATAAATGTTTTAAATTAAGCTACATGATTCTAGCTAGTTTGCATTGGAGTTAGCAGAGTCAGAGTTAGGGTTAGGGTTAGGTCAGAGTTTGCACATAAAATCGGATGTGTCATCCATGAAGGGCTCTACTTGATATTTATGAGAATAGTTTTTATGGGTCTTTATTTTATACTTTCAGGTTCAATTGCAGAGACACCAGCGCCGGAATCTGGTGAGAAGGCAGAAACCACTAGTAGTGCTCCAAATATCAAAGTTAGCGAAAAGGCATCGGAAGATCGACAAGGACAGTCTGAAAGCGCTATTGGTACAACAATGGCTGACGTAGATATGGGACAAAAACAAAATAAACCACAGGCAGAAGGAGACGCCGAAAGAAGTGATACACCAGTAGCTGAAACTGCTGTTGCTAATGCACTTGACTCTGCAGCACAAGCTGAACTCAGCCAACAACAACAAACCGAGGCAGTTGTCAGTCCACAAACAATAGAAACGGTTGTTGAACGGGGTGACGAAACACAAGAACAGGAAGCAAAAGAGGAAGCTCAATCAGAACAAGAAAAAGAACAAAGTGTTGAAGCTAAAGCAGATGAACAACCACAGGATACTAAAACTGAAACAGAAACTGTTGAGAACATTTCTGAAACTGACCAAGGTAAATCAGAAAAAACAACAAAAGAAATTATTGTAGGTGAAACAGTTAAACAAGAAACAACGAATGAAGAACCACAAGAAGCAGCACCAGCTGAAGATCTAGAAACACAACAGCAAGCTTCTGAAACGCCTAAACAGGCACAAGAACAATCTGTAGCTGTAGCAACCGAACAAATTGAAAGTGAACAAACAACAGCAGATGAAACAAATGTCCATCAAGAAGCAGTATCAGATGCTCAGGACGTTCCCGACGAGCCGGAAAAGGCACAAGAACAACCAGAACAAACACAGGAAGTACAAAGTGAATCAGTCGAAGCCATCCCTACTGTAGCTGCACCAGCTGAGGATCAGACGCTCGAAGAACAAGCTCCGGAGCCAGCTTCTGAACAACAAAAAGTACAGCCAGCAGAACCAATTCCTGTTGAAGAAGCGACAACCGAGGAACAGAAAGCAACATTAGAATCAGCCGAAGCTGCACCTGCTATTGAGAGTGTGCAGGAATCATCAGACGACAAAACGACTGAGAAACCCAACATGGAAGAGCCAGCCCCTCAAAAGAATGAAGCAATACCAGAAATAGAAATTTCCGGTGCCACAGAAGAGACAGAACCGCAATGTGATCAAACCGAAACCCAATCAGAAGAAGCTACTAAACAAAATGAAGAACAGGAACCACAGACAAATGCTACAGAAGCTGAAGTTTCTGCTGTCTCCGGTGGTGATGCACTTGAAGGTGACCAAACTGTACAAGCTGAAGAATCAGCACCTAAGATTGACGAACAGGTCTCACAAACTATTGAAGCTGCTCCGGAGGCAGAAAGCACTGCTGTTTTTGAGGACAAAGCACCAGAGGAGGAACAAGCTGATGCTGTTGCTCCATCAGAAGAAGTTCCATCTCAAGGTGATGGACAAGCTCCTGAATCAAATGAAGCTGTGCAACAAAATGAAAATGTTCTAGAAGAGACGGCGACAGAGCAGACCGAGGCCCAATCGTCAAAGAATGAAGAAATTACAGTTGCAGAATCCGCTCCTCCAAATGAAGAACACGCATCAGAACAGAAAGCATCCGAGGGTGACCAATCAGAGGCCCAAACTGTAGAATCTGCACCGCAGAATGAAGAACAAATCCAAGAACGAAACGCTGAAGAATCCTCACATCAGAAGGAGAAACAAGTGCCTCAATCCGATGAACCTGCTCCAGAGGTTGAAGGTTCTGTCGCGCCAACAGAGAATGTTCCAGAGGATACTGCCCCTGAAAGTCAAGAGAAAGAATCGGCAGAGCCTGCTCCTCAGACGGAAGAACCTGCTCCACAAACCGAAGTGCCTGCCCCACAAACTGCAGTACCTGTTCAACAAACAGAAGAGGCTGCTTTACAAACCGAAGAGCCTGTTCAGCAAACAGAAGAGTCTGTTCCACAAACCGAAGTGCCTGCCCCACAAACCGCAGTGCCTGTTCAACAAACAGAAGAGGCTGCTCCACAATCCAAAGAGCCTGTTCAACAAACGGAAGAGGCTGCTCCACAAATCGAAGTGCCTGCCCCGCAAACCGCAGTACCTGTTCAACAAGCGGTAGAGGCTGATCCACAAAACGAAGAGCCTGTTCAACAAACGGAAGAGGCTGCTCCACAAATCGAAGTGCCTGCCCCGCAAACCGCAGTACCTGTTCAACAAGCGGTAGATGCTGATCCACAAACCGAAGCGCCTGTTCAACAAGCGGTAGAGGCTGATCCACAAAACGAAGAGCCTGTTCAACAAACGGAAGAGGCTGCTCCACAAATCGAAGTGCCTGCCCCGCAAACCGCAGTACCTGTTCAACAAGCGGTAGAGGCTGATCCACAAACCGAAGCGCCTGTTCAACAAGCGGAAGAGGCTGCTCCTCAAATCGAAGTGTCTGCACCAGAAACCGCAGTGCCTGTTCAACAAACGGAAGAGGCAGCTCATCAATCCGAAGAGCCTGTTCAACAAACCAAAGCGCCTGTTCAACAAACCGAAGCGCCTGTTCAACAAACGGAAGAGCCTGCTCCACAAACTAAAGAGCAAGTTCCTGAAATAAATGAGGCTGCTCCGGTGGCAGAAGAGAAAACACCAGATGGTGAGCAAAACGAGTCCCAGTCGGATGCGCCTGCCACAGAGGAATCGGCACCGCAATCTGACAATGATGGTCAACAGACTGGTGAAAGTGCACAATCATCTTCTCAAATTGTTGAAACCGTTAAACAGGCAAGCGAAGCTGCACCAAAAGCTGAAGAGAAAGCTGCCAAGAACGAAGAAGCTATCCCACAAGCAGTCGAGAACGAAACCAAAACAGAAGAAAATGTTAATGATAATGCCCCTGTAACAGAACCCAAACCACAGGAATCAGGAGAAACAACCAAATCCGCTCAAGATGACAAAACTGGTTCGACAGAAACTAAAACTGAATCAAATCAAGAGGACACAACTCCAACAAGTGATTCGTAATAATTACATATCCTATTATAGACATATCTAAATTATTCCTATTATGTCTGCATTTTAATATTGAAAATGTGTATAAAGATACTTTAGCTTCTGTATAATGTGTGTTATCTATAATGGTATTGTGGCAATCTACGTAATGTTCTGAAAATCGTCGATTGCATTTGAACGGCTTAATTAGTATAAATTGATACATTATTTACACTGTTGTGATGTCTTGAACTTGTATATTCTGTAGCATGTTGGCATAAATTTGTTCGTATCGGATGCTATGTCATAAATTAGTGGATTTTCTAATATTGATGTTAAACATGTCTCTGTATCTATATGTACGGCAAGGATGTTTTGTTTGTACTTTTTTTTTCTTACTCATGTAGTCGCATAATCATTATCTTTATTTTGTATCGGCCGATGTAATTTGCAGTAGAAGCTAAATTATCTGTGATAAAATATTATGGATTTCAAACAGATAAAAACATAGATTTTAACTTTTCTCTGTCCATTTCCACCTCATATGATAGAAGCCACGTCATATGAAAAGCGATATTCGCAGGTTTTGGAATTAATGGTATTTACGATCAAATTGCAAACATGTGTAATACTCACCCTCCTGATATGTCTATGGTGCTTGTACGGCTATATAATGAACACAGAAGATTATGATCAAAATGTATGTAGACGCAGTGTGATCTGAGTCTTCAGTTTAAACACTAATTTGAGCCACGCGACATGAACACCGACCTTTGGAGAGTTTACAATTTCTGGCCATACATGTACAGTTGGTTAGAGAGACGTTAAGGATGTGGTACGTCTAGATTGCCAACAGGGAATATACTAATCAGCTTTGGTATTGGCGCCGTCTGATCTTGATCTTCAAAAATATTAAACATTCCTGAAAGTCGGTTTTAGTGTGACGTGGCTCATTGATACTGTATAGTTTCCTACATAGACGAATTGGCCCCATTACAGGGAGAGAATGACGCCAGTCATAACGACCTTCGTGAATTAGCACAAAGAATGGATGGTCTGACTCGGGTTTGAACGTATGACCCTTGGATCAAATGCCCTCGTCGTTACTGACTGAGCTGTGGGAAAACAGTTGTAATAATTGTTGATAATCGTCTGATCGTTGATCTGGATCTACATTTTGTGTATATTTCTTATAGCTCTGCTGTATTTCCTGCTCAGTCCATGCAAGCTATTGTAAACCGTGGACACGTGAATATATCATTCGGACCACTGCACTCGAAAGAAGTAGATACAGTACCTTTCGTGAATATTCGTGGGTTGGTGTACGTGGCAAGATTGGTTTATACGACCATTCACGGACCTACCGTATCTACATATTGGCGAGAATAGTGTTCCGACTGCTGTTTTCTTGGTCAATTGTTTGTTGCATACTACTTTTTTTGAAATGAATGAAAAGAAAACTCACATTATGCCCGTTTTCTGCAATTCTAATGTTTTCAAATGTCATCGACTGCATAAAGATCACCAACACCATTCTACTCAGAAACAACGGTCGTATTTACATCAATTAGTTTATTGATCCGAATTAATGCAGCAGAACTTCAGATGACAAAACCAACAAATCCAGATTCAATGATTTATTGGGGTTTTACGACGTTTTAAAAGATATTCAATCATATCACGGCGGTCAGTTCACATACCCGTGTATTTCCTAGCTTTCCCATAGAAGTACTCCATATACATGTAGCAGTCTTTCCTAGAAACTGGCTACTTTTCCACATAGACTTTCAGCCAATTGGTTGAGGACGAATGACACTTGTCGCAGTGACTTTTGTCAAACGTCGGAAATAGTATTGTCCGACAACCTGGGGTTCGAACTCACAACCCCTGGATTGACAGCATCGTGTCGCTATATACCGAGTTAACGGGGCTCGGCGACTGTCTCAAGAGCGGAAGATCCAGAGTAAGATCCCCGGGCGAGCTATATCAACGGATTTTAAGATGGTAATAAAAGCTTCCTTTCTTGGCGCTTAAGTTATGGGAATGGTTGATTGATTGGGGTTTAACGCCGCTTTTAACAATTTCTCAGTTATATCACGGCGGACAGTTCACCTACTCATGCATTTCCTGGTTTTCTCACACCAGTACTCCACACAACAATCTTCCCAAGCAACTGGCTGCTTTTCCACATAGACTTAGCCCATTGGTGGAAGACGAATGACGCATGTCGCATTGACTTTTGTCAATCGTCGGAAAGAAAGTTGGCCGAACCGGGATTCGAACTCACAACCCCTGGATTGACAGCCCGCGTCGCTACGACTGAGCTACCGGGGCTCGGCTTTGGGCATGGTACTACGATTGATGCACGACTTACAACTTACCTTGGACATGGATGTCTTGATATGAATGAAATACTATTGGAAGCGGTGAAATACACTTATCAGACCAAAACAAAGATGACACATACGTACAATATTATACGAAAGCTAGGGTCACAGTAATCGGTAACAACGCGAATGTCTGACACATAAACGAGTATGCCTATTTTGGTGCAGATAATAGAACATCGGCACTAAGAGCACGACATTCGAGGGTTCGAGACACGACTTTGTCCTCAAGATTGTGCATGACAGATAACGGTTGTACAGGTGGGTAAATAAATAGTGTTGAAACCGAATTAAAATCCAGATCGTATACCGATTAAACAACAAGAGACCATTGAATGTCTTTAACGAGCTGACTCACCTGAATCTGCATTGTTTGAAAAAAGCTCAATATTGCCTTTGGCGCTGAAAGAGTTAGACACGAAACCTAGTACGCCTTGACTAGGCTGAGGTTGGAGTAGAAGAATGACGAAGACGGATCCAGGAGAGTGGGTTTAACTTACGCCACAGAGCAAATAATTTCCTTTTTTTTATTATTGAAAATGACCATTTCTTATATTTAATCAAAATTTAATTATCTTAAATCTGAAAACAAATAAATGGCTATACGTATAAGTATACATACCACTTCTACAGCCTTGCTGTGTAAGCAAGCTTTTAGAGCGACGTTGGTGGAGTGGTAGGCCTTTTCACCAAGTTAAACAACTTACATCGCGGTTAGTGCATGGACTGGTGACCAACGGTACTTTGTGAAGGACCCGGTACACATTACAAATGGTGGCGGCAGTGGGATTTTGGGGTGACATCACCATCATCCCCGGACCCCTACGGTTCCGAATGATGTTACATAGGTTCCGCGCTTGTGTACTGCTAGTAGAGTTGTGTGACTTCGGGTCGAAATCAATAGAAAAGAGAGAGAAATATAACGGGAATGGGGTATATGTACAATACCGCTTATACAGCCAGGCTGTTGAAAACGGCTTAATGGCGACGTTGGTAGAGTGGTAAGCGTTTTCACGTAGTTAAACAACGTTCATCGAGGTTAAAGCCTGGATGGGTGACCCGCGGTGGCTTACCTCCGTAAAAGACCAGGTACAAATACACTACACTCGTGGAAGCACTTTTCTTATATGAGCTTGTGGATGAACGTGAGTTTATATCGCAACCCTGGTCGTGTAAGATAATTCATCAATGGTCAACAGAAGGAAATGCTAGAACCAATACTATTATGTTCTGATGTTCGGATTAAACCACAAGATAAAGACGAATTTAATCTAGCCCTTTATTTTCAACTTATACAATGACTATCCAACTATAAAATAACGTATCAAGGGAGGTAACTCTGTTCCCCTGTGTAGTCGTTGTGTATAGGTTATTTCCCTTTAAACATATTATTAGTCCGCGACTTATATTTTAAATATAGCCTTTCGCAAATGACATGGGAGGACGAGTTATTATTAGAAAAAAACAAATTTAAATGTCTTGAATATATCAAAATTGCGTTTGTTTAAAAACACTTAGTAATGACAGATCTAAAATGAAATAAATATTCCGATGTTTTAAGTATTTGCAGTTTCTTTATTTTGACTCGCATTTATGTTTTTTTGTTTTATTTACGAAGACAAAACAGTCCCTATTAGACATGCAGCAGACTGTTATGTGTCAATACCGAGATAAAAATCACGTCGAATTCTCCTTTTAATAGCAATTTTAACTTACTGAATGTTATTTTCATCTTCAAAGAGATGTCAATACCGAGACAAAAATCACGTCGAATTCTCCTTTTAACAGCAATTTTAACTTACTGAATATTATTTTTCACGTTCAAAGAGATGTCTTGATTTGTGGAGAATGCATTTAACAAGTGTTGCTGCAAGATGCAGCAATTGGCGCAGGAATCAGCATCGTATGGCTTAAGAAATACTGTTTGATTCGAAGAACACGAAACCCGCTTTTAAATATATGATATAAAATATATGATAACAATAGTTTTTTAGTTAAATACGTAAAACGAATACAGAGACCTAGATCTCCCAAAATGATTGTTAACATTTTCTGCGCATGCGCGTCCTTTTTTTCCCATAACATATTCTTAAAATCGCAAAATTTAGCACAATAACTTCGCATTTAAGAAAATATTCCCATTTTCCTGTTATTAAAACCCCGGTGGTTCCCAGACTGCAGTGATGTTACATAGACTCCGCTCTGGTATACTGCTTGTGTTCAGTTGTGTGACTTCGGGTCGAAGTCAAGAGAAAATAGGGAGAAATGTAACGGGAACGGGGTAAAGGTATAAATATCACTTCTACAGCCTTGCTGTGGAAGCCGGCTTTTATAGCAACGTTGGTAGAGTGGTTGACCTTTCCTAAAGTTAAGAAACGTTCATCGCAGTTTGGGCCTGGATGGTTGACCAGCGATGGCTTAACGCCGGTACACGTTATATACTATGGTTTTAATTTACATTTTAATTATAAACAAACTACTCGCATACAAATAGACTGGTTCACTAATCTTAATTTCTTATTGCATACTCGAACGAGAACTAGTGACGAACTGCTACGGAAATATCCGAGAGTTGACGGTAAAATACGGCGCATGCGCGATCCGGACGATTACACCAGTGGTAGTTCTAAACACAACCAATATATGCACTGGTACTGATGCACCCGCGCAATAATGCGTATCCATGTATATCTAAAATATGAACTGTTTCTAAGCTAAAACTGTTGATCACATGACTAGCGAATACCGACTGCGTAGATCAATCTCCTTTGCAGAGACCCGTTCTTTACACTCACTTACAAATAGTGAATTGTAGGTGATTTAAAATGTTTATTTTGTTCGAAACAAATGAAGAAAAGAACAAACTGGGATAAAACTGGTTTTAATAGAAAAATGAATTTGAATGAACACTCTCTGCCTATAAAGAGAGTGTAAAGAACGACAACTCTGCGAAGAAGAATGTTCCCGAATCGGGTCTTTCATACACAATTACTTCGTCCTTGACAATTTTAAATGTGTCATTAGATTCCCTACGTGGCAGTTTGCTTGCGATCTGCATATTGTTATGCATCATTGACACAAGAGCGCTCATCATAATATAATTTTAAAACATGAGTAGTTTGGTATTTTCTTTATAAAAAAGGAAGGAAAAAATTACAATAAATTAACATGTTGTAGGGTTCAGTTTATGTTCGAAATAAAGTTTGAAATTATACAACAATTTCAATGAAATTTAACTGTTAAGCTGATATTATATTAGGGTGGTCTAATTCATAAATATTGGACTATAATTTAACATTTGTCAAAGTATGATATAATTAGGATGCCAAGCTAATATCATTTTGAGAAAAAGAGAAAACTCATGTCTTCAGCGATTTAACCCTTTTTTCATTGTTTTAAAAGTAGATGGCTGCAAAGGTGTAACATCAAATGAAGTGATATTGCATGCAAATCCTAAATTGTCTGTTTTGTGGTTTTATTGATAAATAATAAAATTCAAATATTCTGACAAACATCTTGAAAAGTGTATGTGGAATTCATAAATCTTATAATTATTCCTTAATGAAAGCACTGTATACATACTAAGACTAATGATTGGCAATATTACTTATTTCCATTACTGTTTATGATCAATAATTAGTTGGCTGTGTGTGTATGGTCAACCTATCTTAGAATGGAGATTGATCATAAACAATGAAAGGCTTCAATTATATTTCAATAAAGGACATTCACTTCGTTGACAAAAAAAATGCAAGTTATGATACATTTTCACTTGACCCCCACCCCTGATGTTCCAATATGATCCTCAGTTGATAACTGTTTGTTCAACTACTATAATGTAAGTGTTATGCATAACTGCAGTATGGATTTCCGGCGACATTGCTGCGTTGCATCAACTTTCTCTTGTATAGATAATCATATAACACATTAATAATTTGTCCATGTATTATTACTTTCACAAAACATGATTTAAATGCATAACAAGGCTTATTTGAATCTTATGTATGATAAACATCAAAACAAAACCATACAATTCAACTTAATGTTTAACCCATAAGGTGATTCTTAAACTTTCCTTGTATTTTCACGTGTTAACTTGGTCTAGACTTTACAATTGGTTCTTCCATTTTAAAACTTTCTTTCTCTGGAATGCACACATTTTCAGACACAGACTCGAACTCTTTATTTGAACTTTCCTCCGAATCAGGAGGTTCTTTTTCCGAATGTTTTTCAATCTGAGCATAAAATGGTTTCCCAAAAGAACTATTCCTTTCGTAACATACACCTTCATCTGACTTTACTGTACAACTTCTGTTCTATCAATGTATATGGTATAGAAGGAAATGGTGTTTCAAACTTATTCCTCTGTTTCTGTCTAATACTGAATTCTCCACTTCTAAATTAGATTCCTTTGCATTCATGTTCATGTCTGTATGAACAATATTTCTAAAAAGTATATCTGTCACGAATTTCTTCGTCGATGCTTCTTTTCCCAAATTGTTCGTTTTGAGGTAATTCAGTACGCAAATTTCTCCCATACATCAATTCTGCTGGCCATACTCCAGTAACATTATGTGGAGTAGCCCGATTAGCCAAAATATAAGTTCGAATCTCTTTCTTACAATCTTTTGACTGAGTAAGTACTATTTTAATTATTTTCATCAAATACCTATTTTGGCGTTCTACATCACCGTTTGCAGATGGATTTAGTGGCGAAGTTTTGCGTTGAATTATTCTGTTCTCACCAAGATGTCTCAAATTAATCAGACCTAAATTGGTGTCCATGGTCACATGTAATTGTACATTGAAGACCATGCCTAGTGACCATATTTTCTGAACTCTCAAAGATTCTTACACTAGTCACATCTTTTAATATGTCTATCTCATAAAATCTACTGTAAAAGTCAACAACTACAAAAACATAATGACCAGTTGGCAATGACCCGAGCAAATATATTGCCAAATCTTGCCATGGCTCAGTTGACAAACGTGTTGGCTGCAATGGTTCGGGATGCACCAATGCAGACACAATTTGACAACCTTGACATGTCTTAATTAACCCTTTCCCTCATATAGACGCTTTCTGACGCCTCTGCAGCAGACGGCTTTTTGAAAACATAGTGACAAAAGAAGAAATTGCACAAAACGTGCAATTTCTCCTTTTGCCACAATGTTTTCCACTTTTCGTCATAGGTTATCCATTCAATTATGAAGATATTCTATTTTTTCACAAAATTTGTTCAAAGTCGTCTGCTGCAGAATTGTCGTATGAGGGAAAGGGTTAACATATTTCTCGACATCCTAGAACTCCAGTTTTGCCAGGGTCAAGACAATGTCTCAACATTATCAGCTCTTCATCATCTTTGGAAGCTTCTACTCAAAGCTGACGAGTTGTAAATTAACACATTATATAGTAATAAACTAAAAGGGAGGTAACCGTTTTACTAACTCGCCAGAGGATTAGTCCGACCCTATTTGAAATAAAGCGTTTAACAGACTGTGAAGTTCGATTCAAGCTTTTCATTATCAAGATGAAAACGTTTTTATTATTTTCCTGAAAAGCAACACAAAACTCAACGAAAATGTCTCACATCAGCCAGGAAAGGCTGATTGAAATGGAAGCGGAGATGGACCGGTATGTTGTCATCTTATTGAACGTTAATGTCAATAAATTTAAGCTTTTATTTTTTTTAATACGTTCAACAATTTAATAACTCATGCATTGATATTTGTGATTGCTTACTTTCTAAAGAACCGGCATTGATATGGGTGGAATGTCCATGTTTTCTATGGTTTAATGACTGTCTCTAACTAAGTTACTAAGCTTGCCAGGCAAACACGTCTTGACTCCACATCAAGTCTCCATATTCCTCACCTCTTAACCTTTAGAAGCCAGGCATCAATCTCTGCAACCCAAACTGCACTCTCCAAGAACATTCAAGTTTACTTTTAACAACATTAAATTAACACAAGAAGGGATTTTTTTTTTAAATCAAACCAATGACCCCCATAACAGTTAACACTAGACTGGCGCTCTAACTAATTGAGCTACCTGCAAATAATGGAATCCATCTTGGTCGTGTGGTTAGCGTTGGGGATTTGGAACTGTGTGTCCCAGGTTCGATCCCTAGTCGTGGCGGGATATTCATGGTGGAGTGTCTTTTGTCAAGGCACATATCCTAGCCTAGTACTGGTTTGTTTACCCAGTGATCAAGAATAAAGTGAATTGTCACTGTGATATAACTTTAATTTTATTATAACTGAAATAATATTGAAAACGGCGTAAAACTCCAATGAAACAAACAAACCTGCAAATATTGTATTGCCACCACGTTTTAGACACTACAGTTTGTATCTATGCCATAGAAGTAGTCTTCTTCGATACCTCTCCAACCTTTTAGTTACTTATTTATTGGTGTAATCAATAATTTGTCAAAAGGGACCTTTCTATACCAAAAGTCATTTTGTTTTGGGGAAGCCCAGGGTTTTCCCTAAGCTTTGAAACTTGAGGGTCATTGTGACCCCCATGTCATCAAAGTTGAGGGTCATCTTATAAATGTTGGGGGTCCAAATTAGAACTTTATTATCAAATGATTGATATAAAAAACATTCAAAAACAAGTGTGTTGTTCTTTGTTTTTATTATCCCTTTAATATTAATAATGTCAATTTGTGAAAAAAAAAAATGTGTACATTACCGATAATGTTATCGATAAAGCTTAAACCAGTCATTCAGAGTTAAATATAGTCCAAATAATTTAGACTTTCGGTTTCTCATTTATTGGTCAACCGAAGTCGAAATCCAAAGCATGTTTCAGACAGACTCGATTCACGCTATTATGCCGTTTATATCCTTGACAGCTATCGCAACGATAAAAAAAAACATATCTATAATTATTATTATATTAATTTGAGCCTAGAATTTATGCAGCTTACCTCTTTACCACTTTAATCTATCAAAATTCAATTCACAACGGCGAAAAATCTGAAATCTGTAACAAATTCGTTTTCGGTTAAATAAATTAGACAAAATCGGTAAAAAGAAATAAACGAAATATCACCCAAACTTGTTCGAATAAGATATATAACTATTTTGTTAAATATCCATTTTGGTGTACTTTAACAACAATACCCACAATACCGTATTCGGTTATCCTCAGTTCAAATCAACCACATTGTGAGTTATTAAATATCAGGCCGCTAAGAGGTGGATTAAAAAGAGATTAAAACACATAAAAACGTGAGTAAGACCGTTTGTGTTTACTTTATACGATAGATAAATGGTCAAATGTTGTCCCATATGTGTATTTTGGTGTGACAAACATTACGTACGCCAGATTCGACCCTGGAAGCGGCGGAATTTTTTTTCGCATGTTTTGGTGCAGGATAAGGACTAAGTTAAATATAGATTTTTGTAAAACCGAGATTATAGAAAAATAGAATGGACTTCATTTACCGACATTGCGTCCATAGGGACGCACAGATGTTATTTTTGGGGGTCATTTGAGTTGAAAATGCGTCATTGACGCAGGATTTGTGCGTCAAGGAAAACCCTGGAAGCCTACTACATCATCAGTTTCAATGCACTTTTTTTTGTTAGCAGAGTCATGTGATAATAACACAACTTTCAAGCTTAAAGATGCTGTGAGCAGGGGTCAAATTTTTAACACAATATTTTGTTTTGTTAATTGTGTGAAAATGTTTATTATTACACAACATAATACTCGTAAAATTTAATAAAATGGATGTTTTTTTTTAATCTACTTTTAAAATGACTGTAAAATAATACTTGTAGATTGAACTTCCCACATTTTTTGTTTCTGTCAAACAGTTTTGGTCCAGTTAAAATTCACATACAGTTGTGACGTCACATTATTCAAAAAGTAATTCTCATATCTAGATGATAGTATTTTATAACTTTACTCGTTTTCATATTCAAGAAATACAGAGCAAAGTAATTTGGAAGCAATAAGGCAAACAGATAAAAAAATCATCTCTTAAATGAAAGAGTAGTTATTGATTCTAGTTTAAACAGTGTGGCGAATCAAGCAATTGCTCATTATAAGCATTTTTTTCCTTTTGCGCTACAATATTTTAAAAAGACATCTGCTGCATGTGGGAATCGATGGTTGACATTTGTATCAAGTTTTAATCCAATCTTTGTTGATAAGCCTTAGATATGAATTTGGGTGGAAGGAAGGAGAAACACATACAAACACCCACACTGTCTAAAGGTTGGGGATAATAAGCATATGGTATTGTGTGAATGTCAGAAAATAAAACCATCTTGAAAAAAGAGATGCAAGCCAGTATTGGATTTTCAAAAGATATAGGAATTGAGCCATAATATGGTGTTTGGGATTTTGTGTTACATCACACAAACTGTGGTGTCCTCTTTTGACTTACAAGTGTCAAATTAAATGCTGTATATGGTTAGAACAAAGCTGTTATATTTTAAATGACAAAATAGTTTTTAGCTTTAAATAAATAGTAGTGTGAGGACAATAGGGCTGTAAAGATACATTCGAATATTCAATATAACCGAATACAGGTCTGTCCAAAACGTATTCGTTTTTCGCTTCATTTAGAACTGAATATTTACGAATATAAACCAAATCTGTATGATTTAACATAAAATCAATTTAATTGATCTACAAACATAACAATCCTTTTGTCACACTTGCAAACCTCTTCAGTTTCATAGCGCATGCAGCGCTATATTTAAATAGTACCCCACCCTCAACAGATGACCACTGATTTTGCGACATATTTTTTTTAACATTTTCTTAAAATATATTTGATGTTGTGTTCGCTACGATGTATTTTGACGTACGTTTTTAGCTCGACTATTCGAAGAATATGAGAGCTATACTACTCACCCTGGCGTCCACGTCACACCTTGGTTAAGGTTTTGCATGCAAGTACTTAAATACTACATGTATTGCATTGAAACTTTTTACAACCCTACCAAACTATCACACCTATGTAGATTATCAATACATATGATAATTGGCAATTATAGATGCATTAGTTATATCAACACGCTTTTTGAAGCAAGTTTCGACGATCAACGTAGGCCTTTCATGATTTAATGACAATGTAAGTTTGTCATTTTTGATTGGGAAAAATCTATTTAATTATGGCTGAGTACAAACAATTATTGGACCCATTGATGAGATTGGCGAAAATGAATGGCTACTACATTAAGAGACCATCTCTTTAGTCTTAGTAACTACTTGATGCATTGCATTGAAACTTTATACAACCCTTCCCAACTATCACACCTATGTTGACTTTTAAGTTAAATAACTCTATCCTGCATTTTATGCAAGTTATGGCACTTTTTGGAATTTTTTAAAATTCTGGTTAAAGTTTTGCATGCAACTGCATAATTAAGAGACCATATCTTAGTAACTGCTTGATGCATCGCATTGAAACTCTAACAGCCCTTCCCAACCATCATACCTATGTCAGCAATCAAGAACGATAACTCTATCTAGCATTTTATGCAAGTTATGGCTCTTTTTGGACTTAGAAATTCTGGTTAAAGTTTTGCAACTACATTTAGAGAGTAATCTCAGTAACAACTGAAGCATTGTATTGAAACTTTATACAACCTTTCCCAATTTCACAACTATAAACGCAACCAATTAAGATAACTATATCCTGCATATGGTGCAAATTGTTGTCCTTTTTTAGCTCGACTTTTCGAAGAAAAGCCTAGCTATACTACTCTATATACGGCGTTGGTGTCACACCTTGGTTAATGTTTTTGTCCCAATTCCCTTTTTTGTCAGAACCATAACAGATATATCTTTGAAACTTACAACACTTATTCACCATCATTACCTCCATCAACAGACAAGAGTGCATAACTCTGTCAAGATTTTTGTAAGAATTATGGCCCTTTTTTTACTTAGAATTTTGGTTAAGTTTTTTGTACCAATTTACTTATTTTCGAAACCATTACAGATATGGCTTTGAAACTTACAACACTTATTCAACATCATTAACTCCATCCACAGACAAGAGTACATAACTCTGTCAAGATTTTTGTAAGAATTATGGCCCTTTTTCGACTTAGAATTTCGGTTAAGTTTTTTGTACCAATTTACTTATTTTCAAAACCATTACAGATATGGCTTTGAAACTTACAACACTTATTCACCATCATTAACTCCATCAACAGACAATAGTACATAACTCTGTCAATATTTTTGTAAGAATGAGTGCCCTTTTTCGACTTAGAATTTTGGTTAAGTTTTTTGTACCAATTTACTTATTTTCAAAACCATTACAGATATGGCTTTGAAACTTACAACACTTATTTAACATCATTTACTACATCCACAGACAAGAGTACATAACTCTGTCAAGATTTTTGTAAGAATTATGGCCCTTTTTCGACTTAGAATTTCGGTTAAGTTTTTCGTACCAATTTACTTATTTTCAAAACCATTACAGATATGGATTTGAAACTTACAACACTTATTCAACATCATTAACTCCATCCACAGACAAGAGTACATAACTCTGTCAAGATTTTTGTAAGAATTATGGCCCTTTTTTTACTTAGAATTTTGGTTAAGTTTTTTGTACCAATTTACTTATTTTCAAAACCATTACAGATATGGCTTTGAAACTTACAACACTTATTCACCATCATTAACTCCATCAACAGACAATAGTACATAACTCTGTCAAGATTTTTGTAAGAATGAGTTACCTTTTTCGACTTAGAATTTTGGTTAATTTTTTTGTACCAATTTACTTATTTTCGAAACCATTACAGATATGGCTTTGAAACTTACAACACTTATTCAACATTATTTACTACATCCACAGACAAGAGTACATAACTCTGTCAAGATTTTTGTAAGAATTATGGCCCTTTTTCGACTTAGAATTTCGGTTAAGTTTTTTGTACCAATTTACTTATTTTCAAAACCATTACAGATATGGCTTTGAAACTTACAACACTTATTCACCATCATTAACTCCATCAACAGACAATAGTACATAACTCTGTCAATATTTTTGTAAGAATTATGGCCCTTTTTTTATTAGAATTTCGATTAAGTTTTTCGTACCAATTCACTTTTTTTCAAAACCATAACAGATATGGCTTTGAAACTTACAATACTTATTCACCATCATTAATTCCATCAACAGACAAGAGAACATAACTCTGTCAAGATTATTGTAAGAATTATGGCCCTTTTTCGACTTAGAATTTCGGTTAAGTTTTTTGTACCATTACAGATATTTTGTTGAAACATTCAACACTTTTCACCATCATTTCCTCCAGTATCAGACAAGAGTACATAACTCTGTAAATGCTTTTGTAAGAATTATGGCCGTTTTTTGCCTTAGAATTTTGGTTAAGTTTTTCATACCACCCCACTTTTTTTCAAAACCATAAGTGATTTAGCTTATACACTTACAATACTTATTTATCATCATTACCTCCATCAACAGACAAGGGTACATAACTCTGTCAAGTTTTGTTTAAGAGTTATGGCCCATTTTCGATTTATAATTTTGGTTAAGCTATTCATACCAAATCAAATGTTTTCAAAACATATAGAGATAAAGCTTTAACAGTTACACAATTTTTGTTACCATCATTACCTCCACAAACAGCCAAGAGTGCATAATTCAGTAAAGATTTTTGTATAAATTATGACTCTTTTTCGACTATCGCCCTAAAATGTTTTGTTTTATTGGCAAGCACAAAAAAGTTGAGCATGCTGTCCTCCGACAGCTCTTGTTTACTTAGAAATTATGGTAAAATGTTTGCGTGCAACTACATCAAGAGTCCATATCTTGTTAACTTAACTTGATGCATTCCATTGAAACGTTATACAACCCACCTATGAAAATAATCAAGTTAAATAACTCTATCCTGCATATAATGCAAATGATCACCCTTTAAGAAATTGTGGTTAATGTTTTGCATGCAACTACATTAGAGTCCATTATCTCAGTAACTTAAATAAGCAGTGGAATAGTCGAGCGCGCTGTCCTCCGACAGCTCTTGTTATGTGTTTAAAATGTGCTTTGAATTAATTTTGAATTATACTTCGATTGAAAATAGAGAATTCCCATTTAATGACAACCAAAACCTGTCAGCAAAATATGGCGAACCACACGGAAATTGAAATTATTGATTATCCGGCCAAATAAACATCAGCTGTATGTAAACATTTCAGATTTCCGAAAGGACCCAAGGGACACATTCCATCGCACACTATCTGCAAAATTTGTTGACATTAAATTGGGTACAACTAGTTTTAAAAATGCTACATTAAATTCATAATTTTCTCCCTTGCCCACAAGAGTGACAAGAATTACTAGTCAATCATTATACTTTTTTAATCATTTGAATACTGATTTTTTTTGTGTTTACATGTTGTTAAATCTATGACGGTATTTATGAACAAATATTCATATTCGTTATCCTGTATTCGTGATACGTATCGTATTCACCACCTAGTGTATTCACTACAGCCCTACAGCACACCACATAATAAATTATTTTTATGAAGCTCCGTTGGCTACTTTTTACGACCTATTTTACATTTTCACCACCTTTATTTGGAATTATTTCAATAAATAAATGGTTTATTTAGTAAAATATTTAATAGCATACTACTAGATGAAAAATGATGTAACAGGACACAAAATTACGCAATAAGACACCAATTGTGTAACAAGACACCAACGACTGCACTTCATGTAAGTGTGTAACAGGACACCAAAGAAAAAACTAAACAAATCACATAAAAGCATAAACATGTTTATTTAAATGAAAATATAATAATTATGCAAATATGTATTTATTACCTAAACGCAGTGATTATGGATAAGGATGTAGAATATGCTTTCAAGGACTGTCGACGTTACAGGTCAAGAGTGACACAATTTTTTTTTTTCCCCAGTCAAATATGAATAAATGATCTTCGTAGTGAATTTTATACGTTCGCAAACATCTCTGTACAATTTAAATCAAGAAATAAAAAGCAACCACGCATTGTGATACCACTGATTACCTAAATCGGCATTATGGACGAAACAAAGTTTCAAAAGTCTTACAGTTTCATTTTTTAGCTGCCATTTTGACGCATTCTTATCGTAAAACGTCTGTAACTGTCGTAAATCGCTGCGATAGTTAATGTCGCGAATAGAACAGCCAATAATATGTTTCCTCCTAGGTGATAGACGAAGCATTTGGTAATTATAAAAAGATTATGTTACGTAACAAAAAAGACACCATTTTCATACACAATATTTTAACTCGGTGTCAAATTAAATATACCTGTCCCTGAACAACGTGTTTACGACATTAACCCTTTCCCTCATATAGACACTTTCTGACGCCTCTGCAGCAGACGGCTTTTTGAAAACATAGTGACAAAAGAAGAAATTGCTCAAAACAAGCAATCTCTCCTTTTGCCACAATGTTTTCCACTTTTAATCATAGGTTATCCATTCAATTACAGAGATTTTCTATGTTTTGACAAAATATGTTCAAAGTCGTCTGCTTTAGAATTGTAGTATGAGGGAAAGGGTTAACTGAAAGGATCACATGATTGGAATGCAATGAAAATATGGTTTTCAGTCTATCTTACGAGTTTTGATGCTATTTAGATGTGATGTAACTTGGTGGACACATTTTGTTATGTCACCTTCCAAAATTTTATTTAGAAACAAAATCGTATTTAAATTTTACGTATCTCAAAAGTTATATTTATAAATAATTTGTTAAATTATTATTTCACACATTTAAGTTTGCAGACTTTAAATAAAAAGAAAAACAGTTTGTTTTGGTTTTCAAAGAGCCCTCCCATGAATTTGTCAGGAAGGACAATTTGAAAATGCTCAAGAAAAGTATAAATTAAATGAAATTAACTGTTCTTTCAAAAGTCAATGGCATATCATTAAATTGATTTTGTTGTTTCTAACAGTTAATGATTTGTTGTTTCTATCATTTAATTGATTTCGTTGTTTCTAACAGTTAATGATTTGTTGTTAAACTATATAACACATAGTTCTTCAAATACAGGAGAATAAATCATGATTCTGTGATGTAACACAAATTCCCAGATGCCATATTATGGCTCAATTAGTAAAATTTAAGGTCATGATTTAAATGTTCTGACAGTGAATTGGCTTAATGAAAATTATTTATTTGAATTTATTTAATAATACTAACTTTAGTATATTGTCTTCCTTGTAGCTTTGAACAGGAGATCCAGGCAGGTGAAGATCTCCCGAAAGTCATCATTGGGTCCAACACCTATAGCCAAGTCTCCGCTCAACTCAAAATGCTCAGAGCTGCCTCAGGAATTACACCTGAACAAAGAGAAAGAAAGCACCAACAGGTGGGTCAGATTTAACATTAAACACAATATAGTAGTTGTCTGAAACTGATTTTACTAATGCAAAAAACAATCTTTGTTTGCATTTATATTTCCAGATACATGTATACAGTTAAACTCTTTCCCTGATGCATATGTTCATGTTTTGTGGCGATGAAATGATTAGCAATTTCTTCACTTCTCAGAATGTTTGCTATTTTTTTAACTACACTAGCTGGTGTTCAAAATCTTATAAAATCCATAGGGAAAAATAAATAAATTGAGCTTTATAAGCCTCTCATCTACTATATTTCAAATGACATATATATGTTTTTGACATTAACCCAGAACCGAGCAACATTATCTATTGAACAGCTGGTCTGGTCTCACTCTGAGTCGGACTGGTCTGTGTGATCCTGTTGAAAGTGCTGTATTCATTCAATCTTAAATTAAAATTGTGTACAATTGATATGCTAAAGATAACCAAATAACATTGAATTAAATTTTGTCTCCTCCGAGTTTGTTTACCCTCACATTTGGCTATAGAACCATTTACGATTTTGTTTGTTTGTTTTCTTGGTTTATTTATCCTCTCACTCAGCTATACAGTCATTTACGATTTTGCTTGTTTTTTTTCTTGGTTTATTTATCCCCTCATTCTTCTATACAGACATTTACAATTTTGCTTGTTTGTTTGCTTGGTTTATTTATCCTCTCACTCAGCTATACAGTCATTTACGATTTTGCTTGGTTTTTTTTAGCTCACCTATGCACGAAGTGCAAGGTGAGCTATTGTGATCACATTTTGTCCGTCGTGCGTCGTCAACATTTCAGCTTGTTAACACTCTACAGGCTACATTTTGCATCCAATCTTCATGAAAGTGTATCAGAACATTCATCTTCATCAAATCTTGGACAAGTTCGAAACTGGGCCATATGAGGTCAAAAACGAGGTCACTAGGTCAAATTGAAGCGAAATCTTGTTAACACTCTGGAGGCCACATTTTCAACTTGAGCATGTTTTATCAGAATGTTTGTCTTGATGATATGTAGGTCAAGTTCGAACATGGGTCATGTCGGTCAAAAACTAGGTCACTAGGCCAAATTGAAGGGAAATCTTGTTTACACAGTAGAAGCTGTATTTTTTGCTTCAGCAGCTTGAAATTTAGTCAGAATGTTGAGCTGAATGATATCTAGACCAAGTTCGAATACGGGTCATGCCGGGTCAAAAACTAGGTCACTAGGCCAAATTGAAGGGAAATCTTGTTTACACAGTAGAAGCTGTATTTTTTGCTTCAGCAGCTTGAAATTTAGTCAGAATGTTGAGCTGATTGATATCTAGGTCAAGTTCGAATACGGGTCATGCCGGGTCAAAAACTAGGTCACTAGGCCAAATTGAAGGGTAATCTTGTTAACACTCTAGAGGCCACATTTTCAACTTAAGCATGTTGAAACTTTATCAGAATGTTTGTCTTGATGATATGTAGGTCAAGTTTAAATATGGGTCATATTGGGTCAGAAACTAGGTCACTAGGCCAAATTGAGGGAAAATCTTGTTAACTCTGTAGAAGCCGCATGTTTTGCTACAGCAGCTTGAAATTTCGTCAGAATGTTTAGCTGAATGATATCTAGGACGAGTTCGAATACGGATGACCCGTGCTGGGTCAAAAACTGAAGGAAAATCTTGTTAACACTTTGGATGCCGCATTTTTTGCTTAAGCATCTTGAAATTTGGTGAGGATGTTTGTCTAAATGATATCTAGTTCAAGTTCGAATGTGGGTCATATGGGGGTCAGAAACAAGGTAAATAAAGGAAAATATTGTTAAAACTCCGGAGGCCGCATTTTTACTTTGAGCAAGTTGAAAATTTGTCAGAATGTTGTTTTGATGATATCTAGTCCATGTTGGAATATGGGTCATATCAGGAAAAATAATTTATAGATCACCATGGCCCTCTTGTCTTGGTTTATTTATCCCCTCATTCTTCTATACAGTCATTTACAATTTTGCTTGTTTGTTTGCTTGGTTTATTTATCCCCTCATTCTTCTATACAGTCATTTACGATTTTGCTTGTTTGTTTGCTTAGTTTATTTATCTTCTCACTCTGCTATAGAACCATTTATGATTTTGCTTATTTTTTTTCTTGGTTTATTTATCCCCTCATTCTTCTATACAGTCATTTACAATTTTGCTTGTATGTTTGCTTGGTTTATTTATACCCTCACTCTGCTATTGAACCATTTATGATTTTGCTTGTTTTTTTTCTTGGTTTATTTATCCCCTCATTCTTCTATACAGTCATTTACAATTTTGCTTGTTTGTTTTCTTGGTTTATTTATCCTCTCATTCTTCTATACAGTCATTTACAATTTTGCTTGTTTTTTTTCTTGGTTTATTTATCCTCTCATTCTTCTATACAACCGTTATGATTTTGTTTGTATGTTTGCTTGGTTTATTTATCCTCTCATTCTTCTATACAGTCATTTACAATTTTGCTTGTATGTTTGCTTGGTTTATTCATCCTATCACTCTGCTATAGAACCATTTACGATTTTGCTTGTATGTTTGCTTGGTGTATTTATCTTCTCACTTTTCTTGTTTGTTTTCCTTGTTTATTTATCCTCTCACTCAGCTATACAGCCATTTATGATTTGGCTTGTTTGTTTTTGTGGTTTATTGATCCTCTCACTCAGCTATACAGTCATTTATTATTTGGCTTGTTTGTTTTCTTGGTTTATTTATCCTCTCACTCAGCTATACAGTCATTTACGATTTTGTTTGTTTGCTTGGTTTATTGATCCTCTCACTCAGCTATACAGTCATTTACGATTTTGTTTGTTTTCTTGGTTTATTTATCCTCTCACTCAGCTATACAGTCATTTACGATTTTGTTTGTTTTCTTGGTTTATTGTCCCTCTCACTTGTGCTCTGTGCCTTATTATCAACTTAAATAACTACCAGCTCATACATGAGCAATTTCTCCTTTTGTCACAATTTGTTCAACTTGATGCACTAAATATAACTTCCTTTATAATGATATAATAGTATTGCCTATATGGTTTCAAAGTGTTCTATTGCAGATTTGTTACATGTGTTGTGTGCTAGGCATATAAGGTCTAATTTCAAACTAATAGTTTTAACAAATATAAATTTTCTTTTTAAAGGTTGCTGCACAGTTGAGGATGTTAAGAGAGAGAGCAGAGAGAGACACATCTCCACCAGCTGAAGATCTGGACCCTGATAGTGACAAATCAAGATTAAGTAAGTTTAACACCCTTTCCCTCATATGACAATTCTGCAGCAGACGAATTTGAACATATCTTGTCAAAAAATAAAAAATCTCTATAATTGAATGGATAACCTGTGACTAAAAGTGGAAAACATTGTGGCAAAAAGAGAAATTGCTCATTTTGAGCAATTTCTTCTTTTGTCACTATGTTTTCAAAAAGCCGTTTGCTGCAGAGGCATCTGAAAGCGTCTATATAAGGGAAAGGGATAAATGAACGTTGTTTTATGGGGCATCATTCTGAGTCACAACAGGATGGTGGATATAAGTAAACTGTTGCTGTTGTAAAACTGAGCTACTGTTGAACTAGCGTAAAACCAGAATAAAACATGCATGGACAATCTACAGCTATACAGCTAAGGTTGTATAAGTATACATTTACATGTCAGTACAGACAGTTAGATGGGGGTGGGGCAAAAACATACTTCTATTGTACTAGATGTTGTTCTTTCTTCCTCACATATTTTCAAAGGAGGCTAGACTGAAATATCATAGCAGGTAAACTAATAATAATGCATTAAACGTTTTCTCTATACAGACTCAATTTGACACCTGCAGCAGACAATTTTTGAAAATATTGTGGCAGAAGGAGAAGTAACTTATAATATGAGCCGTTCCACGAGAAAACCAAGACTGCGCAATGTATTGTCCCAGATCAGCCTGCACAGTCTGTGCAGACTAATCTGGACCAACACATTCCGTCTCAGGGGGATAGAGGTATACAGTAATCATGATTCCTGAAACAGAAAATCCACAGGAGGCAGTAGCCTACACGGCATGCTTAGGATGATCCGGATCAATACATAACGCAGAATCCACAATGTTGTTTTTCTCGTAATTCAGCTCATATTATGATCTTTTGTTCCACGGTATCATCACTCTGTATCACAATTAAACTTTCAAGTTGAAAGTTAATCAGGTAAATAAACCCTTCCCACATACATCAAATCTGCAGCAGATTATATTGAAAATATCAAGGTAAAAATATGGAAAATATCTCTACATGAGAGTACAATAAGCAATTAGACTTCTTGAAAAAATTGTGACAAAAAGAGAAACTGCTCATTATGTTTCAAAATTCGATTGCATGAAGTAAGAGTTAATATACGTAACTATTTTCCAGTGGGCAGAGATGATCCACCACCAAACAAACAAGCCACAGATGCATCTTACTTGGCGCCTCCACCACCACCGCCCCCAGCCCTGGGAGCAACCCCTGCATTTGTACCTCATCAGTTGAAACATCGACCCCCACCACCACACGCTAGACCCTCAGGTCCACCTAGAATGAGGCCTCCACCTAGATTTGGAGGACATGGTATGGGACCCATGGGTCCTGGAATGATGTCAGGACCAGGGCCAGGTCCATTCCATGGTGGGCCAAGATTTGGGCCAATGGGGCCAATGGGGCCTGGGCCAATGGGACATGGGCCAATGGGACCTGGGCCTGGACCAATGAGACACATGGGTCCTATGGGACCTGGTCCAATGGGGCCGGGGCCCATGGGTGGACCAAGACATCCTGATATGATGGGGAATAGCGGTATGTATGGGTTTAGCTCTGGTGAAGAGCACAACGCTATGGATAAGAAAAGTAATAAAGAAGAGGATGACGATGATAAGCCACAAGCCGTTTACTCATCAGCACCTGTTATCACTGTACAGAAACCTCCAAAAAAGAAGAAGAAAAAGAAGAAGGATCGAGAAGAAGGGCATTCAAGTGCAGAAATTATTTCTGGTAAGGACAGATTGATTGATTGGGGCTGAAATATTCTTGTGGCAATAGAGATACACTGATCCAGTCCAATTCACATGTATTGTTTAGCCCTCACAATAAATCTTCTCAACACTTTCCCTGCTATAGATGAGATTTGATCCCGGTGCAGCAGACAACATTTGAAAAAACAAAATAATGTCTTCTTTGCCTATACTAATTTCAACTCTAATAATTATTTTCATTTTAAGCTCATCTTTTTTTCGAAGAAACAAAGTCTAACCTAACCTCATAACTCAAAAATTGTTCAACATTTTCAAATGAAACTTGGTACAATTGTTCCTAGGAACAATATGCATGTCTTTACCGTGTCACATAACTCTTGCTTAAATAATTAATTAGTAATGCCCCATTTTTGACATATAAAAAAGCAGACGAGCATTGGCGTTCACTTGCGGCACTCTTGTTTTCATATGTTTATAAGGTACACAACTCTGAAGATATCACATCAGGTAGAGTGTCCTGATTTTTAATTTAGGTATATTGAACTCCAACTTGCTATAATTGGAAAATTCCAAGACGATGGCTGAAAATATTGATATAAACTGTGCTATGGAGCAATCATTTGTTATTAAATCGTTAGGAAAATATCAAAAAACGGCTAGTAAATATTGGAGATATCTGGAAATTAAAAGTAACGGGAAACTAGTTGGTGAAAATATACGTCAAAATAAAATCATTAAATAGCGTTGTTCTTTCTCAAAAGGGGTAGCATTGCCTTAGGTAGATTTCTTCAATTTAATGCAATTTTTATGAATAAAATAAAAAAGGTAGCTCAAGATAAGGGGAATAATTCTTATATATCATTTCAAATCTACTTCAATTAGTCTCCCTTTTGACAATGAACATATTTAAAATTCTTATAATGTTTATCAGAAGTTTTTAGATCACCTTAGCTGAAGGCTTTTAGTCTTCTTCTCTGAAAGCGTAGTCTGATTCAAAGAAAACATGGTAGAAATGCTCTTTAAAACGGTATTCATTTACAATACATAAACATTTATCTCCTCAGAAATTGCTTGGCTGATTTCAAGATGATTTTGTCAGACATTTTCCCTATGTGACCTGAGTGTCTGATTACAAGATAATGTGGTAGAAATATTCTTTTAACCGTTTCCCTCATACGACAATTCTGCAGCAGACGACTTTGAACATGTTTTGCCAAAAAATAGAAAATATTTATAATTGAATGGATAACCTATGACTAAAAGTGGAAAACATTGTGGCAAAAGGAGAAATTGCACGTTTTGTGCAATTTCTTCTTTTGTCACTATGTTTTCAAAAAGCCGACTGCTGCAGAGGCGTCAGAAAGCGTCTATATGAGGGAAAGGGTTAATGACCTTCTAATAACATTGGATCAACATTGATTGCAAATACAGTGTGGTTGGTTTTACAAGAGTATTGCTTGTTAGTTCTAGATAGAAAATGGTTAATTTCCTATAACATTTTTGTTTATTTCCCTCAGAACCTCAAGTATTCAAGACAGATCTGAAGAAGCCTGAATATTCCCTACCAATTGTTAGCACAGTTACGATGCCAGAACCTGAAGATGATTTCGAAGTCGCGGATATGGAAATTGACAATACTGCTACCCCGGCAAAGAAGGAGAAAAAAGAGAAGAAGAAGAAGTATATACGAATGGCTGCAGGTCAGACTTGGGAAGACCCGTCTTTGATTGAATGGGATACAGGTAAGGTTGTTTATTACTCAACAAATTTAAACTGGTCCTGTTCTCCTGGGTCTGGATCCTGTAAGCCCAGGACATAATTCTTGGAAGTCAAGAATGTTATGCTGGCTTTGTCACAACTTGCTCACTCTATTTTATTAGATCACCTGAGCCGAAGGCTCAAGGTGAGCTATTCTGATCACTTTTTGTCCGTCGTCCGTCCGGCGTTAACTTTTAGCTTTAAACATCATCTCCTCCCAAACTCCAAGGACAATTTCCGTGAAACATCACAGGACTGTTCCTCTGGTTGGCCTCTTTCAAAGTTGTTCAAAGATTTAAATTCCATTGAGAACTTTGGTTGCTGCGGCATCAGAAAGGGGGCAAAAGGTCCAAACTTTAAAAATCTTCTCTTCCGAATCTGCCTGTCAGATTCAAATATAATTTGGTAGAAATGTTCATTGGGTGACCCTCTATAAAAATTGTTCAAGCCATACTGATTGGTCGAAAAACATGGCAGTCAGGCGGCATCAGAAAAGGGGCAAAATGACAAAATTTGAAAATTTCATTTTTATGAAAGTGTTTGTCTGATTTTAAGAAAATATAATACGAATCTTACTGTAATGATCCTCTACTTAATTTGTTTAAGCCGTTTTGATTGGTTACACAATCATATCAACCAGGCGTCATCACAAAAAGGGTAAATTGAACTTTTAGCTACAAATGACAACCAACTCCTACCATTCCAATAGACCAATTTCCACAAAACATCACAAGAATGTTCCTTTGGTGGTCCTCTTTCAAAATTGTTCAAAGATTTAAATTCCATTGCGAACTTTGGTTGCTGCGGCATCAGAAAGTGAGAAAAATACCCAAATTTTAAAATCCTTTTCCTCCATAATCTACTTGTGCGATTGCAAGATAATTTGGTAGAAATGTTTCTTAAGTGACCCTCTAAATAAATTGTTGAAGCCATATTGATTTCGTTGAAAAACAGGGCAGCAAGGCGGCATCAGGAAAGGTGCAAAATGACAAAAACTTTATATTTCCATTCTTATTAAAGTTCTTGTTAGATTTCAAGATATAAATGGCCTTTACTGATAAGCTGTTTCTTGAGAAGTGTCCACTCCTTTCAGTTTCATTTGCACTCCCTGATAAAATTTTCCAGCTATTTGCAGTTAAATATTTGCTAATTTACTATCAATTAGGTGATCGATTTAGGGCCATCTTGGCCTTCTTGTTTATTTAGCAATTATGGTTAAAGTGTTGCATGCAACTAAATTAATTTAAGAGTCCATATCTCAGTATTTACTTCATGCATTGCATTGAAACTTTATACAACCCAACCCAACTTTCACACCTATGTAAATTTTTAAGTTAGATAACTCTATCCTGCATTTTATGCAAGTTATGGCTCTTTTTTTACTTAGAAATTCTTGTTAAAGTTTTGCGTGCCACTAAATTAAGAGTCCATATCTCAGTATTTACTTGATGCATTGCATTGAAACTTTATACAACCCTACCCAACTATCCCGATTATGTAGATTATCAAGTAAGATAACTCTATCCTGCATTTTCTGTTAAAGTTTTGCATACAACTACATTAAGAGACCATCTCTTAGTAACTACTTCATGCATTGCATTGAAACTTTATACAACCCTTTCCAACCATCACACCTATGTAAACAATCAAGTATGATAACTCTATCCAGTATATTTTGCAATTTATGGCCCTTTTTAGATCACCTAGAGCCAAAGGCTCAAGGTGAGCTATTCTGATCACTTTGTGTCCGTTGTCGTCCGTCGTTAACTTTTAGCTTTAAACATCATCTCCTCCTGAACCACAGGACCAATTTCATCCAAACTTCACAGGAATGTTCCTTTGGTAGCCCTCTTTCAAAATTGTTCAAAGATTTAAATTCCATTGAGAACTTTGGTTGCTGCAGCATCAGAAAGGGGGCAAAATGTCCAAACTTTAAAAATCTTCTCCATTCAATCTGCATGTCAGATTCCAATATAGTTTGGTAGAAATGTTCCTTGGGTGACCCTCTACAAAGATTGTTCAAGGCATACTGTTTGGTTGAAAACAAGGCAGTCGGGAGGCATCAGAAAAGGGGCAAAATCGTCCGTTGTTAACTTTTAGCTGTAAACATCATCTCCTCCTAAACCAAAGGACTATTTTCATCCAAACTTCACAGGAATGTTCCTTTGGTGGCCCTCTTTCAAAATTGTTCAAAGATTTAAATTCCATTGAGAACTTTGGTTGCTGCGGCATCAGAAAGGGGGCAAAATGTCCAAACTTTAAAAATCTTCTACTCTGAATCTGCATGTCAGATTCCAATATAGCTTAGTAGAAATGTTCCTTTGGTGACCCTCTACAAAGATTGTTCAAGGGATACTGTTTGGTTGAAAAACATGGCAATCAGGAGGCATCAGAAAAGGGGCAAAATGACAAAATTTGGAAATTCCATTTTTTTTAAGTCCTTGTCTGATATTAAGAAAATTGAATAGGAATCTTTCTTCAGTGATCATCTACTTAATTTGTTCAAGCCGTATTGATTGGTTACACAATCATATCAACCTCGCGTCATCACAAAAAGGGTAAATTTAACTTTTAGCTTCAAATGACAACTCCTACCATTCCACTTGACAAATTTCAACCTTTCTTTGCCGATACATGTTCCATTGATGGTTCTATTTCAAAATTGTTCAAAGACTAACATACTGTGTAGAACTTTTGTTGCTGCGGCATGAGAAAAATACCCAAACTTTAAAAACCTCCATCTCAATAATCCATTTGTCAGATTCCAAGATAATTTGGCAGAAATATTCTTTGAGTGACTCTCTACAAAAACTGTTCAAGCCATATTGATTTCGTTGACAAACAAGGCAGCAAAGTGGCATCAGGAAAGGTGCAAAATGACAAAACTTTATAATTCCATTCTTATTAAATTTCTTGCTAGATTTTAAGATACAAATGGCTTTTACTGATAACCTATTTCTTTAACTGAGTGTCCACTCCTTGCAGTTTCATTTGAACTCTTGATCAAATTTTCACAGATATTTGCAGTTAAATATTTGCTTTTAATTTACTATCATTCAGGTGATCGATTTAGGGCCATCCTGGCCCTCTTGTTTCACTTAGTTTAGCTTTTTGAAAAAAGCAAATCATTGCAAAATGTAGGGTTGCTGCTTTGTCAATAATGTTATTCTTTCCAATTCTATTCCAACACTTTTAAACCAGTAGATTTGGGCAATCATGCTCTCTTCAAGAGTCTCTTGTCATAATAGCTTTTTATCCTGGATACTATGCATATGAGCTGTTCCATGAAAAACAACATTGTAGACTATGTGTAAAGCATCGACCTGGCTCAGCCTTAGCTAACCGCACAGGCTAATACGGGCTAACACTTTTTGCCTCCTGTTGATTTTCTGTTTCAGGACTCGTTACTCTATACCTCTATCCCCCTGGGACAGAAGGTGTCGGCCCGGATTAGCCTGTGCGGACTGCGCAGGCTGATCTGGATTGATTCATTAGGCAGAGTTCATAATGTTGGTTTTCTCATGGAACGGCCCATATCTCAAATAGATTTATTTGTTCATCGGTCATATATCATTATTATGTACTCAAACAGTAAACCACATTATTAAATTTGTTTTACATTAAACAAAAATTCACTTAATCACAACACATTTGGAGCTGACAACTTTTTACAAGTATGCAAAATCCCTGAAAGTGGAAGATTATTATTAACCCTTTCCCTCATATAGACGCTTTCTGACGCCTCTGCAGCAGACAGCTTTTTGAAAACATAGTGACAAAAGAAGAAATTGCACACAACGTGCAATTTCTCCTTTTGCCACAATGTTTTCCACTTTTAGTCATAGGTTATCCATTCAATTATAGAGATTTTCCATTTTTTGACAAAATATGTTCAAAGTCGTCGTCTGCAGAATTGTCGTATAAGGGTTAAATTTGTTTGACATTAAATTTTTTTTCACTTAATCACAACAAATTTGGAGCAGACAACTTTTTACAAGTATGCAAAATCCCTGAAAGTGGAAGATTATTATTAAATAGAGTGGAAAACATTGTGGTAAAAGTAATAATTTCTGCTGTTGAGCATGATTGTGGCTATTTGCCACATTGTTAAAAAACAATTTTTTTATCAGCCACCAACATAGTATGTCATTGAAATAGCTTATGTACGGTATTCTACCTATCAAACTGTCTGTCAGTGCTTTCATTTTAACCCTTTCCCACATACAACAATTCTGCAGCAGACGACTTTGTACATATTTTGTAAAAAAATGGAAAATCTCTATAATTGAATGGATAACCAATGACTATAAGCGGAAAATATTGTGGCCAAAGGTGAAATTGTTCATCATGAGCAATTTCACCTTTGGCCACAATGTTTTCAAAAGTTGTCTGCTGCTATTGCATTAAAATGCGTCTGCAGGTGGGAAAGGGTTAAACACCTATAAAAACTATTCAAGCCAAACTGATTGGTTGAAAAGCATGGCAACAGCAAAAGGGGCAAATTGACAAAACTTTAAAATTCTATTCTCATAAAAGTGCTTGTCTGATTTTAAGATAAATTGGAACCAATGTTCACTTAGTGACCCTTTACACAATAAGTTCATATTGATTTCATATTGATTGACTGAAAGACATAGCAACCCTGCAGCATCAGAAAAGGGATGAAATGAACTTTTACGTTCGAATGATATCTTCTCCTAATCCACAGGACCAATTTTTTAAAGCACACAAGTTTCACAGAAATGTTGGAGATCCCCTTTCAAAATTGTTCAAAAGAGGCCACAGAAAGTGTCTATATGAGGGAAAGGGTTAATGCCTCAACTTGTTTAATTCTTCACCTCTTGTATGTTTCCGTGATAATAAAATAAAAATGATCCTTAGGCGACCCTTTATAAAAAAGTGTTCAGGCCATATGGATTGGGCGAAAAACTTGGTAACCTGGTGCCATCAGAAAAAGTGCAAGACGACAAAACTTAATGATTCCATTCTTCTGAAAGCTCATGTAAGATATATCAAGATAATTAAGCAGAATTATTCTGTCAGTGAAACTCTACATAAAATATTCGGGCCATATCGATTGGTTGAAAAACATAGCAGTCAGGGGACATCATAAAATCGGCAAAATGAACTTTGAGCTTCAAATGACACATCCTCCTAAAACACTGGATAAATATCAACCAAACAGGAATGTACCTTAGGTTGTCCTCTTTATTATTGTGCTAAGATTGTCGACTCCTTGCGATTTTATTCCTGCCTTGATATTAATAGTTACTATATCATCACTGAGATGATTGATTTAGGGCCATGTTGGCCCTCTTGTTTACTTGTATATCATGTTCCTCCCAAAACTACTCTCTTGCCGTGACTGGTGATTTTAAGCACCACAAAGTTTTAATTCAAATTTTTTATTGTACATTTTATTCCTGAGATATTTTCAAAATTTTGTGTCAGATAAATAATTGAGATCTCAGATCTCCCTTTCCGACATATAGATACATTTTGACGCATGATGTAGCAGATGACTTTGAAAGCATTGTGGCAAAAAGAGAAATTGCTCATTATAAGTAATTTCTGTCTTAACTACATAGTTTTTTACTCTTTTCACTGCTAGTGCCTTTATTAAAAGAGATTTACTAGATTTTTGTCGACCAGGTAATCGTTTTCAAAGGCATCTAAATCAGAATTGTTCTATGTGGGGAAGAGTTAATAGCAGACAGATTCTAAGACTTATATGTAACTTATTGCAACACAGAGTTTGCCTTAACCCTTTCCCAAATACAGAAGCTTTCTGACGCCGTTGCAGCTGACGACTTTTGAATCAATTATTCTTTCATTTATATTTTTACCTAAATGTTTTCAAAGCTTTCTGCTGCAAATATGTTGTATGTGGGATGAATTATGATTTTCAAATAAATTAAGTACGCCCAGAACATCACAGAGAAATGCAGAGTAAAAATCTGAACTGATAAATTTATTATCAATTAAGTTATTTCCTCTTTAAATGTCCCAATTCCTTAAGGAGTCATCTGAATGCTTTTGGTATTGGTAATTTGATTCTTCTCACAAATTGACATGATGTTGTGTCTGCCTTTAGCTTGGGATGTTGGCAGTTCAAGTCTTAGTCCATCAAAGTAATAGAAGTATCTCTCTTTCTTATTCCTGAGGGTAATAATTATAGCTTATTTAACTTTTAACACTTACAACAAATATGCTGCAGTCAACTTGGAAAGCGTTTTTGCTAAATTATGGCGAATTAGTAAAAATGAAAGTTTTAAATGAATAGAACGAAATATTTTGGCAAAAAGAGAAATAGCTCATGATGAGCAATATCTACTTATGCCACAACGTTTTCAAAAGTTGTCTGCTGCAAAATCATCAGAAAATGTCTGTATGTGGGAAAGGGTTAACCTTTGAAACCTGAGTACCTAAGTTTCTCTCTAAGAATATTACAACATAGCATGTTGAGAATATGTCATTTGTATTCACTGTGCACATTGAAATGTCTGTGAACACTATATTTGTATGTAAACTGACCATTTACATATTCATCGCAATTTAATGTACTTTAAACCTTTGCAATGATATTACATAGAAAACCAAGAAACATTCTATTTAACCCTTTCCCTCATACGGCAATTTTGCAGCAGACGACTTTGAACATATTTTGTCAAAAAATAGAAAATCTCCATAATTGAATGGATAACCTATGACAAAAAGTGGAAAACATTGTGGCAAAAGGAGAAATTGCACGTTTTGTGCAATTTCTTCTTTTGTCACTATGTTTTCAAAAAGCCCTCTGCTGAAAAGGCGTCAGAAAGCGTCTGTATGAGGGAAAGGGTTATTCAAAGGGGATTTTAGGTAAACCTATATATATATTTTATATTTGAATGATGTTTCACATCTGCAATTTAACTCGTTCCCACATACATGTATAACATATCTGCAGCAGACGACTTTGAAAACATCTTGGCAAAAATATAGAAAATGTCCACTAATGAAAGTGTATTTATTGAAGAAAGTTGAAAACATTGTGGCAAAAGTAGAAATGGTTCATCATGAGTAATTTCTTCTTTTTCCACGATGTTTTCAAATGTCGTCTGCTGCAGAGACATCAGAAAGCGTCTGTATGTGGGAAAGGGTTAAGTCTTTGAAGCTTTATCAATAATGGCAGGATGATGCCACAAAAACGTATGAATAGTGTTTTATTAACCCACTTACAACCAATCTGAAGCAGATGCCTTTGAAAACAAGTTATTGAACGACTTTTTTTGAAAAGAGTTGAAAACATTATGAGCAATTTCTTCTTTTGCTACAATGTTTTCAAAGGTTGTCAGATGCAAATGCATCAAAATGAGGGAAAGAGTTTTATCCTTGACTGCCCAGTTTCAGTGACCTTAAGACTTTTATCTATATACATGACTTAATATAGCAAAGACACAAAATTACAGCCACTTAACCTTTAATTTAACTTATTTGCCATTATTCAAGCATTTCTTTTACATTGCATATGTATGACAAGGAAAGCAGCCATTTCTTTGACCTACTTTTTATCAAAATAAGAAAATGTGACCAGAATCAGTGCACTCTGGGTTTTAATTATTAATAGTAAATGCACAAAAATTATGAGCACTGTCTTAAATTGGAAAATATCAGAAAATAATGTAACAAACAACTTCAAACTGTTAAATATTTAACTAACATTCATAGGACATAACCTTTCTTAAGCCAAATAACCTTCTACCTGACAGAGAGGAAAACCTTTTCATGCCTTCACATGCGTCCATCATTGAAAAAAATTATATCACATTTAAATTATGGCATGAGTAAAAACTAAGGATGGCAACAAATACAAAAATTAGTATTTGAATATTTGACCTATTTGTGCATGCTTTGCCAACAAAGAGTTTATAAATTCGTTATTTGCTGTAAATATATCTTATTTTGTTCAAGTTCCAGTACTGGCATTTACATTTGCGTTCATCCGATGAACTTGAATGAAAAGAATGTTTGTGAAACATTAGTCAGGAAAGTGCTCAGATTTTAATTAATTGATCTACATATGTATTACATAATGTATTTTTTACGAAACATTTAGTTCTGATTACCATGTATACAACTCAAATACTGAAAATCCGAAAGGGACCGTCATGAAGGTGAAGGTCTTATTAGATTAGAAATGTGGAACTGCCCATTAGGAGCAATATAACATTTCTCTTGCTGTTTATACACATGTAACTGAAATATTGTTAAAAAAGGGCAGGAAATGTTCCCAATACAAACCAGATTGCTAATCAACATAAATACGAAATCTGATAATTACATGGCTAAAACAATGGATTTGTCTGATTAATGTATCATCCTTAAAAGCCATAACTACATGTTTTACAAGATGAAGGTACGGCATTTTGGAACAAAATCATCGGTATTGTATCGATCACTTTAATAGTCTAAAGCAAGGATTGTTAGTTTTACATGTTATCTACAGTATTGACACAATACGCGCAAAATGGACATCTGTATCCCCACTTGCAGTCTTTGACACAAAAGTGTGGGATTTTTTCTTTTTCAAGTATTGTCAGTTTGATTTATATATATTTTTTAGAAGACTGCTGATATTTAGCTCTACTGGCCAAAGGCCAGAAGGGCTTATGTCGTGGCGATGTGTCCGTCGTCTGTGTGTGCGTCCGTGCGTCCGTAAACAATTTCTTGTTAACACGATACAGTCTTCACTTTTGATTGTATCTCAACCAAACTTATACAGTAGTTAGATATCCATGAGAGCTTGGTTCCTTTCGAAAACCAGCCAGTTCCGCCCATGCATGACTGGATTATGGCCCTTGAAATGGTCAAAATTGCTATAAAAGAGCTTGTTAACACGATACAGTCTTCACGTTTGATGGTATCTCAACCAAACTTATACAGTAGTTAGATATCCATGAGAGCTCGGTTCCTTTCGAAAACCAGCCAGATCCGCCCATGCATGACTGGATTATGGCCCTTGAAATGGTCAAAATTGCTATAAAAGAGCTTGTTAACACGATACAGTCTTCACTTTTAATTGTATCTCAACCAAACTTATACAGTAGTTAGATATTCATGAGAGCTCGGTTCCTTTCGAAAACCAGCCAGATCCGCCCATGCAAGACTGGATTATGGCCCTTGAAATGGTCAAAATTGCTATAAAAGAGCTTGTTAACACGATAGTCTTCACTTTTGATTGTATCTCAACTAAACTTATACAGTAGTTAGATATCTATGAGAGCTCGGTTCCTTTTGAAAACCAGTCAGATCCGCCCATGCAAGACTGGATTATGGCCCTTGAAATGGTCAAAATTGCTATAAAAGAGCTTGTTAACACGATACAGTCTTCACGTTTGATTGTATCTCAACCAAACTTATACAGTAGTTAGATATCCATGAGAGCTCGGTTCCTTTCGAAAACCAGCCAGATCCGCCCATGCAAGACTGGATTATGGCCCTTGAAATGGTCAAAATTGCTATAAAAGAGCTTGTTAACACGATAGTCTTCACTTTTGATTGTATCTCAACTAAACTTATACAGTAGTTAGATATCTATGAGAGCTCGGTTCCTTTTGAAAACCAGTCAGATCCGCCCATGCAAGACTGGATTATGGCCCTTGAAATGGTCAAAATTGCTATAAAAGAGCTTGTTAACACGATACAGTCTTCACGTTTGATTGTATCTCAACCAAACTTATACAGTAGTTAGATATCCATGAGAGCTCGGTTCCTTTCGAAAACCAGCCAGATCCGCCCATGCATGACTGGATTATGGCCCTTGAAATGGTCAAAATTGCTATAAAAGAGCTTGTTAACACGATACAGTCTTCACGTTTTATTGTATCTCAACCAAACTTATACAGTAGTAAGATATCCATGAGAGCTCGGCTCCTTTCCTAAACCAGCCAGATCCGCCCATGCAAGACTGGATTATGGCCCTTGAAATTGTCCAAATTGCTATAACTGAGCATGTGAACACAATAGAGGCTCCATTTACTATCTGATCTTCACCAAACTTAGATAGTAAGTTAAATATTGATGAGAGCTTGGTTCCTTTTGAAAACCAGCTAGATCCGCCCATGCAAGACTGGATTATGGCCCATGAAATTGTAAAAATTGCTATAATACAGCTTGTGAACACAAAAGAGCCTCCATTTACTATCCGATCTTCACCATACATACATGCTCTGGATTGAAAATGACCAAAGAACCATACCAGTAGAGCATAGGCCCTCATGGGCCTCTTGTTATTGAATATTCGTTGCCCTCCCTAGTTAAAACAAATGAAATTCAATGTTTTCTTTCAAAAGGCTGAATTTCTGGCAGATTCATTGTTTGTTTAATCCCAAATTTGTGTTATGATCACTCTTTAACTTGAAACGTTGTACAAAATTTAAAGGTAAGATGGTTGGGCACTTTAGAGTACACCCTGTACAGGATTAAAGGGTTGTGACCTATCCAAATAACATCATTGTGTTATTCATGACATGAATTGCATCATTCAGTAAAAGAAAATAAATGATAATTGGTACGAAGAACTTCCAACATAATTTTCACTAGATTATTAAAAATACTCTGCATTTATGTATGTTTTCCATATTTACAAAAGATTTAAAAGCTATTGACAGCAAAATGTTTACGCTTGAGATCACAAAAACCAATGATGTCACAGAACTCATTCAAATTGAAGATAACATGCAAAATAAAAACGTCACCGATTAGGGTCCCTCACCGAAACAGGGCAGTGTACGATACTTACATTTCCAGAATCTCACTACTTTGCATTAAATAGAAACATATCCTACTTACAAGTTAGCCCAGACACAGATACAGACCCTTTCTAAAACTTCTGTAGATACAGGTAGCTCAGTCAGTAGAATCGTGGGCTGTTGTTGTGAGTTTGAACCCCAGCTCCGCCAACATTCTTTCCCAACGTTTGACAAAAGCCAATGCATCATTCATCTTCCATCAATGGGCTAAGAGTCCATTTGGAAAAAACAGCCAATTTCTTGGAAAAACTGTTGTGTTGATATGTGCGTTAAAGCCTGGAAATACATGAGTAGGTGAACTGGCCCATGTGATGTGACTGAAAAAAGTTGTCAAAATTACTATAATAGAGCTTGTGAACACAATAGAGGCTCCATTTACTATCTGATTTTCACCTAACTTAGATAGTATTTTTTTAGAAAATGTCAGTAGAAAAAGGTGACATCTTAAAAATAGCCAGTTTATTCATGCAGAAAAAACATCTTTGGAAAATAGAAAATTGACAATATCTTCTATTTCCACAAGGAAGTCAAACTTGATCTACTGCATCTGTATCCTTGAAAAGGTTAGATGATTTTCACAATTGACATGGGACTTAATGCATTAGGCTATTAATAATAAGTAATTTGTCTAGGTTTTCATATTTTAATTGATATAACCATCTTTATCTGATATTATATATTTAGCTTTCATTATCTGAAAACATCCATGGTAAAAATGAAGTTCAAGGGAAGAGTAAGCTCATGTGGAAAAATTGATTGTTTACTAGAAATTTCTTGCATACCTTAAAGGCGTTTTTAGCTCCAGATGAGTTATTGTGACCGCCCTATGTCCAGCGTCCTTCAACATCTTTCTTCAGTAACCAGTGGGTCAAATGGGGTGAAGCTTCACAGAAAGCATCCTCTCAATGAACTTACCAGAATTCCTTTATATTTTTGGGATCCATGCAGAATTCTGGTTTAAAATTCTTCTTCTCCCAAACCAGTCGACTAATTTTCAAATAATTTTGTGGAAATATTTCTTGGGTGACCCTCTATCAGATTCTTTCAAGCCATGTTGATTGGACAAAAAACATGGCCGCCAGGGTGCGGGGCTGTTTTGCCTTATTATGGCTATAGTGGAAACTTGAAAAATCTTCTCCTCCGAAAGTGTAAAGCCGATTTTCAAATCATTTTTGTGGAAATGTTCCTTGGCTGACCTTCTATCAGATTCCTTCAAGCCTTGTTGATTGGTTAAAAACATGGCCGTCAGGGTTTGGGGCTGCTTTGCCTTATATGCATGCTATAGTGGTAACCTGAAAAATCTTCTCCTCCGAAAGTGTAAGGCCAATTTTCAAATAATTTTTGTGGAAATGATCCTTGGGTGACCTTCTATCAGATAACTTCAAGCCTTGTTGATTGGTAAAAAAACATGGCCGTAAGGTGATGCGGCTGTTTTGCCTTGTATGGTTATAATGGAAACTTTAAAAATCTTCTCCGACAAAAGTGTCTGGCCGATTTTCAAATAATTGTTGCGGAAATCTTCCTTGGGTCACCCTCTATCAGATTCCTCCAAGCCATGTTGATTGGTCAAAACAAAAAACATGGCCGCCAGGGGCGGGGCTGTTTTGCCTTATATGGCTATAGTGGAAACTTGAAAAATCTTCTCCTCTGAAAGTGTAAGGCCGATTTTCAAATAATTTTTGTGGAAATGTTCCTTGGGTGACTGTCTATCAGAATCCTTCAAGCCATGTTGATTGGTAAAAAAACATGACCGCAAGGTGGTGGGGCTGTTTTGCCTTGTATGCATGGTTATAGTGGAAACTTAAAAAATCTTCTCCTACGAAAGTGTCTGGCAGATTTTCAAATAAATTTGTAGAAATGTTTCTTTAGTGACCCTCTTTAAGATTCCTTCAAGCTATGTTGACTTGTCAAAAAACATGGCCACCAGGGTGCTGGGCTGTTTTGCATAATTCAGGTGAGCAATTGCAGGGCCCTTTTGTTTAAGTTCTAATTAATTCTCATATTGTGTCTGTCAAAAGAGTTTTGTATAAAGGATACTACTTTAACCCTTTACACCATTCAAGTACATTTCATCCATAGCAGACATTCTTGTGTTGCCTCCCAGGTCTGTCCGTCTGTCACATGTTTCATTAATTGTTCATGCCTTTGTTTCTTTTTAGATCACCTAGAGCCAAAGGCTCAAGGTGAGCTATTCTGATCACTCTGTGTCCGTCGTCTGTCGTCGTCCGTCATTAACTTTTAGCTTTAAACATCATCTCCTCCTGAACCGCAAGAACAATTTCCACCAAACATCACAGGAATGTTCCTTTGGTGGTCCTCTTTCAAATTTGTTCAAAGAATAAAATTCCATTGAGAACTTTGGTTGCTGCGGCATCAGAAAGGGGACAAAATGTCCAAACTTTAAAAATCACCTCCGAATCTGCCTGTCAGATTCAAATATAATTTAGTAGAAATGTTCCTTGGGTGACCCTCTATAAAAATTGTTCAAGCCATACTGATTGGTCGAAAAACATGGCAGTCAGGCGGCATCAGAAAAGGGGCAAAATGACAAAATTTGAAAATTCCATTTTTATGAAAGTGCTTGTCTGATTTTAAGAAAATATAATACGAATCTTACTTTAATGATCCTCTATTTAATTTGTTTAAGCCGTTTTGATGGGTTACACAATCATAGCAACCGTCATCACAAAAGGGGTAAATTGAGATTTTAGCTACAAATGACAACAAACTCCTACCATTCCAATAGACCAATTTCCACAAAACATCACAGGAATGTTCCTTTGTTGGTCCTCTTTCAAAATTGTTCAAAGATTTAAATTCCATTGAGAACTGGTTGCTGCGGCATCAGAAAGTGAGAAAAATACCCAAATTTTAAAATCCTTTTCCTCCGTAATCTGCTTGTGCGATTGCAAGATAATTTGGTTGAAATGTTCCTTTTAAAAGTGACACTCTAAATAAACTGTTGAAGCCATATTGATTTCGTTGAAAACAGGGCAGCAAGGCGGCATCAGGAAAGGTGCAAAATGACAAAAACTTTATAATTCCATTCTTATTAAAGTTCTTGTTAGATTTCAAGATATAAATGGCCTTTACTGATAAGCTGTTTCTTGAGAAGTGTCCACTCCTTGCAGTTTCATTTGCACTCCTTGGTCAAATTTTCCCAGATATTTGCAGTTAAATATTTGCTACTAATTTACTATCAATTAGGTGATCGATTTAGGGCCATCTTGGCCCTCTTGTTTAGCTTAACTGAGCACAAAGTGCTCAGGGTGAGTTATTGTGATCGCCTTTTCACAGAAAGCATCCTCCCAATGACCTCACTAGAATTCCTTCATTTTTTTGGAATCCATGCAAAATTCTGATTTCCATAACAATGAAACGAATATATTTTGTCTGATATGGCTATAGTGAAAACTTAAAAATCTTCTCCGAAAAGGTTTGGCCAATTTTCAAATCATTTTGTAGAAATGTTCCTTGGAAGACCCTCTATAAGATTCCTTCAAGCCATGTTAATTGGTCAAAAACATGGCCGCCAGAGGGCGGGGTTATTTTGTCTTATACGGCTATAGTGAAAATCTTCTTCTACGAAAGTATCGGGCTGATTTGATAATTTTGTAGAAATATTCCTAGGGTGACCCTCTATCAGATTCCTTCAAGCCATGTTGATTGGTCAAAAAACATGGCTACCAGGGCCAGGGGGCGGGGCTGTTTGGAGATTTAATTTTTGCCTTATTGCCGTGAAGCGATACTGGCCCTCTTGGGCCTCTTGTTATGATTAATCCCCCCATGTTTGTCCAGCGACATTATCCAACTTTCTGCAGGCGACTCATGTGTTCCTTGGAATGTTTAATTTGTATACATGTATTTAGATTTGAAATATATCCCACAAAGATTCACTGCTGTCTCGAGATCTGCTGTGGCCGAGTGAAGAGTTGAAATTTGGGACATTTTGTCCCGAGTTGAATCCCCATGCGGTCATGGTGAAGTGCTCTTTGGCGAGACACATGTTCTAGCCTAGTACTGGGTTTTAGCTCTATCTACTGGCTAAAGGCCAGAAGAGCTTATGCGATGGCGTTGTGTGCTTGCGTGCGTAAATAATTGCTTGTGAGCGTGACAAAGTCTTCAGTTTTGATTGTATCTAAATCAGACTTATACAGTAGTTAAATATCCATGAAAGCTCGGTTCTTTTCGCAAACTTTTGCAAGACTGCATGGATTATGGCCGTTGAAATTGTCAAAATTGCTATAATACAACTTGTGAACACAATTGAGGCTCCATTTACTATCTGATCTTCACCAAACTTAGATAGTAGTTAAATATTGATGAGAGCTTGGTTCCTTTTGAAAACCAGCCAGATGTGCCCTTAGCATGACTGGATTATTGCCCTTGAAATTGTCAAAATTGCTATAATACAGCTTGTGAACACAATAGAGCCTCCATTTACTATCCGATCTTCACCAAACTTAGATAGTAGTTTAATATTGATGAGAGCTCGGTTCCTTTTGAAAACCAGCAAGATCCACCCATGCATGACTGGATTATGGCCCTTGAAATTGTCAAAATTTCTAAAATTCCGCTTGTGAACACAATAGAGCGACCAAAGAACCATGCCAGTAGAGCATAGGCCCTCATCGGCCTCTTTTTTTACAGAGAGATCATGAATATGTGAACTGTCAATGTGATATGACTGAAATAATGTTGAAAATGGCATAAATCCCCAATTAAACAAAATTGTTTTGAAACTGTTATAGCTATTTGTGTCACTTAACCCTTTCCCAACTACATCACATGTGCAGCAGACGACTTTGAAAAAACGTATGCAAAAATACAGAAAATCTCTCTTAATGAAATTAGGTATAATTACTGAATTAATTTCAACATGTTTTCAAAAGTCGTCTACTGCAGAGGCGTCTGAAAGCGTCTATATATGGGAAATAATAAATTCCTTTACAGTGTCAATTCTGCTACAATTATCTTACAATTTGGAAGAATCCAAACATTAACTATTTCATAATATTTACCCATTTCCCACATATATACACTCTGACGCCTCTTGAGCGAATGTTTTTTGAAAACATTGTGGCAAAAGGAGAAATTGCTCATCATATAAGCAAATTCTCCATTTGCCACAATGTTTTCAACTCTATTCTATGGTTAACACGTCATTTATAGAGATTTTCTACAGTCTTGCCTATATGTTTTCAAAGACATCTGCTGCAAATTTGCTGTATGTTGGAAAGGTTTAAATTAGTCAAATCATTGTCATAACAAACTTCCATATATGAAGCATTTGCATTGGAAAAGTTTATATTGGGCTTTTGTGAAGATCAGCATTTGCATCTGGACGGTCTGATCAAGATCTACACTGATTGGGTCACAAATTACTTACACAAGCTCATTAGAAGAATAATTAGATTGGGAGAATTTAATGTATAGATTCTGATCAGACTAAACAGGTGTAGAAGATGATATGAACCTATACTGTTTAGAAATACCAATGTGTACCTCTTCTCATGCACCAGCCCATATATATTCTTTGTAGCAGACTTATACAGTATCATGTTGTAAAATGTATTGAAATTGCAGTAATGCAATATTCTAAATGATGTCATATCATCTATCTATTAAAACAGTAGACAAACTTTAATTATTACCAAGGCAAAAATATTCTGTGCAAAAATATGGAAAATATCTATAAATAAAAATAAAATTATGGAAAATAGATGTAATTGAATACAATGTGGTCAAACAATGAATTTTCTCTTCATTATCAATTTCTCCTATTACTATCATCTTTTTTAAAAGTTGTGATGCCGCATATATATGCGTTAAAATGCATTTTTATGTGAGAAAGGGACAAACTCTAGAGACACCAGGAGATATTGCAACAGTTAAAGGATTTGCAGCAAAAGGAGAAATTGCATACGGGAAAAATATAAATTTCTGAAAAGACAATTATACATTATCTCTTTTTCCAACAATGCTTTCAAAATTGTTAGTAGCAGTCTAAATCTAGAATCATCTCGGAAATAGTTACGTGACTTATAATTTTAAGGGATGAAAATGTTCATGTTTATTCATTTGTATAGGTTTAACTCTGGTTTAACTCTGAGCCTCATGTTCATGATATTCAGCAGATGTCATTTGAAAACATTCTGGTAAAAAGACAAGAAGCTTGTTATGACATAATGTCAGAGCAAATTCTATTTTCTCCACAATGTTTTCAACAGTATTCAGTAATTAAACTTTCATTTCTAGATATTATCTGTATTTTTGCCAAGATGCTTTCAAAGTCGTCTGCTGCAGCTTTGTCGATTGTGGGAAATGGTAACAAATGATATAACTTCACTACATATTTTTAAGATGGATGTTGATCAAATCAAGAAGTTTTGCTTATTTTTTCTTCAGTTGCTGAAAGAGATAAATTTTCTTCATGAAATACTCTTGTCCATATCTTATAGACTTTCTTAGGTTAATGAAATTTCATTCAATATATTATTATCGCGTGCAAGTAATAATCACATGTTCACTTCTCATGTCTTTTCTATCTGTGGCAAACATTCTGTGATAGTGACCTTAATTGATAAATGGCTGTTCTTGAGTTGTGCTCTTTAGCTCACCAGAGCACAAAGTGCTCAAGGTGAGTCTTTGTGATCGCCTTTTGTCCGGCGTCAGTCGCTCGTTGTCAACATTGGCTTGCTAACACTCTATAGGCAAAATTTTGCATCCAATCTTCATCAAAGTTTATCAGAACATATATCTCCATCAATGTTTAGTTCGAAACTGGGTCATGTGGGGTCACAAACTAGGCCACCAGATCAAATTAAATGAAAATCTTGTTAACACTCTGGAGGCCGCATTTTAAACTTGAGCATCAGTTGAAACTTAGTCAGAATGATTGTCTTAGTAATATCCAGGCCAAGTTCGAATATAGGTCATGTCGGGTCAAAAACTAGGTCATTAGGCCAAATTGAAGGAAAATCTTGTTAACACTCTTGAAGTCGCGTTTTAAACTTGAGCATGTTGAAACTTAGTCAGAAAGTTTGTCTTGATGATATCTAGGCCAAGTTCGAATATAGGTCATTTCGGGTCAAAAACTAGGTCATTAGACCAAATTTAAGGAAAATCTTGTTAACAATCTGGAAGCCGCATTTTAGAATTGAGCATGTTGAAACTTTGTCAGAATATTTCTCTTAGTGATATCTAAGTCAAGTTCGAATATAGGTCATGTTGGGTTAAAAACTAGGTCACTAGGCCAAATTGAAGGAAAATCTTGTAAACACTCTTGAAGTCGCGTTTTAAACTTGAGCATGTTGAAACTTTGTCTTGATGATATCTAGGCGAAGTTCGAATATGGGTCATGTCCGGTCAAAAACTAGGTCACTTGGCCAAATTTAAGGAAAATCTTGTTAACACTCTTGAAGCCGTATTTTAAACTTGAGCATGTGGAAACTTAGTCAGAATGATTGTCTTAGTAATATCTAGGCCAAGTTCGAATATAGGTCATGTTGGGTCAAAAACTAGGTTACTATATAGGCCAAATTGAAGGAAAAAGATTCTTGAAGTCGCGTTTTAAACTTGAGCATGTTGAAACTTTGTCAGAAAGTTTGTCTTGATGATATCTAGGCCGAGTTCGAATACGGGTCATGTCTGGTCAAAAAGTAGGTCTAAGGAAAATCTGGTTAACAGTCTGGAAGCCACTTTTTTGGCTGGAGCATGTTGAAACTTTGTCAGAATATTTTTTTTTCTTGATGATATCTAGGCTTAGTTCGAATATGGGTCAGGTTAAAAACTAGGTCACTAGGCCAAATTGTAGAACAATCTAGTTATCACTATTGAGATCGCATTTTTGACCTGAGCAGTTTTTGACATTTTGGCAGAAAGTTTGTGTTGATGATATTGCCATTGCCGCTAAAAGTGTTAAGCCCCCTTGTTTATGTCATAGCTTCATCCTTTCCCACCTGCAGACGCATTTTGACGCATCTGCAGGAGACGACTTGTGAAAACATTGTGTAAAAAGAAAACATTGCTCACAGTAAATATTTTCTTTTGCCATTGTCACAAAGTTTTAACTCTATTCAGATATTGTGCCACAAAGTTTTAACTCCATTTAGTTTTTGTACATTTATTTGTAGAGATTTTTCATATTCATGCCTAGGCCTGTTCAACGTCATCTGCTGCAGATTTGTTGCATGTACAGGTTAACCCTCTCATACATACAACACATTTGCAGTAGCTGTCAAAGAAAAACATCTAAACAAAATATGGGAAATTATTGTTATTGACAGTATAACTATTGAACAGAAGTGAAAACATTGTGACAAAAGGAGAACTTGCTCATTATCTGCAGCAAACTCTTCATAGTGCTTAGGCATGGGGGAAGGGGTTACTTTAGCACATATGCCCATATGCCATATTAGACTGAGACAACATTCATTTCAGGGGTATAATATGTCATTTACAGTAACAGCTATTGTTTTCTTTACAGATGATTTCCGTCTGTTTTGTGGTGACCTTGGTAATGAGGTATCAGATGAGGTGCTTGCCAGAGCGTTTAACAAATACCCATCGTATGTTAAAGCCAAAGTTGTCAGGGACAAGCGGACCAATAAAACAAGAGGATATGGCTTCGTCAGTTTTAGAGACCCAACAGACTATGTCAGAGCTATGAGGGAAATGAATGGTGAGTACAAGGATTTGAGCCCTTCCCACATACAACAAATCTGCAGCAGACAACTTTGAACATATTTTGTCAAAACATAGAATATCTCTATAATTGAATGGATAACCTATGACTTAAAGTGGAAAACATTGTGTCAAAAGGAGAAATTGCTCGTTTTGAGCAATTTCTTCTTTTGTCACTTTGTTTTCAAAAAGCTGTCTGCTGCAGAGGCGTCAGAAAGCGTCTATATGAGGGAAAGGGTTAACCCCTTTCCACATACAACAAATCTGCAGCAGACGACTTTAAAAACAACTAGGCAAAAGGAGAAGTTGCTCATGATGAGTAATTTCACTTTTTGCCACAATGTTTTCAATGGCAAAGGGTTTTAAAAATAAAAAAAATTAAATCAAAGTTTTGAAAAGGTGAAAATGTTTCGGCACTGTGTTTTAATAAAAATGATAAATTTCATAAACTTTGATACAGGATCATAACAGAGCCAGTCATTTCCAACTTTCCATGAAAGTTTCTTGCTTTAGCTTGATTTTTAGCCGACCTGAGCACGAAGTGCACAAGGTGAGTTATTGTGGTCGCCTTTTGTCCGGTGTGCCTCGTCCATCGTCCGTCAACTTCTTCTCCTCAGTAACCAGTGTGGCAATTGGGATGAAACTTTACAGAAAGCATCCTCTCATTGGCCTTTAAATTTTAGGGATCCATGCAGAATTCTGGTTTCCATGGCAACGAAACGAAAAAACTTTAAAATTCTTCTTCTCCCAAACTGGTTGGCAGATTTTCTAGTAATTTTGTAGAAATGTTCCTTGGATGTCCCTCTATCAGATTTTTTCAAGCCATGTTGATTGGTCGAAAAACATGGCCACCAGGGGGTGGGGCTATTTTGCCTTATATGGCTATAGTGAAAACTTAAAAAATCTTCTCCTCCGAAAGTGTCAGACCGATTTTCAAATAATTTTGTAGAAATGTTCCTTAAGTGACACACAATCAGATTCCTTCAAGCCATTGATTCCTTCAAGCCAAGATTGGTCTAAAAATCTTCTCCTGAAAGTGTCAGGCCGATTTTCAAATTATTTTGTAGAAATGTTACTTAGGTGACCCACTACCAGATTCCTTCAAGCCATGTTCATTGGTCGAAAAACATTGCCGCCACAGGGCAGAACTATTTTGCCTTATACGCCTTTAGTGAAAACTTAAAAAATCTTCTCCTCCGAAAATGTTTGAAGATTTTCAAATATGTTTGTAGAAATATTCCTAAGGTGACCCTCTATCGGATTATTTCAAGCCATGTTGATTGGTCGAAAACTATGGCCACCAGGGGGCGGGGCGCATATGGCTTAAGTGAATAAAAATCAGGTGAGCGATCCAGGGCCATCATGGCCCTCTTGTTTTGTATTTTAGCAAGAGGTTCAGATTGGAGACTATCTAGTTTATGTTTAGAAGCCATTTTAAGAATGGTACTGATTGCATGATTTGATTTTGTTTACCCTCGCCATGCAGAGTTAACTTTTTGAAGAACAAACATGCAAACAATTAACTGCTTGTCTCTTTAATTGACAATAACAACATCAGTTACGGTAATCGGACATTACACTTATTCGTCCAATAAACTTGATTAAACATGTGAAAAACCTGATCACACAGTAACTTGAACTTCACATTGTCAAGTATAAAGACTGGTTACCTGTTAAAGTTATCGTGAAAAGCTATACACAGATAAAAAAAATGATAGCTTGCTTGCGTTGTTGAAAAAATACGTCGCTTAGAGCATTTATATAAACAAAATGGCAGATCACTTTGCCGAAATGTTTACTTTCGTGACTGTTTACGCCAACCCAGTCAAGCTTATGTCATGGCGAATTGTCCATTGTGTGTGCGTCCGTCCGTTTAACTATTTGCTTCAAACGACTTCTCCTCCCTAACCACTTGGCCAATTAGGATGAAACTTCATAGGAAGCATCCTCTCAATGTCCTCTCCCGAATTCCATCAACTTTTTTGGATCCATGCAAAATTCTGGTTTCCATGGCAACCGAAAGAAAAAAAATAGTGAAAACCTTCTTCTACGAAAGAGTCTGGCCGATTTCCAAATAATTTTGTAGAAATGTTCCTTGGGTGACCCTCTATCAGATTCCTTCAAGCCAAGTTGATTGGACGAAAAACATGGCCGCCAGGGGGCGGGGCTTTTTTGCATTATATGGCTAAAGTGAAAACTTAAAAAAACTTCTCCTCAGAAAGTGTCAGGTCAATTTTCAAATAATTTTGTAGAATTGTTCCTTGGGTGACTCTTTATCAGATTCCTTTAAGCCAAGTTGATTGGTTGAAAAACATGGCCGCCAGGGGGCTGGGCTATTTTGCCTTATATGGCTATAGTGAAAACTTAAAAAATCATCTCCTCCGAGAGTGTTTGGCCAATTTTCAAATAATTTTGTAGAAATGTTCTTTGGGAGACCCTGTATCAGATTCCTCCAAGCAAAGTTGATTGGTCAAAAACCATGGCCCCCAGGGGGCGGGGCTATTTTGCCTTATATGGCTATAGTGAAAACTTTCAAATATATTTGTAGAAATGTTCCTAGGGTGACCCTCTATCAGATTTCTTCAAGCCATGTTGATTGGTCAGAAAACATGGCCATCAGGGGGCGGGGCTATTTGGAGATTTAATTTTTGCCTAATGGCCGTGGAGCAATATTGACCCTCTTGGGCCTCTTGTTTCTTTCTTTCGCAGATTTGTTGTATGTGGGAAAAGGTTAATGTAACTATAGAAAACGAGTTTTCGGTTGTTATCAGTTTCAATGTTATAAACACTTTATTTCTCCCCTTTCAATAACTGAAAGTATCTAAATGACAAGAGTGATATTCACGAGTATGTATGTGTTACGTGCTTGATTATGCATTGCGAATGTTTAACCCTTTCCAACCTGCAGAAGCATTTTTGACGCAATAGCAGCAGACAACTTTTGAAAACATTGTGGCCAAAGGTGAAATTGCTCATGATGTGTTCAACTTTATTTAACAATTAAGCTATCTTTTCTGGGAGATTTTCCAGGTTTTTGTCAATATGTTTTCAAAGTCGTCTGCTGCAGATCTGTTGTATGTGGGAAAGGGTTTAACCACTTGATGTCTGATTTCCACAGCCAAATGAGAAACAAACATAGATATGAATATCTTCTGTATTAAATTCTGTATTCTGGAAATAATGGATCTTCTATGATGAAAACAATTAAAACTGACACCAATTCTTCTAGTTCATGTGAGCACAACCCTAATTTTTCTCCAGGTTTAAACCTTTCCCTCATATAGACGCTTTCTGACGCCTCTGCAGCAGACGCCTTTTTGTAAACATAATGACAGAAGAAAAAATTGCTCAAAACGAGCAATTTTTCCTTTTGCCACAATGTTTTCCACTTTATGTCATAGGAATATTCATTCGATTAAAGAGATTTTCTATTTTTTGATAGAATATGTTCAAAGTCGTCTGCTGCAGATTTGTCGTATGAGGGAAAGGGTTAAGGTTGATCCCCTGGTGTTGTGGATATTAGTAGAAATAGTTGAAGGTTTCCACTCCTTCATGAAATTGAAAGATCACACAAGTAGGGCTGTGTTCCAGGAAATGAGCCACATGGTATTTGTAATAAGGGCTGACTGATACACATCTGTTTTAACCCTCTCCCACATACGACAATTCTGCAGCAGACGACTTCAAACATATTTTGTCAAAAAATGGAAAATCTCTATAATTGAATGGATAACCTATGACTAAAAGTGGAAAACATTGTGTCAAAAGGAGAAATTGCTCAGAGGACTTTGAAAACATCTGGGCAAAAACATGTAAATTCTACATAAATGAAGGTATAATTACTGGAAAAAGTTGAAAATCTTGTTGCAAATGGGGAAATTGCTCTTTACGTTTTTAAAGTCATCTGCTGCAGAGGTGTCAGAGAGAGAGTTTGTGTGTGGGAAAGGCTTAGCCCTGCCCACAAACATCAAATCTGCTGCAGACGACTTTGAATACCAAAAAATAGAGTGAAAATATTATTATTGAATAAAGTTGTAAAAGATTTCGACATGAAGAGAAAGTGCTCCACATCAGCATTTTCTCCTTTCGTCACAATGTTTTCTAAAGTGGTCTGCTGCACATGCGTCAAAAGGTGTTTATATGTGAGAAATTGTTGTTAAAAGTCATGCCGTGTTTCTTGAATTGTTCCATGGAGCCACTGTATATATAGCTCTGTCATTAATTCAGGGGTCGTGAGTTTGAATCCTGGTTCCTTCATTCATCTTTAACCCTTTTCCTCATACGGCAATTCTGCAGCAGACGACTTTGAACATATTTTGTCAAAAAATAGAAAATCTCTATAATTGAATGGATAACCTATGACTAAAAGTGGAAAACATTGTGGCAAAAGGAGAAATTGCACGTTTTGTGCAATTTCTTCTTTTGTCACTATGTTTTCAAAAAGCCATCTGCTGCAGAGGCGTCAAAAAGCGTCTATATGAGGGAAAGGGTTAACTCATTCCAACATACAACAAATCCACATCAGATAACTTTGCAAACATCTGGGCAAAACTATGGAATTTATATTTAAATGAAAGTATTATAATTGAATAAAGTTGAAAACATTGTGACAAAAAGTGAAATTGCTCGTAATAAGCAATTTCTCCTTTCGTCACACTGTTTTCAAAAGTTTTCTGCTGCAGAGGCTTCAGAAAGCGTATGTATGTGGGAAAGGGTTAATCGGATGGTTGACAACAATTATTGTCGCTATAGTCACTCCTTCCACCATTATGGACACCACCTTATGGTGGTGTAGTGGTAGAGCATTTGCATCAAGTGCAGGAGGTCATGGGTTTGATCCTGGGTAAGGTCATATCCCAAAGACTTTAACCCTTTCCCTCATTCTGATGCCTCTGCAGCAGACGGCTTTTTGAAAACATAACCTTTTGCTAACCTGGAGATTGATTTGGATCTTAAACTTTAACCCTTTCCCACATAAAGCAAATTTACAGCAGACAAGTTTTAAAACAATAGGCAATTATCATATGAAAAGTCTCAATAAATGAAAGTTTATTTATTGAATAGAGTTGATTGAAAAGATTGTGGCAAAAGGTGTAGCAATTTCTCCCTTTGCCATAATGTTTTCAAAAGTGGTCTGTTGCAAATGTGTCAAAATGTGTATGAAGATGGGAAAGGGATAAACTGTGCTATGATTGTTTTTTCTGGAATTATATATTTCCGAGTGTTTGGAGAACCTAATGCCAAGGAAAATTAACAAATAAAACAATAGGGCTTTCTCTCAACAAAATATTTATTTTATGAAACATAGAGATATTTGTTTGTACCATACAGCAAATCTGCAACAGACGAGTTTGAAATCATCTGGGCAAAAATATGAAAAATCTCTGTAATTGAAAGTTTAACTTTTAAGTAAAGTTAAAAATATTGTGACTAAAGGAGAAATTGCTCGTTTTTGAGCAATTTCTTCTTTTGTCACAATGTTTTCAAAAAGTCGTCTGCTGCAAAGGCGTCGGAAAGCATCTATATGAGGGAATTTGAGGGTTAACAGTAGCATATCAAAAGATTAACCTGCACTTAAATAGCTTGCTGGCTCTGTTTGTCCATATACAGGAAATTATATGAGTCAGTTTGCTGGCTCTATTTGTCCATATACAGGACATTATATGAGTCAGTTTGCTGGCTCTATTTGTCCATATACAGGAAATTATATGAGTCAGTTTGCTGGCTCTATTTGTAAATATACAGGACATTATATGAGTCAGTTTGCTGGCTCTATTTGTCCATATACAGGACATTATATGAGTCAGTTTGCTGGCTCTGTCTGTCCATATACAGGAAATTATATGAGTCAGTTTGCTGGCTCTGTCTGTCCATATACAGGAAATTATATGAGTCAGTTTGCTGGCTCTGTCTGTCCATATACAGGAAATTATATGAGTCAGTTTGCTGGCTCTATTTGTCCATATACAGGAAATTATATGAGTCAGTTTGCTGGCTCTATTTGTCCATATACAGGACATTATATGAGTCAGTTTGCTGGCTCTGTTTATCCATATACAGGAAATTATATGAGTCGTCATCCTTAACACTTTTCCTCATACAGATGCATTTTGACCACTCTGCAGCAGACAACTTTTGAAAACAGTGTGACAAAAAGAAAATTGCTAATGATGAGCAATTTTTTTTTATTTATGTTTTGCAATAATGTTTTCAACTCTTTTCAATTATGATACTTTGCAGAGAGTTTTCATAGTCATCTGTTGCAGAGTTGATGTATGTTGGAAAAGGGGGTTAAAAAGCTTTTGCTGCAAAATGTTTCAAATTTGAATATTAAGAAAACAGAACAAAAACTAGAGTAATTTATCTTTTTCCTGCCATATTTTTAAAGTTTTGACAAGTATATAGTCAAATCAATGTTGATATCACTGCTAGTAACAGTTACAATTCAGTCAGGAAGGGTCTTGGTGCAGGTTTTTCTCAGTTGAGGTATATTTTCAATGGGGTTTAGTAAAGACATCATTGTTTTCGCTGATTAAAGGCAGATTCTCGTTATAACTCGGCTGTATTGACTCTTGGTTATCTGTAAAATAAAATAGAAATACAATAAACCCACATGCAGACAGTTTCTGAAGCCTATATATATTATATATGCAGCAGACAACTTTTGAAAACATTGAGGCAAATGGAGAAATTGTTCATGATGAACAATTTCTCCTTTTGCCACAATGATTTCAACTCCTATTTCAAAAGTTGTCTGCCTCAGAGGTGTCAGAAAGCATTTGTATGTGGGAAATGGTTAAGCCCTTATAATATTCTGGGTACTCAAAGAAAGTATGGTTTAAACAGCCGATATGACTTATAGACATTGATAAGGAGTTACAGGTTAACCCTTTCCCTCATATAGACGCTTTCTGACGCCTCTTCAGCAGACGGCTTTTTGAAAACATTATAAAGTGCCAAAATAAGAAATTGCACAAAACGTGCAATTTCTCCTTATGCCACAATGTTTTCCACTTTAAGTCCTATGTTATCCATTCAATTATTGAGATTTTTGACGAAATATGTTCAAAGTCGTCTGCTGCAGAATTGTCGTATGAGGGAAAGGGTTAAGATGAAATGTACTGTTTGTTTTGAGCTTGATATATTAAACCATCTTCTGAAAAGTTATTGCCTGTGAAAAATGGTTAATTTAAAATATTTGAAGAAAAAAAGGAAAGATAAGATTTAAAACAAAAAGTGTTTACCATTTTGGCGGGAAATGTATTGTTCCAGTAATGCCTTGAGAAGGATAGGGACGCTTTTTACTGTTGATCTTTTACCCATAGGACCCCAAGTTTTTTCTGGAAAATAAACAACAACATTAATTGAGTCAGTACATGGGGAAATCTACAATTAAGTTGTCATTTCTGAACAATAAAGGTTTGGATCAGCTGCTTGTACATCTGTGCTGTCTTAACCTTTTCCCACATACAACAAATCTGCAGCAGGAGACTTTGAAAATAATCATGCAAAAAAATTGAAAACATTGTGGCAGAAGGTGAAATTGTCCGTTTGAGAAATTTCTCCTTTTGTCACAGTGTTTTCAAAAGTCGTCTGCTGCAGATGCGTCAGAATGTGTCCACATTAGTGGTAAAGGGGTTAATTAATAGAATCTACACAAGTTGACATTAATTAAAATTTTAACAAGCTTATGTAAATAAATATGTGAAGATGATCATCTGGATCTGGGTCTGGACTGTTTCAAAAATTCCCTCATATAAACGCTTTCTGACGCCTCTGCAGCATACAGCTTTTTGAAAACATAGTGGCAAAAGAAGAAATTTCTCCTTTTGCCACAATGTTTTCCACTTTTATATAGTCATAGGTAATATCCATTCAATTATAGAGATTTTCTAGTTTTTGACAAAATTTGTTCAGTCGTCTGCTGCTGCAGAATTGTCTTATGAGGGAAAGGGTCAATTTTAAACTTCCAAAGGACAGGCTCAGTTGGTAGCTGTTTGCTGCACAGATTGATTGATACACATGCCTGTATACAAAATGTGGCTACTTTTTTCAATGGTTTTTCAGATGATATATTTTATAGTGTCATCTGTGATTTGAAAAACATTTCAGACAACAAAATGTTCCATGTAAAAAACTGAATGTATAAATAAATACAGATTTTTAAAACAAATTGTAGGAAATGTGGACACAAGTTGTTTTATTTATTTCTGTGTTTCCCTCAATGGTTTCAAAGTCAACAGCTAAAGAGGTTCCTTATGTCTTTTGCATGAGGGAAAGGGGGGGTTCATTCTTCAACATGCATTGTATAATGGAAGATAAAATGAATCCCTCTACTACATTGCAAAGCCTATTTGTAAAAAAGCTGTTTTGCTTTCCAACACACAACAAATCTACAGCAAACCACTTTAACCCTTTCCCACATACAACAACAAATCTGCAGCAGACGACTTTGGAAATGTCGACATTAGAATAAGGAAGATCTCCACAATTCAAAGTGTTAATTATTGAACACAGTTAAAAACATTTTGGCAAATGGAGAAATTGCTCATTATGAGCAATTTCTCGTTTTGCTACAATGTTTTCAGAAGACATCTTCTGCAGATGCCTTTAAATGTGTCTGCAAGTGGGAAAGGGGTTAAGATATCTCTATAATGATTGTACAACCATAGATTGAATAGAGTTAAGATGATTAATTGTGTCAATATATTTTGTTCGCAAAATGTGTCTGCATTGGATAAGGGTTATATGCAGTTTTGTAACAAAAGATATTCATAATTTTCTATGAAAGCAATTTACCATTTCTAACGTAGAGGCTTTCTGATGATGCCTCTTGGCAGATGACCTTAAATTCGAAAAGATTTACAGAGATTTTCCATGGTTTTGCTTCGATGTTATCAAAGCTGTCTGCCGCAGATTTGGACTATGTATGTGCTAAAGCAATTTTATACTTTGAGTATGAGAGTAGGGGTATATAGGAGTATAAATTAAGATCGACCTGTAGTAAGCCAGAACTTTGTCACACTATCCCTCGGGCGACTGACAACTTTGTGTTCCACAGGCAATAGTTTTACTGTTTTGGGCTTTCCATTTTTCTGATTGTGTCGCCTCCAGCTAGTCCAGCCACTCATACAAGAGGCTCCCCACCCAGTACAGCTGAATAGACCCTGCCGTTTTACTTGTTGGGACTGTCCATAGCCCGATGATAGGATAATTGCAGATAGAAGTAAAAAGTTGGTCCTCATTCTGAAATTGAAAGAAACATTGATTTAATATCAATTTAAAATATTGACTATCATCTGAATTGCTATATTTAGAGTTGAGAAATTTAAGCAATTAATTGAATGGACTAGCATGTATTTTTGATATAATGATCATTTTAATTTCCCTCTTTCCACAATGTTTTCAACACTATTGAAAAATTATTTTTTTGTTTATAGAGCGTCCCATATTTTGACCTAGACATTTTCAAAGTCATCTGCTGAAGATTGTTAACCTTTAACCACATACGAAAAATATGCAGCAAAAGTGCATACATTTGTAAAGGTTTTTGTAAGAATTATGGCCCTTTTTGTGTCACCCTGCGTAGCATGGTATATATATATTGCTTTGAAATTTACAACACTTTTTCACCATCATTACCTCCAACAGACAAGAGTACATAACTCTGTCAAGGTTGTTTTAAGAATTATGGCTATTTTTCGCCTTAGAATTTTGGTTAAGTTTTTCGTACCACCCCACTTTTTTTCAAAACTTACAATACTTATTTATCATCATTACCTCCATCAACCGACATTATTAGGGTACATAACATAATAGTTTTGTTTAAGAATTAAGGCCCTTTTTTAGCTCACCTATGCACGAAGTGCAAGGTGAGCTATTGTGATCACATTTTGTCCGGCGTCCGTCCGTCCGTCGTGCGTCGTCCGTCGTCCATCGTGCGTCGTCAACATTTGAGCTTGTTAACACTCTATGGGCTACATTTTGCATCCAATCTTCATGAAAGTTTATCAGAACGTTCATCTCCATAAAATCTTGGACAAGTTCGAAACTGGGCCATATGAGGTCAAAAACTAGGTCACTAGGTCGAATTGAAGGGAAATCTTGTTAACACTCTGGAGGCCACATTTTCAACTTGACCATGTTGAAACTTTATCAGAATGTTTGTCTTGATGATATGTAGGTCAAGTTCGAACATGGGTCACATCGGGTCAAAAAGTAGGTCACTAGGTCAAATTGAAGGAAAATCTTGTTAACACTCCAGAGGCTGCAATTTTTGCTTCAGCAGTTTGAAATTTTGTCAAAATGTTTGTCTTAAAAATATCTAGGTCAAGTTCGAATATGGGTTATGCGGGGTCAAAAACTAGGTCACTAGGTAAAATTGAAGGAAAATCTTGTTAACACTTTTGATGCCGCATTTTTTGCTTCAGCAGCTTGAAATTTTGTCAGAATGTTTGTCTTAAAGATATCTAGTTCAAGTTGAAATATGGGTCATATTGGATCAGAAACTAGGTCACTAGGCCAAATTGAGGGGAAATCTTGTTAACTCTGTAGAAGCCGCATGTTTTGCTTCAGCGGCTTGAAATTTTGTCAGAATGTTGAGCTGAATGATATCTAAACCAAATTTGAATATGGGTCATGCCGGGTCAAAAACTAGGTCACTAGGTCAAATTGAAGGAAAATCTTGTTAACACTTTGAATGCCGCAATTTTTGCTTCAGCAGCTTGAAATTTGGTCAGAATGTTTGTCTAAATGATATCTAGGCCAAGTTCGGATATGGGTCATGCCGGGTTAAAAACTAGGTCACTAGGCCCAATTGAAGGGTAATCTTGTTAACACTCTGGATACTGCATTTTTAATTTCAGCATGATAAAACTTTATCAGAATGTTTTTCTTGATGATATGTAGGCCAAGTTTGAATATGGGTCATGCTGGGTCAAAAACTAGGTCACTAGATCAAATTGAAGGAAAATCTTGTGAACACTTTGGATGCCGCATTTTGTGCTTCAGCAGCTTGAAATTTGGTCAGAATGTTTGTCTGAATTATATCTAGGTCAAGTTCGAATATGGGTCATATTGGATCAGAAACTAGGTCAATAAAGGAAAATATTGTTCAAACTCCGGAGGCAGCATTTTTACTTTGAGCAAGTTGAAACTTTGTCAGAATGTTGTCTTGATGATATCTAGTCCATGTTGGAATATGGGTCATATCAGGTACAAAAATATAGATCACTAGGCCAAATGAAGGAAAATTTTGTTAACACCGTGGAGGTTGCATTCAGAATAATTGTCTTGATGTGTTTTGCATTGCAGTACATTGTATAATTAAGGTGAGCGATCCAGGGCCATCATGGCCCTCTTGTTTTATTTATAATTTTGATTAAGTTATTCATACCAAATCAAATTTTTTCAAAATGATTGGAGATATAGCTTAAACACTTACAAAAATCTTTTACAATCATTACCACCACCAACAGCCAAGTCTAAGTGCATAATTCAGTAAAGGTTTTTGTAAGAATTATGACTCTTTTTTGACTTATAAAGTGCTTTGCTTATAAATAATATGATAAAGTACTTGGTTATGTTTTCTCTATCACCCCAAAAAAGTTTTGTTTTATTGGCAAGCACAAAAAAGTCAAGCGCGCTGTCCTCCACAGCTCTTGTTATGTTAGTGATTGATAATAAATAGTTGAGCATGTAGCCAGCCATCTGACAGCTCTTGTTGAGAGAATGTAAGTATCTTTACAATAATGTTTTGAGCTAAGAGTAACTTTTTTTTCTTTTTAACCCTTACCCACATACAACAAATCTGCAGCAGACCACTTTGAAAACATACCTGATATTTTTTGGAAAATCCCTTTAACCCTTTCCCACTTATAGACGCTTTCTGACGCCTCTGCAGCAGATGACTCAAAATGAGCAATTTTTCCTTTTTACACAATGTTTTCAACTTTGTTTTGTAATTATACCTAAAATTACAGAGATTTTCCATACTTTTGAGTTAACATTTTCAAAGTCTTCTGCTACAGATTTCCTGTATCTGGGAAAGGGTTAAATGAAAGTACAACAATTGAATAGAGTTCAAAACATGGTGACAAAAGGAGAAATTGCTTGTTTTGAGCAATTTCTTCTTCCATCACCATGTTTTCAAAAGCCGTCTGCTGCAGAGGCGTCAGAAATCGTCTATATGAGGGAAGGTTTAAGGGCGCAAGTTGTGTACAGCCCTAATGTGTTTGTTCAGTTATAGGAAAATGGGTTAGGAAATTGTGACGGGCGAAAGATACTATAATTAATATGGTGCCATTTCAATTTAGAAAATTTCCTCCTAAAATGTGGCATCTAAAACTGAAAAAATGAAAACTGTTTAGGGCATACTATAATTAGCATGGTTATGATTATAGTAATGCTCCTTAAAAATAGATTAGAATAATTATAATGGAAGACAAGTCAACCTCAAATTATTATGGTTATAAGATAATTTTCTTACTGTCAAACCAAGCTAATTTGTCCTCAAATATATCCTATATATACTTTAACATTAGTAACGCATTTCCTCATGCAACAAAAATGCAGCAGACGACAAATAACTTCTAGGATTTTTTTGAAAAGTGAGTAGAGCCGAAAACAATGTGGGAATAGTAAGAATTGTTTATTATGAGTAATTTTTCCTTTACCAACAATATTTTCAAAAGTCACCGCCAGCCGTTGTATCCAATTACATTTTCATATGGGAAAAGGTTAACTTATATATCATTTAACTTTAACAAAAATTAAAATACACATTTGTAAAATCATGGAAAAAGTATTTTGTTGCAGAAGGGTCAAAATACATCTTTAGGTGGGAAAGGGTTTTAGGATTGGCAGGGAAATGCTCTTGACCCTTTCCCTCATACGACAATTCTGCAGCAGACGACTTAGAACATATTTTGTCAAAACATAGAAAATCTCTATTATTGAATGGATAACCTATGACTTAAAGTTGAAAACATAGTGTCAAAAGGAGAAATTGCTCGTTTTGAGCGATTTCTTCTTTTGTCACTATGTTTTCAAATAGCCGTCTGCTGCAAAGGCGTCAGAAAGTTGCAAATTAATTGTCTATATCAGGAAAATGGATAAAAAAGGGATCTGCTGCAGCAGCCTCAAAATAAAGTTATTTCTTTCCCACATGTAGACGCATTTTGATGCATATGCAGCATATATAACCTTTTAAGAGCAATTTCTTCTTTTGTCACTATGTTTTCAAATAGCCGTCTGCTGCAGAGGCGTCAGAAAGTTGCAAATTAATTGTCTATATCAGGGAAATGGATCTGCTGCAGCAGCCTCAAAATAAAGTTATTTCTTTCCCACATGTAGACGCATTTTGATGCATATGCAGCATATAACCTTTTAAACATACATGCATTTTGGCAATTAGTGAGAAATAACACATAATGCACAATTTCTCATTTTGCCAAAATGTCTTTAGGAACTGGTTCATTTATTGTCTTGTTTGTACAGAGAAGTTATCCATGTGTGTTGTACTGTGGGAGTGAGTTAATGATTAACCCTTTACCTCATACTATTAGACTCTTTCTGACGCCTCTGCAGCAGGCGGCTTTTTCAAAACATGGTGACAAAAGAAGAAATTGCTCAAAACAAGCAATTTCTCCTTATGCCACAATGTTTTCCACTTTTAGTCATAGGTTTATCCATTCAATTATAGAGATTTTTTTCATTTTTTGACAAAATATGTTCAAAGTCGTCTGCTGCAGAATTGTCGTATGAGGGTAAGGGTTAATTTAGAACAAGACACTTAGAGACAGCTAAATTGAATGCATTGTGAATCAGGGGTGATAAAATAGCTTTTTGTACATGCCCAAGGATCATTAACCTCTTCAACCAGGGAAATAACTTTAGATAACCCTTCAGCTGCAAAACATGATGAAAACATTGATGGTAACTTTCTTAATCTCGATCAGACCTGTTAGATTTTGCTTTGAATGTAACTTAGTTGGGAATTGTAAAGACTTTCATAGCAGCCCATTTTTCTACCAGTTAATGAAGATGAAATAACCCTTTCCCATATTCAGTTGCCTCATGATGCCTATGAATTACAAAATAATGTTACATTTGAAGACAATGTGGCAAAGGGAGCAATTGCTCATGATGAGCTATTTCTCCTTTTGTAACAATGTTTTCAATTCTATTTAATAAGTGTTCTTTCATTTCTAGAAATTTTCCATTTCTTTGCCTTGATGCTTACAAAGTAGATTGGTTGTATTTGGGATTAAACCAGGAATTGAGCAAAACAAAATTAGTTGTAAACTGACTATTAACCTAAGTGTGGTTCCTCTTTTACTGTTCTTTATCTTTTTTACATCTTTCTCAGGGATTGTCAGTTTGTTGGTCTTAGATTTGAATTGTATATAACATTTTACCCACATACAGTGAATCTGCATGCATATAACTTTGAAAATATCTATCCAAAAATGTGGACGATTTCTTTGAATGAATGTGTCATTGAAACCATAGATCATTATGAGCCATTTCATCTTTTGACAATTTTTTTTCAAGAGTCGTCTGCTGAAATGAATCTAAACTAAGCTTACACGTGGGAAAGGGTTAACCCTTTCCCTCATACGGCAATTCTGCAGCAGACGACTTTGAACGTATATTGTCAAAACATAGAAAATCTCCATAATTGAATGGATAACCTATGACAAAAAGTGGAAAACATTGTGGCAAAAGGAGAAATTGCACGTTTTGTGCAATTTCTTCTTTTGTCACTATGTTTTCAAAAAGCCGTCTGCTGCAGAGGCGTCAGAAAGCGTCTTTATGAGGGAAAGGGTTAAGTGCAATAGTGAGAATATTATGATCAGTGCTAATTTGAGCGACAAATTATTTGGATATGGTCAATCATGTTTCAAGTGTCTTTTGGATGTCTTAATGGTTATATTTATGAATTAAGACATCCAAAACAAAATTAATATGGTGTCCGGGATTTTGTGTTACAAATTCACAAACACTGTGGTGTCCTCTTTTGAAATATTTGACCAATTGTGTCAAATTAAATGCTGTATATGGTTAGAACAATATCTATAGCTGTTATTAGTCGCCGGGCAGAAGCCCGCGACTTATATTTTTAATACCTTTTCGGAAATGACATGGGAGGACGAGTTATTATTAGATTTTTTTTTTTTTTTAGATGTCTTTGAACATATTACAATTATTGCATTTGTTTAAAAACACTTAGTTATGACATATCTAAAATTAAATAAACTTTCTGATGTTTTAAGCATTTGCAGTTTCTATATTTTGACTCACATTTACGTTTTTAGCTCACCTGTGCACGAAGTGCTCAGGGTGAGTTATTGTGATCGCCCTATGTCCGGCGTCCGTTGTCCGTCGGTCGTCGTCCGTCAACATTTTCTCCTCTGTAACCGGTGGGTCAACTGGGATGAAACTTCACAGAAAGCATCCTCTCAATGGCCTCACCAGAATTCCTTAAATTTTTTGGGATCCATGCAGAATTCTGGTTTCCATGGCAACGAAATGAAAAAAACTTCAAAATTCTTAAAAAATCTTCTCCTCCGAAAGTGTCAGGCCGATTTTCAAATTATTTTGTAGAAATGATCCTTGGGTGACCCTCTATCAGATTCCTTCAAGCCATGTTGATTGGTCGAAAAACATGGCCGCCAGGGGGGGGGGGGGGGGGGGGGGCTATTTTGCCGTATATGGCTATAGTGCAAACTTAAAAAAATTTCTCCTCCAAAAGTGTCAGGCCGATTTTCAAATAATTTTGTAGAAATGTTCCTTGGGTAACCCTCTATCAGATTCCTTCAAGCCATGTTGATTGGTTGAAAAACATGGCCGCCAGGGGGCGGGGCTATTTTGCCTTTTATGGTTATAGTGAAAACTTAAAAAATCTTCAACATCTTCTCCTCAGTAACCAGTGGGTCAATTGGGATGAAACTTCACAGAAAGCATCCTCTCAATGACCTCACCAGAATTCCTTCAATTTATTGGGATCCATGCAGAATTCTGGTTTCCATGGCAACGAAACGAAAAAAACTTCAAAATTCTTCTCCTCCCAAATTGGTTTGCAGATTTTGAACTTATTTTGTAGAAATGTTCCTTGGGTGACTCTCTATCAGATTCCTTGAAGCCATGTTGATTGGTCGAAAAACATGGCCGCCAGGGGGGGCGGGGCTATTTTGCCTTATATAGCTATAGTGCAAACTTAAAAAATCTTCTTCTCCAAAAGTGTCAGGCCGATTTTCAAATAATTTTGTAGAAATGTTCCTTGGATGACCCTCTATCAGATTCCTTCAAGCCATGTTGATTGGTCAAAAAACATGGCCACAAGGGGTCGGGGCTATTTTGCCTTTTATGGCTATAGTGAAAACTTAAAAAATCTTCTCCTCCAAAAGTGTCAGGCCGATTTTCAAATAATTTTGTAGAAATGTTCCTAGGGTGACCCTCTATCAGATTCCTTCAAGCCAAGTCGATTGGTCGGAAACTATGTCCGCCAGATGGCGGGGCTTATATAGCTAAAGTGAAAAAAAAAATCAGGTGAGCGATTCCAGGGCCATCATGGCCCTCTTGTTTTGTTTTATTTACGAAGACAAAACAGTCCCTATTAGACTTGCAGCAGATTGTTATGTGTCATTATTGAGATAAAAATCACGTTGAATTCTCCTTTTAATAGCAATTTTAACTTGCTGAATGTTATTTTCATGTGTAAAGAGATGTCTTGATTTGTGAAGAATGCATTTAATAATGTTTATCCATGTATATCTAAATATGAACTGTTTCTAAGCTAAAACTGTTGATCACGTGACTAGCGAATACCGACGGCGTACTGGTCAATCTCCTTTGCAGAGAGCCGTTCTTTACACTCACTTACAAATAGTTATAATTATAGGTGATTTAAAATGTTTATTTGGTTTGAAACAAATGAAGAAAAGATCAAACTGAGATAAAACTGGTTTTAATAGAAAAATTACTTTGAATTAACACTCTGCCTATAAAGAGAGTGTAAAGAACAACAACTCTGCGAAGAAGAATCGGGTCTTTCGTACAAAATTATTTCAACCTTGACAATTTTAAATGTGTCATTCGATTCCCTACAGGCATTTTGCTTGCAATCTGCATATTGTTATGCATCATTGACAAAAGGGCACTCATCATAATATCAATTTAAAACATGAGTAGTTTGTTATTTTCATTATAAAAAAGGAAGGAAAGAATTACAATAATTTAACATGTTGTAGGGTTCAGTTTAAGTTTGAAATTAAGTTTGAAATTTTACAACAGTTTCAAAAAAAAATATTTAACTGTTTAGCTGATATTATATTTCAAGGGTGGTCTTTGAATTTGTCAAAGTATGATATAATTAGGATGCCAAGGTAATATCATTTTGAGAAAAAAAAAAACCACATGTCTTCAGCGATTTAACCCTTTTCTCATTGTTTAAAAAGTAGATTGCTGTCAAGGTGTCCAATGTTGATTACATGCAACTCCTAAATTGTCTGTTTTGTGGTTTTATTGATAAATAATAAAATTCAAATATTCTGACAAACATCTTGAAAAGTGTTTGTAGAATTCACAAATTTTATAATTATTCCTTAATGAAAGCACTGTATACATACTTATAAGACTAATGATTGGCAAGTTTAATCTTTTTCATTACTGTTTATGATCAATAATTATTTGGCTGTGTGTATGGTCAACCTACCTTAGATTGGAGATTGATCATAAACAATAAAAGTCTTCAATTATATTCAGAGCTCCAGATAACGTGCGTATCTGCGTAAATTACGAATGGAAAATCTCCAAATACGCACGTGTTTCAAATTCCATGAGTTACAAATACGCATACATTTTGCAATTTACTCATCCGTTCACGATATCATGCGTATCTTCATTTTTAAATCATAAAACAATAATATTTTCTTTCAAAGTTTCTCGGAAAAACCTAGTCTATTTTAAGAACTGAAAGTAATGGTTCCCATTTTCTACTAAGCTTGTTTACGTAAATCGGAAACCAAATCGATCGGTCATTGAAGCCATGTAATTTTAAAATATACCTTTCTATAAATAACTCACTAAACTAATGTAACCTAGTAAGTTGATCACGTGATCAGTGTGTTGTTGCTTTGCTTATTTGTAATCTCGCGAAACAGTTAAAAGGAGAGCTTCATCTTAATATAGCTTTGTACTCGAAGAAATAACACCACGTGATATTTTCGCAGGCATTCAATCACGTGATTTTTTTCGCGCGCTTTCTGTTGTAAACACATCTATTACACAGGAAAGAATTTCTCATATATGCACCATGCGATACATATTTACAGGATTCGAATTTAAGCAAACTCGCGAATTCCGAGGTAAGGTTTGATTATTTGATATTTTTTGGGGAGTGAAATTTTTCGGCCGAGTAATATGCATTTCTAATCGTCGATCTTTTACAGGGTTATTTCTTTCACAAATCGCGGTAATTGCAGTTCATTTCCGAGATTTACCGAGTGGCTAGGAAGGAATATACTTTCAGTTTTGCAATATTAGCCGAAGTTTACAATCGATACATGTCTTATGCATATTCAACGGCCCCAATATTGATGACGTTTACCGCATATATTTTGACTTTCGAATAAAATTAGTTTTGATTTACATTTCACAAATACGATTGGCTGGAATGGTCACGTGTATATTTTCGGTTTTCCCAAGTTGTATTTTTGCACTTAACGCACACCCTCTACATGATAAAAAGGGCTGTGACCTATCCAAAAAATCTTTTCTGTATTTCTATGTTTACACTTGAGACCACAAAAAACATTGATAGCATAGAACTCTTCAAATTGAAGAGCATATCGAGGGCTTGGCGTGAAACAGTTGTAACTAAAATTGGTATTTCTTTACCAAGGTTAATCACCTCACCATAAAGTCTTTATGAGCGTTAAATAATTCATCTTGGTAAACAATGGAAATTTAGGTGCCATTGCTCGTTCTGAGCAATGGCACCTAAATTTGCATTGTTTACAAAGGGGTCAAAATAGCCAGTAAACCAGGGTTTTCAAAATAGGTTTTTAGTTGCAACCGTCTCACACCAAGCCCTCGATATGCAAAACAACAAAGTCACTGAAACAGGGCAGCTTGTATTATTTATATGTCATTCAACATTCATATTAGTTTATTAATCCTCCCCTCCCAGAAAATAAATTATTTTTCCGACCTATCGACCCACCTCTAAGATCTAGGGTCGGTAAAGGGCAAACAAACAATTTTTTATTGATGGCTTGAAGAGTTTGCCTCTGACTGGAGTGTTAAGTGTGCCAAACAATGGTTGGCAAATTCAAGAAGAAAGAGGCGATTAATGTCGGACTATAAACCAAGAGTCAAGAAAACAAAAACAAAATGTTTTGACTAAGCTATGTCAAATTGTAAACATTTACTGAACAGAACTTGACAATATAAGAATAACCAGCATTCTATATCAGGAACTGAACTGTTGTTTTACATTTGTCACTAACAGTTTATTCTTTATTAAAATACTCATGGTTGTTTGGGCGTTACTCATCACTCAAAATTTTCATGAGTAATTACTCCTCTTGCCAAATAATTATCTGGAGCCCTGTATATTTCAAGGAAGGACATTCACTTCGTTGACAAAAAAAATGCAAGTTATGATACATTTTCACTTGACCCACCCCTGATGTTCCAATATACCCCTCAGTTGATAATTTTTTTTCAACTACTATAATGTAAGTGTTATGCATAAATGCTTTCACCATCTTTATTTGGTTGATTTAGGGAAATTGTTAATAATAAACAACTAGATAAAGATGTTAATAATAAACAACTAGGTAGATAAAGAGTGATGTAACAGGACACAAAAGGATGTAACTGGACACAAAATGATGTAACTGGACGCCAATTGTGTTTAACCCTTTCCCTCATATAGACGCTTTCTGACGCCTCTGCAGCAGACGGCTTTTTGAAAACATAGTGACAAAAGAAGAAATTGCACAAAATGTGCAATTTCTCCTTTTGCCACAATGTTTTCCACTTTTTGTATATAGGTTATCCATTTAATTATGGAGATTTTCTATGTTTTGACAAAATACGTTCAAAGTCGTCTGCTGCATAATTGTTGTATGAGGGAAAGGGTTAACAAGACACCAAAGTCTGCACTTCATGTAAGTGTATAACAGGACACCAAAGAAAAAACTAAACAAATCACATAAAAGCATAAACATATTCAGTATAAATTATTCTCCATTGAAATGAAAATATAATAATCATGCAAATATGTTATTATAACGTAAACACACTAGCTAGCAGCAGTAGCTGATTATGGATGTAGAATATGCTTTCCAGGACAGTTGAACTTGATGTCCCAAGTCAAAAGAGACACAAATCGAGATTTATTTTCCCAGTGAAATCTGAATAAAAAATGTATTCATAGTGGATTAAATAGGTTCGCAAAATTAACATCTCTGGACAATATAAATCAAGAAATAAAAAGCAACTAGCATCGAGATACATTTAAAGCAACCACTGTTTACCTAAATTGGCGTTGTGGATGTAACAAAGTTTCAGAAGTCTTACAGTTTCATTTTCGAGCCGCCATTTTGAGGCACTCTTGTCGTAAAATGGCTCTCACTGTCATAAATTGTTGTGGGAGTTAATGTCGCAAATAGAACAGCCAATATTACGTTTCCTCCTAGGTGATAGATGAAGCATTTGTTAATTATAAAAAAATAATGTGATGTAACAAAAAAGACACAATTTTCATACACAATTTTTTGACTCCGTGTCAAATTAAATCTACCTGTCCCAGAACAACGTGTTTACGACATTACCAAAGAACTGTAGTGATCACGTGATTGGAATGCAATGAAAATATGGTTATCAGTCCAGGATTCAAGTTTTGAAGCTATTTAGACACGATGTAACTCAGGTGGACACATTTTATTACGTCACTTTCCAAGATTTTATTTAGAGACAAAATCGTAATTACATCACCCTATTAAATCTTATATTTACAAATAATTTGTTAAATTATTATTTCTCTAATAGTTTGCAGGCTTTTAATAAAAAGAAAAACAGTTTATTTTGGTTTTCAAAAAGCCCTCCCATGAATTTGTTGGGAATGACTCTTTGAAAATGCTCAAGAAAAGTATAAATTAAATGAAATTAACAGTTCCTTCTGATTAGGATTAGGGGCAATTTTGACCCTTTTGTAAACAATGCAAATTTAGGTGCCATTGCTTGATTTAACGCTTATAAAGACTTTATGGCGAGGTGATTAACCTTGGTAAAACTGTTTCACGCCAAGCCCCCGATATGGTGGAATTATTGCATGATATGACATGAACTTTGTCAGACTTGGTTGACTGTAAAAATTCAAACAGGGACAGTTTTTGGCACAAAGTCTTCAAGGTGAGCATTTGTGATCCTCCTGTGTGTAATATCATGCATGTCAACAAACACTTTATACAACATTTCTTAAACCCCTGTGTCCATTGCAAACAAACTTCACAGGAATATCGTTTGGTATGTTGTCCTCCTTTATAAACTTATTCAAAGAATTAAGTTTTTGAAAAATCAACATATTTAGGAGCATACTCATTTTGAGCAATTTCTCATTTCATTTTTAGCTCCACTGGCTGAAAGCCAGTCGAGCTTATGTCATGGCGAATTGTCCGTCGTGCGTCCGTGCGTGCGTTAACTTTTTCCTTTAAACGACTTCTTCTCCCTAACCACTTGGCCAATTTGGTTGAAACTTCATGGGAAGCATCCTCTCAATGTCCTCTACTAAATTCCTTCAAATTTTTTTGATCCATTCAAAATTCTGGTTTCCATGGCAACCGAAAGAAAAAAATAGTGAGAACTTAAAAAATCTTCTTCTCCGAAAGTGTCAGGCCGATTTTCAAATAATTTTGTAGAAATGTTCCTTGGGTGACCCTTTATTAGATTCCTTCAAGAAATTTTGATTGGGCGAAAAACATGGCCGCCAGGGGGCGGGGCTTTTTTGCCTTATATAGCTATAGTGAAAACTTAAATAATCTTCTTCTCAAAAAGTGTTCAGCAGATTTTCAAATAATTATGTAGAAATGTTCCGTGGGTGACCCTCTATCAGATTCCTTCAAGCCATGTTGATTGGTAAAAAAACATGGCCGTCACAGGGCGGGGCTATTTTGCCTATATGGCTAAAGAGCAAACTTAAAAAATCTTCTCCTCCAAAAGTGTCAGGCCGATTTTCAAATAATTTTGTAGAAATGTTCCTTGTGTGAACCTTAATTAGATTCCTTCAAGAAATGTTGATTGGGCGAAAAACATGGCCGCCAGGGGGCGGGGCTTTTTTGCGTTATATAGCTATAGTGCAAACTTAAAACATCTTCTTCTCCGAAAGTGTTCAGCCGATTTTCAAATAATTTTGTAGAAATGTTCATTGGGTGACCCTCTATCAGATTCCTTCAAGCCATGTTGATTGGTCGAAAAACATGGCCACCAGAGGGCGGGGCTATTTTGACTTATATGACCATAGTGAAAACTTAAAAAATCTTCTCCTCCGAAAGTGTCAGGCATATTTTCAAATAATTTTGCAGAAACATTCCTTTGGTGACACTCTACAAGATTCCTTTAAGCCATGGTGGTTGGTAAAAAAAATAGCCACCACGGGGCAGGGCTGTTTGGAGATTTTATTTTTGCCTTATGGCCGTGGAGCGATACTGGCCCTCTTGGGCCTCTTGTTCAAGTATCGTCTCGTGCTGAGGCTTCATAAAGTGTCTGTATGTTGGAAAATGGTTTAATTATATTCATAACATAGCTCAGCGACTGCATCAGAAAGGTGGTAAATTTATGAAATAGTTTTCCTGTGAAAGAACTTAGCCCCTAGGGTTTAGGACATTATTTGCAGTTAATAGAAATGCAGATTTAGTTTAAATGGAAAAGCATTAAATTGCACTTATCAGAATAATTAAATGTCCTGTAAAGTAAATATTTATCTTGTCTTACAGAGCACATTCTCAGATGTCAGCAACCCAATGCCTCAACTTGGCTCTCTTGTTTATGTGATGATGGTATTCAAACACAATAAACAGTCTGAACATACATTTATTCTGATGTATGAGAATTTAATCTTCATTTGAAATATATGACTGTCAGTAATCTGAAAATTATTTGAAGATTGAAAACTAAATGACAGTAGTTTAATACAACAAAACAAGAAAAGCAACTTCATCTCTTGCTGCATTATGCTGTCAAAAGTTGTCTGATTACCAATTATCAAATAAATATGACAATATTTAAATACTATCCTTACAAATAAGTTCTCTTGGAGCCATTTCTAAAAATTATTAAACATTTTATGACCTTTCGTTTCCGCTGTTTGTGTGGTCGAGGCCGCCCAAACACCAATTAAGCTTAATAAAGATTGCAACATGGTCGCAGCAAGATTACCATCCCAATCATTATAAGCTTGAGACTGTAACTTATTTAAGCATGCAGTAAGATTGAGATTGGAAAATTCGCAATTTTACCCTTAAGCATGCGCAACCTTATTAAGATTAATTTTGCAAGGTTGCCCGATCACTCAAGATTGCGCAAGCTTGCAAGGTTGCGATTGGAACAATAGCAGATCTTTATTGCACAACCATTACAAGATTACATCCTGTTGTTGTTGTTGCAAAATTGCAAGCTTGTCTTAAACTTAAAGGGATTCTAAGTTTCCTGGAAGAACTATCCGCAAGTTTATATAATTTCCTTGCGCGCACCAGAATTCTTATTTCTTTAGAGCTGCTAGCTTAATAATATTTCAGTGAGCTTGCGCAAGCACTTGTTGCGAGCTTGCTGCAAGCTTCTATTTTGGTTTGGGCTAGGTTAACAAGTTGGGATCGATGTAGTTGATGAAATAGTTTTAGCTTTGGTGTGGTGGGTCGTTGAAATCTAAGAGAGAGGAATCCGCTGTGGTCGAGTGGTTAAGCGTCGGGGATATCGAAACCGGGTGTCCCGGGTTCGATCCCCAGTTGCGGCAATTCGGTCATGGTGGAGTGCTCTTGGGTAAGGCACATTTTCTAGCCTAGTACTGGTTTGTTCACCCAGGGATCATGAATAATTATGTCTCCCCCTGTATACAGGGGAGATATATTGTTTTTGTCCTGGGCGTCTGTCTGTCTGTCTGTCTGTCCGTCTGTCCGAAATCGTGTCCGCTCCATATCTCCAAGACGGCTTGAAGGATTTTCATGAAACTTGGCTCACATGTTCACCTCATCAAGGCGACGTGCAGAACCCGCGTCTCGACAATATAGGGTCAAGGTCAAGGTCACGCTTGAAGGTCAAAGGTTTGAGGCTTTATTTCGTGTCCGCTCCATATCTCCCAGACGGCTTGAAGGATTTTCATGAAACTTGGGTCACATGTTCACCTCATCAAGGCGACGTGCAGAACCCGCGTCTCGACAATATAGGGTCAAGGTCACACTTGAAGGTCAAAGGTTTGAGGCTTTATTTCGTGTCCGCTCCATATCTCCGAGACGGCTTGAAGGATTTTCATGAAACTTGGGTCACATGTTCACCTCATCAAGGCGACGTGCAGGACCTGCGTCTCGACAATATAGGGTCAAGGTCAAGGTCACGCTTGAATGTCAAAGGTTGAGGCTTTATTTCGTGTCCGCTCCATATCTCCCAGACGGCTTGAAGGATTTTCATGAAACTTGGGTCACATGTTTACCTCATCAAGGCGACGTGCAGAACCCGCGTCTCGACAATATAGGGTCAATGTCAAGGTCACGCTTGAAGGTCAAAGGTTTGAGGCTTTATTTCGTGTCCGCTCCATATCTCCCAGACGGCTTGAAGGATTTTCATGAAACTTGTGTCACATGTTCACCTCATCAAGGTGACGTGCAGAACTTGCGTCTCGACAATATAGGGTCAATGTCAAGGTCACGCTTGAAGGTCAAAGGTTTGAGGCTTTATTTTGTGTCCGCTCCATATCTTCCAGACGGCTTGAAGGATTTTAATGAAACTTTGGTCACATGTTCACCTCATCAAGGCGACGTGCAGAACCCGTGTCTCGACAATATAGGGTCAAGGTCAAGGTCACGCTTGAAGGTCAAAGGTTTGAGGCTTTATTTCGTGTCCGCTCCATATCTCCAAGACGGCTTGAAAGATTTTCATGAAACTTGGGTCACATGTTCACCTCATCAAGGCGATGTGTAGAACCCATGTCTCGACTGTCTGTCTGTCTGTCTGTCCTTCCGTCTGTCCGTCCCAAATCGTGTCCGCTCCATATCTCTAAGACGGCCTGAAGGATTTTCATGAAACTTGGGTCAAATGTTCACCTCATCAAGGCGATGTGCAGAACCCATGTCTCGACTGTCTGTCTGTCTGTCCCAAATTTATAGGTTGGAATGTTTTGAGAGATTTTGACAGATATTTGAGGGGAGACATCTGTTTTTTGCAAAAACAATTCTAGTTAAATTTAAATTTAAATGCGCGCTAAATGACCTTAGCTGTCGATGCGCCGTAAAACAATATTCATTCATTCATTGAAATCTAAGAAGAAATGAGAATGGATCAAGCCTTTAAAGATAAAACAAAACAGGGCTGTTCTCATATTGTTAAAAGCACAAATGAAAGGATCAGCTTTCCTTTGCTCACTGTTTAATAAACTATCTTGCACTGAAATGATGTAGTAATTTGGACTATCCTGTCTATAATGACCTAGACAATTGGTTAAAATCTGACAGTATGGTTTTGACATTAATAGGTGCTTAGATTTCCTTTTGTAGATGTTTCATCCAATTCAGACCTTTCCAAGAAACTCTTAATTTGTTTTAGATTAAACATTGACCTAATGTGTTATTTAATCCTTTCCCTCATATAGACGCTTTCTGACGCCTCTGCAGCAGACGGCTTTTTGAAAACATAGTGACAAAAGAAGAAATTGCTCAAAACAAGCAATTTCTCCTTTTGCCACAATGTTTTCCACTTTTAGTCATACGTAGGTTATCCGTTCAATTAAAGAGATTTTCTATTTTTTGACAAAATATGTTCAAAGTCGTCTGCTGCAGAATTGTTGTATGAGGGAAAGCGTTAACCCTTTCCCTGACATATGATAAATCTGGGCAAATATTGGTAAAATCTCTATAAATGAAACTATAAATGAAAGGATTAACTTTTAATAGAGCTCACGGAAAACATTGTGGCAAAAGGAGCAATTTCTTCAAATGTCAGAAAGCATCTGTACGTGGGAAGGGGTTGAGAGTCTAATAATCTACTCAGAACCACGATTTTGGTACAAAATTAAAATAATGTTGGAAGTCTTTTGCTGTGAGTCCTCTGTATCTTGGAAAAGATGGAATGAAAAACTAATGAAACCTAACCTTTCAATAGGCAGTATTTACGTCTATATTGAATTTGAAATTGGCATTGGATAATTTGAACAGACTGTCAAGCCCTTACTTCACTTTAGATCATTGAAACATCTGACAGTAACCTTATCCCTTACTCACAATTATCACAAATCTGCTGCAGCAGACAGCTTTATAAACTTTTATGCACAATTAAACCTTTCCCTCATATAGACGCTTTCTGATGCCTCTGCAGCAGACAGCTTTTTGAAAACATAGTGACAAAAGAAGAAATTGCTCAAAACAAGCAATATTTCCTTTTGTCATAATGTTTTCCACTTTTAGTCATAGGTTATCCATTCAATTATAGAGATTTTCTATTTTTTGTTAAAATATATTAAAAGACGTCTGCTGCAGAATTGTTGTATAAGGGAAGGGGGGGTTAAAACATATTTTTGAAAAGCTGTCCACTATTGAGGTATCAATGACAATGAAAAAGGTTATGAGACTATCTGGAAAAGTGTCAAAAGATTGTCCATGAACCCTTTCCCACATACAACAAAATCTGTGGCAGACAAATTTGAAAACATCTAGGTAAAAATACAGAAAATTTCTAAATGTATCTATGAAAGTATGATCATTAAATAGGGTTGAAAACACTGTTGCAAAAGGAAAAAAATGCTCAATTATGAGCAATTTCTACTTTTACCAATGTTTTCAAAAGTCGTCTGCAGAGTGCATTATATAGGATTCAGAAAACGTCTGTATTTGGGAACGGGTTTAACCCTTTCCCTCATACGACAATTCTGCAGCAGATGACTTTGAACGTATTTTGTCAAAACATAGAAAATCTCCATAATTGAATGGATAACCTATGACAAAAAGTGGAAAACATTGTGGCAAAAGGAGAAATTGCACGTTTTGTGCAATTTCTTCTTTTGTCACTATGTTTTCAAAAAGACGTCTGCTGCAGAGGCGTCAGAAAGCTTCTGTTTTTGGGAAAGGGTTAAAAGATGTTATCATGGAATCATGTTCCTGTTGCTTTACTTATTAAATCAAAATCCCCCTGAGTCGCATGATATATTGGTACTTTTCTTCTATTGGATTAACCCTTACTCTGATAGACTCACTTCATAACATGTGCCCCTATAGCAAGTGACTTTTGAAAACATTCCTAGAAAAGTTATTGCTTTTTTAGCTCACCTGTGCACGAAGTGCTCAGGGTGAGTTATTGTGATCGCCCTATGTCCGGCGTCCGTCGTCAGTCGTCCGTCGTCCGTCAACATTTTCTCCTCTGTAACCGGTGGGTCAACTGGGATGAAACTTCACAGAAAGCATCCTCTCAATGTCCTCACCAGAATTCCTTAAAATTTTCGGGATCCATTCAGAATTCTGGTTTCCATGGCAACGAAATGAAAAAAATTCAAAATTCTTAAAAAATCTTCTCCTCCGAAAGTGTCAGGCCGATTTTCAAATAATTTTGTAGAAATGTTCCTCGGGTGACCCTCTATCAGATTCCTTCAAGCCATGTTGATTGGTCGAAAAACATGGCCGCCAGGGGGGGCGGGGCTATTTTTCCTTATATGGCTATAGTGCAAACTTAAAAAATCTTCTTCTCCAAAAGTGTCAGGCCGATTTTCAAATAAATTTGTAGAAATGTTCCTTGGGTGACCCTCTATCAGATTCCTTCAAGCCATGTTGATTGGTCAAAAACATGGCCGCCAGGGGGCGGGGCTATTTTGCCTTTTATGGTTATAGTGCAAACTTAAAAAATCTTCAACATCTTCTCCTCAGTAACCGGTGGGTCAATTGGGATGAAACTTCACAGAAAGCATCCTCTCAATGACCTCACCAGAATTCCTTCAAATTTTTGGGATCCATGCAGAATTCTGGTTTCCATGGCAACGAAACGAAAAAAACTTCAAAATTCTACTTCTCCCTAACTGGTTGGCAGATTTTGAACTTATTTTGTAGAAATGTTCCTTGGGTGACTCTCTATCAGATTCCTTGAAGCCATGTTGATTGGTCGAAAAACAAGGCCGCCAGGGGGGCGGGGCTTTTTTGCATTATATGGCTATAGTGAAAACTTAAAAAATCTTCTCCTCCAAAAGTGTCAGGCCGATTTTCAAATAATTTTGTAGAAATATTCCTTGGATGACCCGCTATCGGATTCCTTTAAGCCATGTTGATTGGTCGAAAATCATGGCCGCCAGGGGGGGGCGGGGCTTTTTTGCCTTATATAGCTATAGTGCAAACTTAAAAAATCATCTCCTCCAAAAGTGTCAGGCCGATTTTCAAATAATTTTATAGAAATGTTCCTTGGATGACTCTCTATCAGATTCCTTCAAGCCATGTTGATTGGTCAAAAAACATGGCCGCCAGGGGGCGGGGCTATTTTGCCTTTTATTGCTATAGTGAAAACTTAAAAAATCTTCTCCTTCAAAAGTGTCAGGCCGATTTTCAGATAATTTTGTAGAAATGTTCCTAGGGTGACCCTCTATCAGATTCCTTAAAGCCAAGTTGATTGGTTGGAAACTATGCCCGCCAGATGGCGGGGCTTATATAGCTAAAGTGAAAAAAAAAATCAGGTGAGCGATTCCAGGGCCATCATGGCCCTCTTGTTTCATAAATTTCTTCTTTTTGTCATATTATTAATATTTCTCTTCTTAACAGAATTCTTTTTCATTTGTTAAGATGTTCTATTCTTTCCCCTGCGAAACAGTCTTGAACTGTTCTAGAACTATTCTAGAAAATTCTAGAATTGTTCTGGAACTCTCGGGTCAAGAACTGTTCTGAAACTGTTCTAGAATTTATTGGGCAGTTCTAGAACGTTAATTGAGACAATTTTTCCAAAAGAATTGTTCTGGAAGAGGAACAATTCTTCTAGACTAGTTCTACAACAGTTCCAGAATAATTCTAGAACAGTTACAGAACAATAGTTCTAGAACAATTCTTCTAGAAAAATTGTCTCACTTAACGTTCTAGAACTGTCCAACAAACATTCTAGAACAGTTCTAGACCAGAGTTCCAGAACAATTCTAGAATTGTCTAGAATAGTTCAAGAAGGTTTCAGAACAATGAAGGTTTGTTCCAGAAATGATGTGGGATGGTTCTAGAATAGTTCCAGGACACCTGCTCATTAAACAGCTGAATCATACTTGTATCTGTTCTAGAGCTTGGGTGGGATGTACCTAGAACAATCCAAGAAATATTAAAATAAAAGTAAACTCACCGAAACTACAATGATGTTTGCATTTATTACATAGTGTTTTGTGAAAACATTGCCTGAATTTTAACATGTCACATTGTCATCCATTTTGAAAATTTAAAATCTCAACTTCCTGTTGTTGTTGTTGTTGTTGCAATTATTTAAAAAAAAAAAATGGTTCTAGAAGTGTTCTATAAGTGACCTTATTTCTTTTGAGAATGGATCAAGTTTGAGTGATTCACACTGAGTTAAAAAATACAAAGTCATTATTATTTTTAAAAATATATTGACAGAGTAAAAGTATTCTAAAAGTGTACTGGAATTCTGTTGTAGATCATTTCTAGAACATAAGTATGCAGAACTTGATATGATGATGATGATCTTCTAGAATTTTGTTTTAGAACATTTGTAGAACATTTGAAGAACTTTATATTTTCCTTGAAATGTTCTAAAAATGTTCTAGAAATAAGTTCTAGAACATTTGTAGAACTTGTAAATCACAGATTATAAAAAGTTCATATTTTGGAACATTTTAAGAACACTTTTAGAACCAAATATTGAAAAAATTGTGGACAATTTCTTTAACTGATTTTGTCCTTGAAAAGTTCTAAAAATGTTGTAGAATATTTCAAGAACACTTTTAGAATGAAAATAAGTTCAACAAATGTTCTGGATTTATTCTAGAATGATGTTCTAGAATAGTTCTAGAACATGCGTATGTTACTGTTTTAGAACTGTTCTAGAAATGTTCCAATTTCTAGAACATAATTTCGCAGGGGTTGTTTCCTGAATATATACAATTTAATAAAATTTTGAAGAGTCTAAAATATCCATTATCATGTAGCAGGTTAACACTCTTTATTAATTTAATAATATTTTTTTACAGATATTAATTTTTATCTAGAAAAAGACATTTATTTGTGTGCCCTTTCCCAGAGATATATGTCCATAACTGTTTACCGCATGTGATATATTCTTATCTGTCCAAGATCTGCGCTGTACAATCTGATGGAAGTCTCCAAATCGTACCAGAAATATAGTAACGAATATGTCCAATTTTCAAGAAGAAATGATTTCATTTTCAAGACGTTTTAAAGCTGGCAAATCAGACACTTAACCTCATGTAATCTCAAAGTAAAAACGATGGTTCAAAATTAAGAATGTCTCTTTTATGTCAGTAAAGGTTCATTATAAGTTGGAAATGTTCAAATCTCCGTAAAGAGATAATGTATACACAAACAATAAATTTAATGAACCAAATAGTGACTTGATATCTATGACATTTAAGCTGACTCTATCAAATTGGAAATATCCAGTGGCTGAAATGAAATTCAAAAATGTGTGGGGAAAAAATGAAAAAATTTTGATATAGATTATGCAAAAATGAAATCCATTTTCATGGTCAGAAGTCATTGTGAGCAATGTTTCCTGTTTCCACATATTTTCAGAAGTTGTATGCTGGCGAGAATTGTCACATGTTATTTTTATCAGGGAAAGGAAAAGTTATGAGGCACAAAAACTGTGTAGGAAATTGGATTTGACCATGCAAGATTATAATGTCTTTCTTCCTGTTTTTACCTGTTTTTACCTACAGTTTAGAGAAATAATCACCTCAACCCTTTCCCACATGGAATCCGCTGTGGTCGAGTGGTAAGCGTCGGGGATTTCGAAACCGGGTGTCCCGGGTTCGATCCCCAGTCGCGGCACTACGGTCATGATGGAGTGCCCTTGGGCAAGGCACATTTTCTAGCCTAGTACTGGTTTGTTTACCCAGGGATCATGAATAATTAAATTTAATTGCGCGCTAAATGACCTTAGCTGTCGATGCGCCATAAAACAATATACATTCATACATTCCTTTCCCACATACAACATTTCTGTAGCAGACAACTTTGAAAATAATTGGTAAGGCAAAAATATGGACAATCTGAATAATTTATTTAACCCTTTCCCACATACAACAACTCTGCAGCAGACGACTTTGAAAACATAGTGACAAAAGCCTGAAACATCTCCATAAAAGATAGATTAATTGTTAAATAATGTTGAAAACATTGTGGCTAAAGGAGAAATTGCTCATCAATATTTAAAAAAACCCATATCAATACAAAGATGATTCCTGAAACATAATTTATTTCTGTCTTGAATTTCCTAAGCCTTCTAATGTTCTATGTCCAATTTCTCTGGTTCGCTTTTTTTCTAAGTGCGAAAAATCTCTCTGATACAATAATCTGTACAGACAAAAATCTGGTTCACTAAAATTCTGTACAGAAAAAACAAATAGTTTGTACAGAATTTATATCATTTTCTGTGTCTGTGTTTATTCTGTACAGAAAACGGAAATTCTGTATGCATTCTGCCCAGAATTGGTACAGACTCTTTACAGAATTGGCTCTGAGTTTTCATATAGGAACCTTTGTAAACATCGTGACAAAAGGAGAAATTGCTCAAGTCAAGCAATTTCTCCTTTTGCCACAATGTTTTCAACTGTATTCAATAGTACATATTCATTTAAAAAGATTTTCCAGAATTATTTTTGACTAAATGTTTTCAAAGTCCTCTGCTGCAGAATTGTTGTATGAGGAGCACATTCTCAGGTGAGCGATACAGGGCCTCATTGTCATCTTGTTTCAAGCTCCTAGTGCTTTATAAAGATTTTGATAAAACTGAACAGATGCATAGGATGATCTGAAGATACACTATTCACAATTAAATGCCAACCTTTTTGCTCATATGGGTTTAATTGTCTAGATATTCCTATTGAACTTGTATTTACGTACTTTAAGTTACCATCGAAATGTCACTGATTTGTAATTGATTGGTTAAATCAATTTGTTTAGGTTGACATCATCTCTTAACCCTTTCCCACATACAACAATTCTGCAGCAGACAACTTTTATCTACACAAACATATGGAAAATCTCTATAAATTGTTTAGAAATGATTGAATAGAGTTGAAAACATTGAGACAAAAGGAGAATTTGCTCCTTATGAGCAATTTCTCTTTGGTACAATTGTTTTAGCATAGGTTTGCACCTTGTCTGCTTGTCCAAATCTGAACGTCCAACCTATAATGTTCGGGCCTTATTGTACCATTTGACTTAGAATTGCCAAATTTGGTTTAGCACAGAGTGTGGCACATAACACAATTGGATCTTTGTTTCCTTGACCTTGATCTCTGACCCCATTTAAGAAACTTGTCCAGGCTTTATTTTCATGTAATTTCTATATATTGCCTATAGATATAATTACAGATAGTGCAAGGCAATTATGTCAGCTCATGGTTTTGATCAGTTTTTTAACCATTTACAGACAGTTATAACTAGAAAAATCAAATATTCTTACAATTCTTAGGAACATTTGAATAGGGAAATTTTCCCACTAACTACTAGATCTCCTTTCATTTCGAACTCTGGTTGTTACGGCATCAGAATGGTGCGAAAATGGCAAAACATCCAAATTCCTCCTGAACGATTGTGGCTAGTGGCTACTGTGGAGGCTGTGTTTTCGACTTGAGCATGTTGAAATCGTCAGAATAGTTGTCTTGTTGATTTCTTTATAGGATAAGTTTAAGGTCAAGCTTTTTGACGCCTCTGCAGCAGTTGACTTTTGAAAACATATTTACATCAGGAGAAATTGCTCAAAATAAGTAATTTCCTCATTTGTAACAATGTTTTCATCTTGCTTCATTAATTATTAATTGCGTGCAGACGCCTGTGAGCTACTATATTTTCATTCGTTTTTTTGTCAGATTTCCTATGAGAGGACAAGTTTTTGTTAGGATAAACTAAATGTAAATGCCTCGAACAATTTATACGGTAGCTATTGTTTAAAAACATTAAGTTGTTATACATTTGAAAAGAAATTCATGTTTTCAATGTTTTAAGTTTGTGTTAAATTAACCTCTTATTTCAGTTTATTTCATGCTTTTTACAAATATTTTCTCGTCGCTAATTAGACTTGCAGCACACGCTAATGTTATAGTATCATTACAATATCTGCATTAAATATTGTTGATTTCTCTTTTTTATAGATCACCTGAGCACAAAGTGCTCAAGGTGAGTTAGTATGATCGCCTTTCGTCAGTTGTGAGTCCTTCAACATTCTCCTCAGTAACCAGTGAGTCAATTGGGATGAAACTTCATAGAAAGCATGACCTCTCAATGACCTCACCAAAATTCCTCCCAACTATTTTTGATCCATGCAGAATGCTGATTTCCATGGCATCCAAAAAAATAATATTTCTACTCCTAAACCGTTTGGCCGATATTCAAATATTTTTGAAGAAATGTTCCCTTTAGGCTTTATCAGATTCCTTCAAGCCATGTTGATTGGTCAAAAAATGTGACTGCCAGGGGGCAGGGCTGTTTTGCCTTATTTGGCTAGAGTGAAATCTTTAGAAATCTTCTTAATCAAAAGTATCCCAAACCAAATTACTAGCTTGTAGCAAGCTCGTGACAAGTGCACCATCAGCTTGTAGCAAGCCCGTGACAAGTGCACCATCAGCTTGTAGCAAGCCCGTGACAAGTGGACCATCAGCTTGTAGCATTAGCTTGTGACAAGTGCACCATCAGCTTGTAGCAAGCTCGTGACAAGTGCAACATCAGCTTGTAGCAAGCTCGTGACAAGTGCACCATCAGCTTGTAGCAAGCTCGTGACAAGTGCACCATCAGCTTGTAGCAAGCCCGTGACAATTGCACCATCAGCTTGTAGCAAGCTCGTGACAAGTGCACCATCAGCTTGTAGCAAGCTCGTGACAAGTGTACCATCAGCTTGTAGCAAGCTCGTGACAAGTGCACCATCAGCTTGTAGCAAGCTCGTGACAAGTGCACCATCAGCTTCAGGGAGTAAAATTAGCGGTCGCCCAGTCGCCCATGGCGACTAAATCTTCGGCTGGACCACCTAAGATTTCAAAATCGTCGTCCAGCCGGCGACCTTAAATATTGCATTTTCTATACTCCAGACCCCATGTTATTTTCTTTGTCAATGGAATCATCAAAAACTGATGAAGTTTATCAACTGTTAGAGAAATTGTCTTTTTTCTCATTACCAGATCCAAAATAGCCCCTTTTTTGTTTAACTTGTTTCATCGGCGAACAAAACATGGAAGATCGAGAGATTCCAAATACAATTGTAAATATTAGGACCCCTCTAGATGATAAATGAGCGACGGTTATCGGATTTATTCTACCGCGTAAACAAAATTGGGTACCTGTAATCTATAAATAGATACGGAAAATATCCCAAACAGACTTATAAGTATTACGTCAGCTTTTTCAAAATGTCTGCGCACAGTCAAATTTAACAAAAATTACAATGCGGCGTTTTCTCGACTGGGTTAGCGGACCCAAAAAGAAAAGGTTATTTTACAGGGTTCGAATTTAAGCTTGCAAACTCGCGAGTGCAAATTTCAAATTGCAAGGTGAGATTTCAGGAACCAGCATATTTTTGCGAGTGAACATTTTGGGCCGAATAATACGCATTTCTATTTGTCGATCTTTTACAGGGTTGTTTCTTTGACAAATCGCTGTTATTGCAGTGATTTTTCGAGATTTACCGAGTGGCTGGGAGTATATATATACTTTCAGTTTTGCAATATTAGCGGAAGTTTACAATCGACTCATGTGCATGCATATTCAACGGCCCCAATATTGATGACGTTTACTGTATACATTTGGGCATCGGAATTCTAAAATTAGTTTTAATTTATATATCGCAAATACGATGGTATATTTTGGGTTTCCCAAGTTGTATTCACAACGGAGATAGAAGGAATGGATGTCTTGCACTTAATCTATTTATTTATTGGAGTTTTACGCTGCTTTCAACAATATTTCAGTTATATCACGGCGACAGTTCACTTATTCATGATCCCTGGGTAAACAAACCAGTACTAGGCTAGAAAATGAAAAATAACAAGGTCACCGATTTAGGTCATTCACTGAAACAGGGCAGTGTACGATTTATATGTCAACATTACATCCGATCCTAGCAGGAACATAATTTAAAATGATTTCAAGCAGGAATTGAGATTGATACTCTAGATTTCTGTTTCCAATTTAAAAACAATAGTTCATCAGTTTTCATGAATGACTTTTCTTCATTTGGTTTTGCATTGAATAAATTTAAATAAAACTAGAACTATCACTGAAGATGATAAATACCCCCTAAACAGCACCTTGACTACACCAAAACTTAATAAGTAAAAGGGCCCTTACTCTGTAAAATAACATGCAATTGTAACCCCTTTAGGATATGCACATCTCCTCTTGGGATAGAAGCTTCAAGTAAAATTTTATTGAATTCCTATTTTGTAAGAAATAGGCCGGACAAAATATGGCTTCCGACCAACAGACAGACAGACAGACAGCCCACCACAGTGACTCCTATATACCCCCTCTTCTTCGAAGGGGGGTATTAAAATACATGTTTGCTTGTTGTAATAGGCTACATATAATATGAATAAAAAAAAATCATATATGAATTTGCGTAATTGTATTATTGAAAAGGTTGGGCCACCAAATTTTTCTCTGGGCCACCATTATTCTATAGTAAGTGGTCCAGTTGGCCACCAAGCTCAAAATGTTAGTCTTTATCCCTGAGCTTGTAGCAAGCCCGTGACAAGTGCACCATCAGCTTGTAGCAAGCTTGTGACAAGTGCACCATCAGCTTGTAGCAACGAAGCATACTGATTTGTTGCATGCAAAGCAAGTTTTGCTTGCAGATAGTTCTTATTTCACAAACTTCCCGAAAGCTTCCCGCAAACTTAGAATCAGTTAAGTTCGCTATAAGCTTGCAGCTTTGCAACAACAACAATAACAGGTAGTTGTGAATTTTCAAATTGTCAAAATCGAGGGATACCAATTGTGCCAGTTAAAATTTAGACAATGTTTTTTTACAATTTCCTCGGTTATCATGGATTGTTATCAAATATAATTTTTCATAGTGACTTTAAGAAATTACTTTACATAATAATTATAAATGCAGATAAAATAAACTTGAAATAAAGTAAGGTTATGCAATCTTGAGTGGTTGCGCAATTTCGCGAGCTTGCACAATCTTAATAAGGTTGCCATGTGCATGCTTAAAAGATAAGATTTTGAATGTTCCAATCGCAATCTAACTGCACACTTAAATAAGTTAGTCGCAAGCTTATTATGATTGCGACGGTAATCTTGCTGCAACGTGCCGCAATCTTAATTGAGCTGGCGGTTTTGGTTTGGGGTGTTGCAGATTTCCAAATAATTAAGTAGAAATGTTCCTTGGGTTACCCGTTATCAGATTCCTTCAAGCCATGTTGATTGGTCAAAAATGGAGCCACCAGGGGCTATATTATGGCTATAGCGAAAACTTAAACAATCGTATTCTCCGAAATTATCTTGTCTTTTCCCAAATTATTTTGTAGAAATGTTTCTTAGTAGAATCTCTATCAGATCTGACTACATGACAGCCTTTCTTGACACAGACAGTACCAGGTTGATGCATCTGCGGACATGACATCATTTATTGACAAAATATTCTTATCCTTGTTAACCCTTTCTTACATACAATAAATCTGCATCAGTAGACTTTGAAAACATTTAGGCAATACAATGGAATATATGAATGGTGTTTTAAGGCCCGTCGACAATTAAGGTTATTTTGGGTGTCGACAACTAATGTCATTTTGGGCGCTGGCAATACAATGGGAAATATAAAATCATTATGAGCTATTTCTCTTTTTGCGACAATGTTTTAAAAATCAATCTGATGCATGTTCTTCAAAATGCTTCTGCATGTGGGAAATGCAGACAAAACAGCCATTATCTCAATTTACTGTCTTTAAAAAAATAGAAATATTCTTAAGAAATGCAAAATTATTATTCAATTTATGACAATTATAACATGATTGTCAATAGTTAAATGAAAAACTGGCATTACTACTTTTATCGCATCATACCCTCTCTGGGTGTCTCAAAAAATCATAACTTAAATATTATATGACACTTCTAGTTTGATTTGCAGTCTTACGCTCAAGTCTTTGTTACAACGCGGAAACCAAACTATGAAAATGACGTCACGTCAGCGGTTGGACGTTATACCGTCTACTTTAAGACCAATTAAACTGGCAACTTTCATTTACATTCTTTCGAAATACGCCTCATAAATTACTTTATGTGATAAATAGAATATCTCATTCGTGTTTTTATTATCACTTTTAATCAACTCGTTGACTTAGCTGAATATGACGCTCGCCAAGGCTCGCAGCATATCATCTTAGTTAAAACTCGTTTATTAGAAGTGATAATAAATAAACACTCATGAAATATCCTCTGTATACCCTTTCCCTAATACATAGGGACTTTGGTACTGTTGCATCAGACAACTTTTGAAAACATGGTTGTAAAAGGGGAACACAATAAGGAGCAATTACTTTTTTGCCATCATCATTGGTTTACTTTCTGACGACAGTTAATAACGGAGTTGATATTGAAAATTATCAACTTGATAAATTCACGGTATCGGGTTAAAATCCACTTTTATTTCTCAATTACTGAATGGAAAACATTTGTAACATGAGATCGTTAACCCTCCTTTCCAACATACAATAAATCTGTGGCAGACGACTTTGAAATAATCGTTACAAAAATTTGGAAAATCTTTAAGAATGAAATTATAATTGTTGAATAGAGTTGAAAACATTGTGGCAAAAGGATAAATTGTTGATGTGAGCAATTTCTTCTTTTGTCACAATGTTTTCAAAAGTCGTCTGCTGCAGAGGCGTCAGAAAGCTTCTATATGTGGGAAATGGTTAACCCTCCTTTCCAACAAATAGGAAACTAGGAAACTTGATAACATCTAGGCATACATATGGAAAATCTCAATTAATTAAAGTACAATTTTTGATATACATTAAACTGTGTGACAGTAAAAGAAATTTATCATAAGAAGCAATTTTTCATATATTTCTGTTATCCCTTTCCCTCATATAGACGCTTTCTGACGCCTCTGCAGCAGACGGCTTTTTGAAAACATAGTAACAAAAGAAGAAATTGCACAAAACGTGCAATTTCTCCTTTTGTCACAATGTTTTCCACTTTTAGTCGTAGGTTATCCATTCAATTATAGAGATTTTCCATATTTTGACAACGTTTGTTCAAAGTCGTCTGCTGCAGAATTGCTCTATGTGGGAAAGGGTTAAACTGCAATGTTTCAAAGTAGTCTGCTGAAGATTATTATGTTGACATGCATCTGCATGTGGAAGATGGTAAACTTACAAAAATGTACTTCTTAACCCATTCCCTCATACGACAATTTTGCAGCAGACGACTTTGAACGTATTTTGTCAAAACATAGAAAATCTCCATAATTGAATGGATAACCTATGACAAAAAGTGGAAAACATTGTGGCAAAAGGAGAAATTGCACGTTCTGTGCAATTTCTTCTTTTGTCACTATGTTTTCAAAAAGCTGTCTGCTGTAGAGGCGTCAGAAAGCGTCTATATGAGGGAAAGGGTTAAATGATCGGTCTTAAACTGTCTATTGCCGTAAACCTCTTTTAGTTTACATTAACCAACTCATAAAACATATATATACAAAAAATATCAAACAATACCTAAACCAATAAGGAACTGAAAAGCAAATATAATAAAATTATGTTTGATAAAATAAAACATCTCTAAGTCTTAGAGCACCTCACCTTGGGTAGATGATGTATTATTCCCTCTATTCTAAATTAAGGTCCATTGAATGCTAGGATTCTCCAGGAGTAACCACTATTTATATACACTCCATGAACTAATCCTATTGGTTATCATGACTGAGCGAATGTACCTTCATTTTAACACGTATTAGCAGTAGAAGACTTCTGGTCATAAGACCTTGTCCACATGCAGACGTATTTTGACGTTTATGTTTTGTTACAATGTTTTCATCACTATTACATATTTATGCTTTCATTTGTAGAGATTTTTCATTGTTTTGCCCAGATCTTTTCAGAATTGTTTGCTGCAGCTTCATTGTATGTGGACTTGTTTTTACTGGATTATATCATTATTCTTCAATTTATAGAATTTTTACATGTTTTCCAATATGTTTTCAGTTTTGTCTGCTGTAGTTCTGTTTAATGTTGGAAAACTCAATACAGTGAAGCTTTTTAGCTCCACTGGCTGAAACGCAATAAAGCTTATGTCATGGCGCATTGTCGTATTGTGTTCACCTGTTTGTTAACTTCTGGCATATTTTTTTTATGTTAAACACTTTTTATTTCTGACAACTGGGCAAAACTTCATTCTCTCTATGATCTCTCCTTAATTTCTTCAATCTTTTGTATCCATGCAGAATTATGGTTGTCATAGCAACATAATTAGTCTGGTGTTCATTTAGTGTCCGTCAACATCTTCTCTGTATCCAGTAGGTCAATTGGTATAAAACTTCACAGCAAGCAACTTCTTAATATCTTCACCAAAATGCCTTCAATTGTTTGGGATCCATGCAGAATGCATGTTTCCATGGCACCAAAAGAAAAAAAATATAAAATTATTTTCTCTAAAATCTTTTGGCAGATTTTTCAAATAAGATTGTAGAAAAATTCCTTGTGTGAACCTCTATCAGATTCCTACGAGCCATGTTGATTGATAAGAAAAACATGGCCGCCAAGGGCAGGGCAGACTAAACAGTTTCGCCATATATGGCTGTAGTGAAAACTTTAAAAATCATCTTCTGAAAGTATCTGGCAGATTTTAAAATAAGTTTGTAGAAAAATAATGCATTGGTGACCATCTTTCAGATATTTCCGCATGCCATGTTGGTGTTTAAAAATCATGGCTGCCAAGGAGTGGATCTGTTTATTACAATAGTGAAAACTTTAAAAAATCTTCTCCTTGGAAAGTAACAAACCAATTTGGATTGGTTAACCCTTTCCCACATACGGCAATTCTGCAGCAGACGACTTTGAACGTATTTTGTCAAAAAATGGAAAATCTCTATAATTGAATGGATAACCAATGACTATAAGTGAAAAACATTGTGGCCAAAGGTGAAATTGCTCATCATGAGCAATTTCACCTTTGGCCAAAATGTTTTCAAAAGTCGTCTGCTGCTATTACGTCAAAATGCGTCTGCCGGTGGGGAAGGGGTTAAACAACATGACAGGCAGGTGTCAGTGTTTTTGTGTGTCTAATATGACCAATTAGCCAGTAGAGCTATATTCGTCCTCTTGGGCCTCTTGTATTAGCTAACCTGAATGCAAAAGTTATGGTGGTTGGCATGGCAAATGGCATTAATAAATCGGGTGAGCAATCCAGGGCCACCATGGCCATCTGCATCGTCGGACACCCTAGGTTATTGACTCGACTATCCTTCAAAAGTTTTCTGCAACAGTTGCATCTGCATATGGAAAGGGTTTATATGGCGTTGGTGTAACTGACGCAGGATTATGTAAAACATACCCACGTAGTATTGCCTATTCCCTTGACATAATTAGTGAATGTTGACTTTCCAGTACTCAAAAGCTGCCATTCTCGGCGCTCATGGATGAGGGGTTAGCATTGCGACTGCCTGGCTGGTCTCAGGATAAATGGACCGGTAGATATAACTGAAAACAATCAATCAACCAAACTAAAATTATCGCAACAAGAGACTTTGAAAACATCTATGCACAATGATGGAACTTGCCTATAGATAAAAGTATATTTACGGAACGTAATTGTCAAAGTGACAAATGTAGAAATGGTTAGCAGATTCTCCTTTTCATCACAGTGTTCATAAGTCGACTGGTGCAGATGTGACGAAATGACTGTTTACCCATCCTTACAAAGGCCTCCGTAAATAAACGTGTTTATATCTTTTCAGGTAAATATGTGGGTAACAGACCAATCAAATTACGAAAGAGCAATTGGAAGGATAGAAACAAGGATATTGTGATTAGGAAGGAAAGGGAAAAGAAGAAACTTGGCTTAAAATGATGACATTGATGCTTACACACGTTGTTTTCTGTTTGGTGTATAATTGATGTACATGATTATAATGAAAGGCCTTACATTTGGAAAATTCCAAATAATAATCTTGTAACACAAGAGTTGCTTGTTTCTCTACCTCACCATTTTCAAAAGTTGTCTGTTTCAGTGAAAGCCTTATCTGTTACAGACATATTTGGTGAACTATAATGCAGTAGAAAACATTGAGGAGGCAATGGAACAGATGTAGAGCGATAAAAGTAGTCATCTGCATAGACAAGGTCTTTGAAAACTATTTTGAAACATTAATAATAGCAAGGGTAAATTTGCTTAATGGGATCCAACCATAAGGAGCTATTTCATATTTTTTGCATTGAACTAGAATAGGTCTGATGTAAGTCATTATGACCGATCCTAATAAGTGTATTAGAGTTTATAAAACTTTGATTTTGAAATGTTATCCTAATATTTGTATGTCAGTTCATTGAACCTTTGTTTTGGAATTCTGTCCTAAGAGACAGTGAAGTGTTTATAATAAACAAATAAATACGCACAAGAATATTGTTTGTATGTATTTAAATTGTGTTGAACACAGCTTTCAACAATTTATATAAGTTATATCGTATGCTATCCCCACAATGCTAAAAGTCTTTGGCATGACACGAACGGCATTCGAACTCATATCTCCCGTTCCTGATACAGACGCTCGTGTCACTAAATCATTGAGACGGTGTTTAGCTCACCTAAGCACGAAGTGCTCAAGGTGAGTTATTGTGATCGCCTTTTGTCCGTCGGTGCGTCAACTTCTTCTCCTCAGTAACCAGTTGGTCAATTCGGATGAAACTTCACAAAAAGCATCCTGTCAATGACCTCACCAGAATTCCTTCAATTTTTTGGGATCCTTCAGAATTCTGGTTTCTATAGCAACGAAACGAAAAATACTTTCAAATTCTTCTTCTCCCAAACTGTTTGTCAGATATTCAAATAATTTTGTAGAAATGTTCCTTGGATGACCCTCTATCAGATTCCTTCAAGCCATGTTGATTTGTTGAAAAAAAAACATGGCCGCCAGGGGGGCGGGCTATTTTGCCTTATACGGCTAAAGTGAAAACTTAAAAAATCTTCTCCGCTTAAAGGGTGTGGCAGATTTTCAAATAATTGTGTAGAAATGTTCCTAAGGTGACCCACTATCAGATTCCTTAAAGCCATGTTGATTGGTCGAAAAACGTGGCCGCCACATGGCGGGGCTTTTTTGCCCTATATGGCTTTAGTGAAAACTTAAAGAATTCTTCTCCTCCGAAAGTGTTTGGCCGATTTTCAAATAATTTTGTTCCTAGGCTGACCCTCTATTAGATTCCATCAAGCCATGTTGATTGGTCGAAAACTATGGCCGTCTGGGGGCGGGGCTTATATGGCTAAAGTGAAGGGGGGAAACAAATCAGGTGAGCACGGCCCTCTTCTTTATGCAAATATCTTTCCTCATTTCTTGCTCATAGCATGTATTTTGAGGATCTTCTGATAACACGAACAGCTACTTTTCCTGTGAGAGTTCTATCACAAGTGATAGATATGTAAGTTTAACAACATGGCAGACGAAAGTATTATATATGTGATATAAGATGAAATTGTTGTCAGTTTTGTTAGTTGCGTAAGTTTGATAAAATGATAAAAGTAGCTGTTTTGATTGTTCTTCCACAGCATGAAGTGGTGATGACACATTTATGACTTCATCTCAATATCCGGGTAACTGATATCATCCAATAAGATATCGTTTTGTTATCATAAAACTGGTGTAGAAATTCAATCCCCGACCATACGTGTTAGTTAACTTATACCCAAATGTTGTTCAGATTAATTTATTATACCCCCAGATACATAGTATATGGGGGCTATATAGGAGTCACGCTTGTCGGTCGGTCAGTTGGTCTGGACATTTCTTGTGAACACTATTTCTCAGCAACCCTTTGTCAGAATGCAATATAACTTCACAAGAATGATTGATACCAAGCCTAGTTGTGCATATTGTCGGCGTGTTGCACTGGAATTATTTTTAAATGAGTTATGGCCCCTTGAATTTATCATACATATCATACATATGTATATTGTCAGGCACCAGCTGGGGGTATTCATCACCTTCAGTGATATTTTTCTAGTTTACACGGTCAAGGTTTTTGGATTTAATGTTATTATTGATTTCTTAATCGGAACTACCCACCTCGCTTTGAAGTTACATAAACTGTAAAACCAGATAGATATATTGATTGAAAGGGACATTCCAATTTGTTTGGAAGCTTGAATTGCCCTCTAGATACACCAATAATTTCAGTTATATTAGTAATGAAAGAGTAGACATATTGTAGATATATTGTGTCATTGCAATATACTATCATAAATAACGTTGAAGTTATCAAAGTGAGTTATTGTGAGCGTCCGTCGTGCGTCGTCTGTTGTCCATCGGCTGTCAACATTTTCTTCTCTGTAAACAGTGGGTCAATTGGGATGAAATTTCACAGAAAGCGTCCTCTCAATGTCCGCACCAACATTCCTTGAATTGTTTAGATCACCTGAGCCAAAGGTTCAAGGTGATCTATTCTGATCACTCTCTGTCCCTCATTAACTTTTAGCTTTAAACATCATCTCCTCGTAAACCACAGGACCAATTCCAAGCAAACTTCACAGGAACGTTCATTTGGTGGTCCTCTTTCAAAATTGTTCAAAGAGTTCAATTCCATTGAGAACTTTGGTTGCTGCGGCATCAGAAAGGGGGCGAAATGTCCAAACTTTAAAAATCTTCTACTCTGAATCTGCTTTTCAAATTCCAATATTATTTGCTACAAAGGGCAAAATTACAAAATTTGAAAATTCTATTTTTATTAAAGTTCTCGTCTGTTTGAAAAGGAATCTTACTTCAGTGATCCTCTTATTAATTTGTTCAAGCCGTATTGATTGCTTTGAAAATCATAGCAACCAGGCGTCATCACAAAAGGGGTTTATTGAACGTTAAGCTACAAATGACAACTCCTACCATTCCACTTGATCAATTTCAACTTAACTTCACAGAAAAGTTTCCTTGTTGGTCCTCTTTCAAAATTGTTCAAAGACTTACATTCTGTGTAGAACTTTGGTTGCTGCAGGCATCAGAAAGGGACAAAAATACCCAAACTTTAACCTCCTTTTCCTCCGTAATCTGCTTGTCCGATTCCAAGATAATTTGATAGAAGTGTTCTTTGAGTGACCCTCTGAAAAACCTGTTCAAGCCATATTGATTTCATTGAAAAACAGGGCAGTAAGGCGGCATCAGGAAAAGTGCAAAATGACAAAACTTTATTATTCCATTCTTATTAAAGTTCTTGTTATATTTCAAGATACAAATGGCCTTTACTAATAAGCTATTTCTTTAAAAGGAGCCACTCCTTGCAGTTTCATTTGCACTCCTGATCAAATTTTTCTTCGCCCTCTTGCTTTTTGATATATGCAGAATTCATGGCAACCAGAAGAAATCAAAGTACAAAGTACTGAAGGTAGAATTGCGATCGTTTAAGAAGAGATACAGAAGTGCATATATGAATATTTATTTTACCGGTTACCTTCAGGCAAAGTTTCAAGTGTGTAACCAGTGCTGAGATTTTGCCTCAACCTGAAACTTTAACCAAAATGTTGACGAACAGACAGACGGAGAGACAGACATCGCCAATCTATAGACCGGAATTGCTAGAGTAATCCGGCCAAAAATAAAATAAAAATCATCAATTTTAGCAGTAAAATCCTGCCAAGAAGTAATGAATTGAGAAAAAAATGTGCTGAGAGGTCCATAATTTCAAACTTGCTAAGATTTGGTCTGTGCAATGAATGTACAAATTGAAAAATGTATTGTTGACATGTATTTTCTACACCATCATTGTAATGTTGTTTATCATAAATAAAATTATTCCTTTTTTTAAATAAACTTTTAATCAAAATGTGTGTCTCAGTGTTGTCTTCTTCAGCAGTTTGACAGAAACAAAGCCTAAATCTGAAATTGTGTCAATGTGTTATTTGTCAACTCTGTCCCATAAGTTTTGCTTGTGATTTGAACTCTCATAAAAAAAGCACGGAAAGGGACAACTTTCCCAACTTTGATTAAATATGTTTTCAATTAAATTGTAAAAAATCTTTTTCTTGTTTTTTGAAAGTTTTGTCATTATTATTTAAGACGGACATTATATACTAGAATAGCCAACTGACTATCATTTGAAAAAGTGTTTCTTATTTAAACCTTTCCCACTTGCATACGTAATTGCAGCCGACGACTATTGAAAACATTGATGCAGAAGAAGAAATTGCTCATAACAAGCTTTCTCCTTTTGCAACAATGTTTTCAACTATATTCAATGATTACACTTCCAATAAATGTGATTTTCTGTATCTTTGCTCAGATTTTTTTTAATTCGTCTGCTGCAGAGTTTTTATATTGTGGGGTGGGTTGTGATTTGTTAAAGGGCAAGCAGGATTGGGAATTGAGTGTAGCACTTATCCTAATGAAACACTCGCCTGCCTGTGCATGTTTTAGCTTAACTTAACTTGTTAATGTTCTTTCCATCATCAACTTAGTCATCTGTTAGTAATCAACTAGATATGAACGAAATAATCGCGTCAAAATCATAACGAACAAACTGTCAAAATCTAATTTTGAACTGTGTAATACAAATTTAGAATAAAAGGATGAATCAGTTATGTTGTAACAACCAATATCCGCGGGTCATTTACCTGATTTTGGCCGAAAGAAATGATCGATTTCTTGCAAGATTTATTCGTTATTCGTTCTGCCTATTATAATCAAAGTATTCTAAACGCTTTATAAACAAGTGATTTAAAGCGCTCAAATCATTTGATGAAATTTGTTTCTTTAGACGCGGACCTTGTCGAAAGCACCTATCCAAAATGAATTCGTTGTCGAAGGAATAGATGGACTGAGAGAAAGAGAAAGAAAAGGCTTAGCAATGCATAGTATCTTTATGAATAAGGACATGAACGAATATGTATGGACTAGCGCCTAGAATTTCGTACTAGCCGATCCTTCATTCCACTCGCTTATGCTAGCGGGCGAGTGGATGTTTACATCTCTGCCGAGAGGGGAAAAAGGGTTACAATTTACAAAGGGTAATTGCGCGGTGCAGTGCTATATTGGCGTAGTGATATCTAAATAATTGTGTACACTTTAAATATGATATTTACACTTACAAGACTTGTTATTTTCTATTATAAGCTTGAATAATCGGATTTTTTTTCGTTACTCTATGTTTGCTTTTGTGAGCATTCGTAAATTAGTCAAACCAAAAATTGCACTTTATTGTTGGTGGTGAAGGGCATATACATCACGTGACTTCAAACTCACTATGACTATGGCAGCCTCTGCGCATGCGCAAGTCTACCAAAAAGCTTTAAAAAAAAATCTCCTCCCTAACCGGTTGGCCGATTTTCAAATAATTTTGTAGAAATGTTCTATCAGATTCCTACAATTCATGTTAATTGGTCGGTAAACATAGCCGTCAGGGGGCGGGGCTGTTTTGCATTGTATGGCTATAGTAAAAACTACTTCTTCTCTGAAAGTATATTACCTATTTCCAAATAATTGTGTTGAAATGTTCCTTGGTGACCTTCTATAAGATTCGTTCAAGCCATGTTGATTGGTTAAAACACATGGCCGCCAGAACAATAAGCAATCAGATTTAAGAAAGAACAATAAGCAATCAGACATGTTTCACATCGTGTAGTGCACATCGAGAGAATGCTTGATATGAAGTTGCATCACAACTGACGCCGCGTTTACAGAGGAGAAGTCTTTTGAAGCCAAACGTTGTTTAACAGATTCACTCGAGCAACAGTACAAAACTGATTGGCAAGCTTTCAGCCAGTAGAACTAAAATGATTCTGTACTTAAGTATCAAACCATGTGTATTCAGATATGCCTAACAGAGAAGTCGCTAAGTGCTAGTTGTGCCTATCGTGTTTTATAAGAACATTTCACCCCCTGGTATATCTCAAAATATTTCAAAGTTCATAAGAAGCATTGGACAATAAGCACTCCCTGAGTTATTAACATGTAATTGCAGTTATGTTAAATCAATTTACATTTAAAGTCAAACAAGTCTAGAGTGGAAGATAAATCCACACTGGTATTAATACATCTAAGAATGTATCCGTTACTTGGTACAGACTTGGGTAGCAGATAAAAGTTTCCCTCAATGTGTTCTACTTTTTGTTACCAATAACACTTTTATTTCTTTATGTTTCGCATTATTTTGGTAAATTATTATCAACAAGGAAGACTTTTCGATGAAACGATTTTTAAAGTTATTTTTGCGTGGCCATGTTTTAGACGAAACCAAATTAGTCTAACAATCCTTGCAGATAGTTACTTAAAGAATATTTGTACCAAATAACTTTAAATCGGTCAATTGTTTGTGACAATAATTTTGAACTATAGTTATATATAACGAAAGTAAGCCAGCCCAAATGACCATCCTTTTGATAATAATCGCTACGGTAGATTTGTAGAATATGAGCACTTGTTTACCTGCTAGCTTTGTCTGCACTGAACACTTGTTTACCTGCTAGCTTTGTCTGCACTGAACATTAAAGTTGCATTATTACATAATCGAGCCGTCCCACGAGAAAACCAACACTGTGGACTCCGATAGACACTTTTCGCCTCCTGTGGATTTCTGTTTCAGGAAAAATTACTCTATACCTCGATCCCTATGAGACGGAATGCGTCGGCCCGGATCAGTCTGCGCGGACTGCGCAGGCTGATCTGATCGATACATTATACCCCGTTCACACATAGACGCCGCTTCTACTACGATGGAAAAGTGGCCGAGAGCGTGGCCAATCGGGGCCAAACTTGGGAGGGTCTCCATGAGCGTGGTTTGGTCGGGAAGCTGCACGATCTCCCCACGCTTATTTTGAACTGCACACAATAAGCGTAGCCGGGTCGTGGCCAACAAATAGCGGGGCAAAGAATTAGTGAGATAAGGGCGTAGTGGAACGCCCTTATCGTACAAGCAGCGTGGTCGTAATAAAAACGCAGTACCATCGGCAAGTTGTTTCTCTCTAAAACCAATTAAATTCTGGGTGGGTTTAGGTAAAGCAAAACAAAATCGATTTAACGATTTGAAAGTAAAGCTGATGAAGTTATATATGACTTGTTCCTAGAAGCTACACCCAGGCAGCCAGATTATATGCCGGGCAACAACCACATCGGATAGAAGTTACTTTGACGTTTCTACATTATGTACAAAATTCTATGTAACTTCTATCCTGTGCAAAACAATACATACAATAACTCTAATTCTTACACACAAATAACAGTACTAAATAGACATTGCTAAATTCTTTAATGTCTTTCAAAGATCACAATTGAATATGTATTGGTACTCGTAACACTCACAACACAAACACCATTTTACGTTAAAGTCACAAATGATAATTGACAAAACTTTATTTTACTGCAAACACATCTGTATTTGTTATAACTTGTTTCAAACAGACATAAACATATATATGCACAACATTGCACATTACGCTAACTACTGAGGAATCATTCAGTCTCGCCATGGCACCGATCCAGCTGGACTGTTGAAATAAAGTTGTTCTCTCTGTCTCTTCCCAGCGTTGTTGGCTCTATTTGGCACCCAGGCATCTGTATCTCGTGCATGTTGGCTTCTTTTCTCCAGTCACCAGGCACCAGATTGTGATCTTCATCCTCGAACATTTTGTAGAGCAGGGTAGCACAACACTCTACAATGTATTGTATCAACCTTAGAACTTACTGCATGGTGGTGAGTAATACATGCCATCTCTGTGCCAAGATGCCAAAGGTATTTTCAATCACACGAAGACCCCTTGATATTCTGTAGCTGGTGATTAAAATGCTCTCTGGTTAGACCTCTTTGGGAATAAGGCTTCATCAAATATGTCCTCAAACCAAATGCATCATCTACCAGAATAAAGTAGGATGTTTTGGCTCGATGTCATAAGGCAATGGGTCTGGCGCTGGAAATCCAATCGCTCTATCTTCCAGGCATTGCTTCAGCTCAGATTCGTTGAATATTTGAACATCAGACATGGAGCCAAGGCCACCACAGTTCAGATGAACTTGTAATCAGCATCAGCCAGCGCTAGCAGCACCACAGAGAAGAAGCCCGTGTAAGCATGGATGGTACCAAGATCCACTGTTCGGAGGACATCTGATGGCCACGTGCTTCGCATCCAGGGCACCACATGCATGTGGCACATTCCATCTGTTCTTGTACTCCTCTGCGGCTCCATTATTCTGGAGTAGTTGGACACTTGATCACCTCATCCTGATACTCCTCAATAATGGCCTGGCAAACCTCAGGTATGAGTAAGGTATTGGTATGCTGGGCCACTCTGAAATTATACATGAGGCTGGGTTACTTGTCTCCTGAAGCGAGATGTCTGATGGGGATGACCAGCTTCATGCCTAGTACTATAGCCTTTCTCCAGCCTGTATCTTTCTTCTGGAGTCTAGGACCAACTCTTCGGCGCAGCTCATCGAACATTTCTGGTTGCATCCTCAAGAAGTTGAAAAAGGAAGTGGTATCTTCCATTCTGAGTTCTCTCAGCAATCTGTCATAATGCCCAAACTGGAGCCTCCTGTCTGCAGCCAGCCACGGTCTTACCCAGTATCTTTTTGGTCTCCTCCTCCTCCTCTGTATTACCTCTTTCATCTGGATTTCAACCAGCATCTGTTCTTGTTGGAGCAGAGCCAGTTGAATTAAATCACCATCAGGTCCGTTCATCTTCGAAATTGGGAAAGAACTGAAGAAATGCTCGAACCCCCGATTTATATAGACATCGCCAAAAATCGTTCTAGAAGCGTAATATAGTCAGCACCAGCGTAGCGACATCGTCCTACAGTCTTCTAGGTCTGTGTAACAACATAGTATAGTCCGGTACCTCGTAGCGGCAACGTAGTAGAAACGACCGCTTGGTCGGCATTGGTCTGGGTGTAATCGTAATGGCAGCGAGTCAGCAGCGCTTTTGACGTAGAAGCATCTCAGTACAGTCGTGATGTAGTATTTAATTTGCTAAATTGCCGGATTTTAACTGTTTCAGATCGGAGTGATTGGCATGGTCTTCGTAGGGTCGCAGAGATGTGTGAACGGGGTATTACGCAGAGGTCGTAATGTTGGTTTTCTCGCGGAACGGCTCATATGATAAAAAGAAACCTGAGTTAAAGGATACATTTGTAAAAAGTAAAGGCTCTACGCAGGGAAGTGTCTCGACTCTCACGAGATAGTTTAAACTTATTCATTTTACATCGATTACGAAACAAGCTTTCAGCTTATATTAATCACGCTCGATGTCTGCTTCCTGGAAGATCCCAAAGGCAGAACCCGCTTGATTCCAACCCGGGACATTTGGTACGAGAGGCCGACGCTCTACCTCTGCACCACCGTCTTCCACTAACATGTGAGTTAATGTCGAGGGTACACATATTTAGAATTGTTTAGTACGGTGATCAGGCTGACTACTAAATGTTAACACATTGCATCATCTCATGCTTTCCGCTGACCGATGGAGAGACATATATTGGACCCTGTGATTAATCAGGTAAGTTGCAAAGCTTTACTGATCAGTTACTGTACATTCAATTTAAATTTCATTATTACAAGAACAAAAGCGTGAGGTTCATAGACATAAGCCGTCCACAGGGAGACGCGTTTATTGGCAGTCGACATACATAATTATAAACATATTATAGGTTATTGACCCTGTACTGTGACATCATCGTAATATCAAGTTCTTGGGTTGTACGTTCGCCAAAGAACGAGGTCCTACGATGATTTCACAGTACTGGGTCAATAACCGTTTTATTGCAACGATGATTTCACAGTACAGGGTCAATAACCGTTTTATTGCATAATTTCATATTGTAAACTATTTGGTTAACACTGGATTTTTTTATCTAGAGTTGATAAATCTGCTTCCGGAATCGAAACATAAGTAGTCATTGTGTTGCGAATGTTGTTTGAAAAGTTGAATTGTAACGGTGACGTTATTGTTTTAAATAACGTCATGATCGTGCATGACCAACATTTTAGACGCGCGTGCCATGTAACAGTATACTGTATATCCGGTCAAAGACGTACTGTTAGCATGAGACAGTAAGAAATTGTCCATGATCAGTATATGAGAATATAACATTACAAAGTCACGTGAGGTAAATAATGATATTTAGGTCAGCTACTTACATAAAAAAGTAGTCCCAAGCATGTTAATTATGCGGAGTTTTCGCACGTCCTTATTTACGGTCATAAACGAAAAATCATGACCACTTTCTTCTTGTAACGGAACAATATGAAAGTCTGCAATAATACTCGATCATGAAATGCGAAAATTCCGCATAATTAACATACTAGGGACTTCTTTTTTATGTAAACAAAAAAAATGCAAGCCCGGCAACGTCAACCCAAGAACTAGTCTGAAGTTCCTTCCCCTTATTACTATGTAAAGGGTCAGGCACAAACCAAATAATGGCGGAACCCAATGGACTATCAGGTAATATCTAAATTTACTATTTTGTTCACCATCGGGATAATAATTCATGTATCTTATTAAAATAAGGTCATAAATTGATTCCATGTTTTCATTTTATGATGCTTTGTTCTGTTTGGAAGAAAATTATTTGTTATCGAGTAGTATAGTTTTCGGATAGATGAAAATGTATTTGAAACTCGGATACACAGGATCTCATTAGAAATAAATGTTTTTATCTTTATGGGATGTATGTCATTTTAGAAATGTTCAAATGTTTCCTTTATTATAAGTTTTAGTAGTCCCTGATTTAGGCAATATAGGCTCTATTTTGAAAAAAATTACTATAAAAGATGTAAATGTTTTAAAACTGTTTATTAAATTTCTCAAGTCAAATGAGTTTCTATTGTCAATTAGATCCAGATCAGCCTGCAAAGATAATGCTGATCAAGATCTAGATTGTTTACTTCACACATTCCAGCATAAAACAAATATGCAGAAGATGACTGAAAACATCTTGAAGATCTCTAGAAATGACAGTATAATTACTGTAAAAAGTTGAAAACATTGTGACAAAAGGAGAAATTGCTTTTCAAAAGTCGTCTGCTGCAGAGAAAACACAGATGTGCAATTTGATTTGCAATTATAATCAAAGACAAACATGTATTCATTAAGTGAAGGTTTAATCTGTATGGGAAAGGGTCAACATATGGTTAACTTAACACTTTCCCACATACTGCAAATATGCAGTGGACGACTTTGAAAACAGTTTGGCAAATATCTCTGTAAATAAAAATTTGATAATTGAATAGAGTTGACAACATTGTGACAAAAGGAGAATTATAAGTAATTTCTCCATTTATCACATTGTTTTTAAAAGTTGACGGCTGCATATGCATCAGAATGTGTCTACAAGTAGGAAAGGATTAAAAGGAAAGCATTCTATAAATAGCAATATAACAGTCGGTACAATTTGGCTGCTGTTTTTTTTTTAAATGTATCGTTTTGTTTACAGGGTGACAAAGTCTCCTATGCCCTATCAGAGTACTGCAATTAATACCGTATGACACTACCAGAATTAATATGCTAACAAGCTAGTGTAAGTAATATGTGAACAGTGTACATCTTGATCAGACTGTGAAGATGCACAGTCTAATCTAAATCTTTAATACTGTTCTCAAAAGCCAACTTGTACATGTTGTCATGCACAGGCTCATATCATGTATAAAACATGTACAATAAAATGTGTGGCACTCAGAAACATCATATATTTTTATAAGTTAATGAATAGGTTATGAAATTTCAATCTGCCTAAACTGAACACAAATAGAAAGTGAGGAAGCATGGAGTTAATCGTTTAAGCATTTACATGTATCCTGATAATATTTATTAATAATTTCTGACTGTGTACTAAACTAGAGTTATAGCATGTTTTATAGGACATGTGAAACAAGTTTAGATCCAGATCACATATGTGTATTCTGATCATGATCTGTATTGGTTGCTAATATATGTATATTTTCTTTTCAATTGAACAATAAAGATCCTTATTCGGATGAACGGACCAGTTATTCAGAGCCAGATGAGCCTATACTCACTTGTGTACGACATACATAGTATGCTCATGATCTACATTGTTCACTTTGTGAACAGAAATAATATGATAAATGTTTAAGCCAAAAGTTCAGATACTGAGCAGATTGCACATTCAGTTATGTCCATGCAGAATGTTATTTAAATCCAGGGGTTGTGATTTCGAATCCCAGCTCGACCAACATTCTTTCCGACGTTTGACAAAAGTCACCATGACCTGCGTCATTCGTCTTTCACCAATGGGCTGTTAACAGTCTATATGGAAAAGTAGCCAGTTGCTTGGAAAGTATGTTGTGTGGTGTACTGGTGTGGGAAAACCAGGAAACGCATGAGTATGGGAACTGGTCGCCGTGATATGACTGAAAAATTGTTGAAAACGGCGTTAAACCCCAATCAATCAATCCAAGAGGTAGGGAGGACCGGCAGATCAAGTGGTGAAGCTGATGCCATTTTATACTACAACAAAGCCTAGTATGAAAAAAGATATGAAGGAATATTGTCCTAATAATGTTACATGTCGGCGGAGAACAATAAATAGTTACCTTGGTTTTGAAACCGTTAAAACACCACATAACTGCTGTGCACACAACACTTTGGACTTGAATGGGATTTCAATAATTTGTCTATGAAGTCAGGCGCGTAGCTGACTGTACGCAAAATACGCAGCTGCGTACACATTGTCTCCAGGACTCAAATTTTAAAAAGTTCAAATCTGCAATAAAAATTTGACATGTGGTAGGGGTAAGTATAAAATAACCAAACTGACTTGAGGGATTTGACGAAAAATTACAAATGCAACACAATTATTTATACTATCTCAAAATTGCGATCAACCATGTCTATACCTCATGTAGATATCGATTAGATCTTTTTTTTAGAATATATGACAAAGCTATTTTTAGAAACGGGTTTAATTCAAATGCCTTCCAGTTTGTTTTAACTTATCTCCCTTCAAAAAGTACTACGTCCGCGAAATTTAAAATGGCTGAAGTTAAAACCACCGCTCCACCTTATCCGGACATTTTGCTTGAAGACACCGTGATCAATGACGAAATCAGATATAATGTGATGACAAAGCAGTGGAAAGATGTTCATCTGTTCAAATTTCCATCAAGGTAAGACAACATAAATTAATGAACAATTAAATTAATATTATACATAATAACATAACGAAGGTCACGTCAAAACCGGAGGCTAAGCATGTAATTCATGACAAAGTTAAACTGAACTACAATAAGCTAGGCTATTGACAATTTCAAAGCTAGCAGTATGTTTTAGTTGGCGACTTGAAGACTTTGTGTAAAAAGAACATTGGTATTTGCATGTGTTTTTAAAAAGAAAATTGTTTTATGTCGTTTCACAATGTCTTTTAACATGAATACTGATTTGCATATAAATGTCATATATTCAACAATTTCCATATTCAAAATCTGCACTTACACTTCCTTTTAAAGTTTATTTACTGACTTTCTAAATTAATTAAAATAAGTAATAAAGAAAGAGATGAAAAATTAAAAAAAAAAGTACCACTTTCGGGAATCGATCCTTGGACCGTTTACATCTGAAGCGACATGCAAAACCATTTCACTATTTAAATAATTAACAAAATTAGTTTATTTTTAGTGCTTATAGTTTTTTATCATAGTATTATGAATTCTATCAATTTGTGTAGATTTTGATCAGACTGAGGAAGAGAATGATCTGAATCCACACTTTTCAGAAGGGCCAATTTGTACATTTCCTCAAGCACTATATCTACTATTTTTAATTATAAGCCTTTTTTCAAATACATGAAGGCTATATTTGATTTTAAGCCTATTGTGAGAAAAGAAGGTGATTATTTTCATTTTTAATGACGGTATTTTTAAGCGAGCACATGCATTTGTGTGTGTGGTGTGTGTGTCTCTCTCTCTCCTTTTCTCTCTCTCTCTCTCTCTCTCTCGTTCTCTCTCTCTCTCTCTCTCTATCTCTCTTTCTTTCTCTCTCTCTCTCTCTCTCTCTCTCTCTCTCTCTCTCTCTCTCTCTCTCTCTCTCTGTCTGTCTGTCTGTCTGTCTGTCTCTCTCTCTCTGTGGCCCCCCCCTCTCTCTCTCTCTCTCTCTGTGCCCCCCTCTTTCTCTCTCTCTGCGGTAGACAAGCTGGGGCTCATCAATAGTATTAACACCATTATACCTTATATCATTACAGACTTATCGGATCAAGTTCAAGACGGCTCCAGCCTCATTGGTTTGTTTCCAATACCTGGTTAAGATACTCTACCAGCCAGAACAGCGTGTATTGCGGCCCTTGTCGATTTTTTGGTCCACAAAGTGTTGAGTCACGGGAAAAGGCTTTCGGAGTCTCACCAATCAATGACTGGCGTAACATGGGAAAACTGGTAACAAGACATGAGTTAACAAAGTCACACCAGAGTTCGCTTCTTGCAGCAGACAACTTCTTGAAAATAGCAGAAGGTAAAGCGAAGGGTATTTTGTGCAAACTGTCTGATGGGTATGACACTGTTGTCACTAAAAATAGACATTTATTAAAATGCATCATAGAAACAATAATTCTTTGTGGAAATCAGGGCTTAGCACTTAGAGGACACAGTGAAGACGATGGAAACTTCGTTCGATTGTTACACTATAGAAGTAGAGACAATCCGATTTTACGAGATCACCTACTTAGAAAAGACTCTAAAAACAAATGCACGTCCCCTGAAATACAAAATGAAATCATTCTGATATGTGGAGAAATGATTGTAGATGACATTGTGAAAGACTGCAACAAAAGTCCGTGTTTTGGATTCATAGCAGATGAGGCTACTGACTGTGCAACAATTGAACAAATGGCTTTGTGTGTCCGATTTTATGACATAGATCAGTGCATCATCAGAGAAGATTTCATAGGTTTTGGGGAATGCGTCCGAACAACAGGCGAAGCTCTCACACATGGATTCCTTCAAACTCTAACCGAAAAGGGAATTATTATTCAAAAAATGAGAGGAAAGGGGTATGATGGGGCTGCAAATATGAGCGGGAAGTATCGTGGTGTACAGGCTCGTGTTAAGCAGGTAGTCCCTGATGCTGTCTACACGCATTGCAAGGCACACAACTTAAACATTTGTATAATACATGCATGCAAGGAACCGCTTGTTCGGAACGTCATGGATACCATCCAAACAATAGCTTTTGCCTTTGATTACTCGGCTAAGCGATTGACGGCATTCAACGAGGCATTACATGATGACGAAATTGCCAGAGGTGAAATGGATAACCGGACAAAGCTTAAGACACTGTGTGAAACGCGATGGGCATCTCGTGCAGACGCATTACTCACATTTAAGTCCTCCTTTACTACTGTATGTACAGCATTAGCAACGCTTGCAGAAGATGGTGATGCAAAAGCCAGATCGTATCTCGCGTCAATATCGAAATTTGACTTTATTAGCTATTGAGCATGTTTTATCAGGTTTGGTAAATTTATCTGCCCTTTTACAGAAGAAGGACTGTGACCTGCTTGTAGCTGTTGAGGAGTCGAAGGTTGTTAAACAAATGATAAACTCTGAAAGAGACGACCCGGCAGTGTGGGACGCCCTCTTTGAAAGTGCATCAAACATAGCACAACAGATTGACGTGGAACCATCTTTTCCCAGAATAGTTCAAAGACAACGTCACCGTCCAAATATAAATGCGGATGACGCGTATACATACGTATTGGAGGCAAAATATGTACTTGACATTCATTGACCATCTGTCGTCTGAATTGGATGAGCGTCTATTGAATGCAGAACCACGGTACGCAGCACGGTATCTTCTCCCAAAGAGACTACACTAACTTTCAGAAGAGCTGATAGATTCAATATACGACACTTACAACCGAGATCTGGAGCTCACTAAAATGTTGTTTCATAGAGAAATTCAGAGATGGAAAACAAGGTAGATACAAACATGTTTATAGACCTAACGAACTTGGGTATATGCAGGTCATGAACACGCAGATTCATTACAGTTAATGTAAATTAATTTGCGTGTTGTCAGATTATAAGTAGCCGGCGACTATATCGATTTTAAGAGTTCACATGCCTCAAACATATTCAAGTTGCAATTGTTAAAAAACACTTAGTTGGGATACATTTAAAAAGAAATTTACGTTTACAATGTTTTAAGTTTGTGTTCTACTTCATGATATTTAGCATGTTTGAAAGCGTGGTGACAAAAGAGGATTTCTTTTCATAATGAGCGATATCACTTTTGCATTTATGTTTTCAACGGTTTTCATCAAAATATTCGTTAATAAACGTTTCTACTTTTGTCACCTGGATGTTTATGAAGTCGCCTGCAGCATATGTTCTGTATATGAGAATGGGTTGATGCAGATTTTTCCGGCGACATTGATGCCTTGCATCAAATTTCCCTTGTAATTATATTATGTCATTGATTGTGCAATGGGTAGAGCATTGTTCGGTATTTGATAAGTATTGTATCTCTGTTAGTGCAAATAACTATTTATATAAATACTCGTTCCGTTATTCAAAAGTCTATAACACTATCCCGGCCACTATAAGTTGTGTTATATGTTCGTTTACAACGTCACGTATTTATAAAACTTGCTATAAGTGAAGGAGGATACAACAATTGGTAAACATGAATTTCGGAACAGCAAATTTATTTTTCCGGCGTATAACCTAATGTCGTCATATAACAGTTGTCTTTGAAGTAATTGGATTTCAAAACAAAACTGTTTAACGACAAAATAATCTATGTGTTCCAGTGCATTGTGTATTATTATCTATTACCTGTTTACTTTATTTTCAGGTGGGTTAATGTCGATGACAGTCAAAAGCCATCCGGTTTGCTGGACACCATCAAGACCGCACATCCAGACCTGTACCCGGCCATTTACATGGTGCTTTGCGTTTTTGTCAGCATGCCCGTTTCTACAGCTACTGCTGAGAGATCATTCAGTGTAATGAGGAGGGTTAAAACCTACCTCCGAAACACAATGACTACTAACAGATTGTCGGGTCTCGGGCTCCTTAATGTTTATCGGGAGAAGGAATTAGACAGTGAGCGCGTCCTGGACAATTTTACAAGGCGCAAGAACAGAAAATTAGCGCTTGTTTTTGAATAGTTTTTGGTCACGTGTATATGTTTATTACTTATCCTTATCAAGTTCAATATATTTTCGTACCATATGATTTATTTAATTTCCTTTAGAAAATACGTTTATTTAACCATCAAGATCAGTCAAATGTTGGTACTGAAATGCTCCCAGAAGTCACCACAGACGATATAGACGAAAAAAAAATTCCGGGGGGGCATGCCCCCGGACCACCCTAGAAAGCTTGCGTACACATCCTGAAGGTCCTAGCTACGCCCCTGGAAGTAGAATGTCTCACTTCACATAGTTAGAAAATATTTAAACCTTTCCCTCATTTAGACGCTCCCTGACAACTTTTGAAAACATTGTAACAAAAGATGAAACTGTTCATTATGAGTTATTTCTGCTTTTGCCACAATGTTTTAGCTTTCTTCAGTAATTAAACAAAACTAATTGTAGAAGGGGAAGGGTTAAAGAGAATATTTAGTATTTTAAGCTTATTTAAACAGAAACTGTGTTGATTTTGGTGTAAGATTGAATTTAATTTCACCCAGTGATCTCAGAAACCTAGACTATATGTTCACCTTCAAGTGGCTACTAGTGAAAAAATAGCCTAAGTGTCTTTGATCATGATTGAACACATTCAATCTTGCACTGAAATAAAACAAAAATCTATTCTCATGCTTAAATTCAATTTAAATATCAAGATGATGTTTATTGAAAATAATGTGACACCATCATCATCTTTATGTCATTAAACAGTTGGACCAGGTATAGCAATGTTGAGTATTTTTTAAAACACACATGAGATCCAACATTAAAAGCAGTGAAATTGTTATAAAATAAACTGATTGAAAAATATTATCATAATAATAATAAGACGGCTACTTAATTTCAAAATTTGAAACTCTTTCAATGATACCAGTAATAATATTTTCAAAATTAATTTTGTCCAGATTTTTTTCCAAATTAGTCTGCTGTAGATTTCTTGTTTGTGTTTCTTAACCCTTTCCCTTATATAGAAGCTTTCTGGTGCCTCTGCAGCAGACGGCTTTTTTTAAAACATAGTGACAACAGAAGCTTTTTCTCCGGATTTTTCGGAGGTTCCTTTACATAACTGTGGTCTGGTGTCACAACATATTAATAATTTATCACAAAGATGAAATGTCAAAGTAAACCACAAAGTACATCATAATTTAATGCAAACAAACTTTGTTTTATAAAGTATCCGAAATAATTCAACTGTCCGAACACCACTCGTTTTCTAGTTTGTCAAAACCCAACGTCACATCTTCTTACAAAGAGCAATCATCACCCGTAAATATTTATTATAAGTCTATTATATTAATGACTAAAGGTATAAAACGATTTTATCCAGATGGTCATTTTATTCAGATAATTACATTCAAATTGTACATCGGAGGTGTATATCATAGCAGGCCGTCATTCATTCGGTTGTGCCAGACTTACTATCATAGGAAGTCGGGAACAGACTACCCAAGAACCCGGTCCAACGATGATTTCACAGTAGTACATGGTTAATAACCTATAATATACAACGGGCATATTTTTGTAATAAAAGCATAATAGCAATGTTAAAGAAATACATGTATGTACCGGTATTCAGACATCAGTTACTGCGCCCAGGAACAACTAGAGATACAACTAATAGTAAAAACTCTGGAAACCTGTGTCCATTTGTCAAATTTCGTGCCCCATTTGCAGTATTAATCCTATATCATTTAATAATGTATGAGTATACGTATATTTATTGAACGTTTAGTTCTCTCTATGTATAAATTATTAAACATAACTGACCAATTAGAAAACTGTATAACAAAGATTTTCAAACAGAAATAAAAACATTATTTCCTTCTCAAATAATATATAACATGTGATATTATTTCCATTTCAGACATCTAAAATGTGATATAACAAAGAAATATCAAACTTGAAACTGCCTCTGTCGATTGTCTCGCTAGAAGTGAGTTCTCGAGACGCCCAAGCTATAAATGACTACCGGACATACATCTCGTGCGTATACAACACCGTTTTTGTAGTTTTCCTCTGTGAGGACAAAGGCACTCACTCAGCTATACGTGTACCGCTGTGTACCAGCAATTACAGACGGTGAAACAAAATGACACGCACACAAGTATACAATACTACGGAATACCATTAGGGCCATCACAGACCATCGCCTGTGAATGTGTTGATCTGAAACGCGATACTCGACAGTACGATTATGATAACGCAACAGTACGATGATGATAACGCGACAGTACTATACTACGATATTACGATGGTGAAAAAGCGACAGTACGATACTACGATATTACGATGGTGAAAACGCGACAGTACGATGATGATAACGCGACAGTACGATAACGAAAACGCGATAATACAACAGTACGATGATGATAATGCGATATAATATCGTGTTTTCACCATCGTACTGTCGCGTTTTCACCATCGTAATATCGTAGTATCGTACTGTCGCGTTATCATCATCGTACTGTCGCGTTATCATCATCGCACTGTCGTGTTATCATCATCGTACTGTCGCGTTATCATCATCGTACTGTCGAGTATCGCGTTTCAGATCAACACATTCCTAGGCGATGGCCCTAACGGTATGCCGTACAATACAGAATATAGGACAACCCTCGTTTGACAATGAATGTATTTATAGATCTTCGAATAGACAAATGTTTTAATTTTCTATAAGAGTCTGATGTTTGGAATATAATAAACTGAATTTAAATAGATAGTTCTATATTAGGGTTTCAAAATTCTTATTTCTACAAAAAAAATATAGATTTAGTTAGGGTATATATAATGTTCACGAAGAAATATAGTTTTTCGTGCTAATACGCTGATCTGCCAATCTGCCAATCTGCCAATCTGACAGTATCGCGTGACTTAAATTCATGTGAAAGAATTTAGAATTTCGAATTAACATTTTAAAGGCTCCTTTCCCACATACAACATATTTAAGCAACCAGTTTATACGACTAAAACAACTAGGCCAACACATGGACACTCTCTAGAAATGAAGGTTTACTGATATAATTGAGTTAAAACAATGTGACAGAAGGTGAATTTACTATATAGGAGCAATTTCTGCTTTTTCGACAATCATTTCAAAAGTTGTTCGCTGCATATGCATCAATATGCATCTTCATGTGAGAAAGGGTTAAATAAAAATATTACAATAACATGTTATGGGCAAAATGTCCAAACCTTAACATTTTCTTCATCGGATCTGCTTGTCATAAAATTTCCATAAAATTTGGTAGAGATGTTTCTTGGGTGACCCTCTACCAAATGTGTTCAAGCCATACTAATTTATCAAAAAACCTGGTAGAAAGGCGGCATCAGAAAAGGGGCAAAATTACAACATTTGAAAAAAATCCATTATTATGAACGTTCTTGTCTGATTTTAAGAAAAAATGAATAGGAATCTTACTTCTGTGATCCGCTAATTATTTTTTTCAATCCGTATTGATTGGTTACAAAGTCATAACAGCCAGGCGTCATCACAAAATGGGTAAATTGAACTTTTAGCTACACATGACAACTGCTACCATTCCACAGCACCAATTTCAACTCGACTTCACAGGAACCTTTGTTGGTCCTCTTTCAAAATTGTTCAAAGACTTACACTCGGTGTAGAACTTTGGTTGGTGCGGCATCAGAAAGTGAGAAAAATACTCAAATTTTAAAAATCCTTTTCCTTCATAATCTGCTTGTCCGATTGCAAGATAATTTGGTAGAAATGTTCCTTGAGTGACCCTCTACAAAAATTGTTCAAGCCATATTGATTTCGCTGAAACACAGGGTAGCATGGCGGCATGAAGAAAGGGGCAAAATGACAAAACTTTATTATTCCATTCTTATTAAAGTTGTTGTTAGATTTCAAGATACAAATGGCCTTTACTGATAAGATATTTCTTTAACACTGTCCACTCCTTGCAATTTCGTTTGCACTCCTAATCAAATTTTCCCAGATATTTGCAGTTAAATATTTGCTACTAATTTGCTATCACTCAGGTGATCGATTTAGGGCCATCTTCGCCCTCTTGTTCAAATAAACCAAAGACTGTGATGAAGTAGTGAGTGATAAACGTTTAAACCTCAAAGTACAATACATTACCAACAGTGTGTTTACCTATCCATCCGTTGACTTCCAGACCCGGCCGGGTAGCTCAATTGGTAGCGTATCTGACTCGTGATCTGGAGGTCACGGGTTCGATACCCGGTTGCGGCGACATTCTTTCGGGCGATGTTTTCCATTGCCTCTCACCTCTGATCTATGTGAGAAAGTAGTCAGTGGCTTCGAAAGAATGTTGTGTAAGTACTGGTGTGGGAAAGCCAGGAAAACATGGGTAGGTGCACTGACCGCCGTGATATGACCAAAGCTGTTGAAAGCGGCGTTAAACTCCAAACAAACAAAAACAAATCCGTTGACTTCCGTTGAGCGTACAACAAAAACTCAACAAGTGTATAGATAGACGATGGTTTACATATCTGAAGCAGACGACGTTTACTCAGAATGAGAAAAGTCACCACTGTTATCAAATTGGAGCGCGTATATGTGACTCACCGGTTCGGCATCATATAAGTTAATAGGAGGGTAACTTTATAATCCTTGGCTCAGGAGATGCATTTATGTTGTAATAACATTAAGGCGGAATGTTAACATTCCAATAGGTCAGTGCGGACGGCGGAATGTTAATATTCTAATAGGTCAGTGCGGACGGCGGAATGTTCACATTCTGATAGGTTAGTGCGGACGGCGGAATGTTCACATTCTGATAGGTCAGTGCGGACGGCGGAATGTTATTATTTTGATAGGTCAGTGCGGGTGGAGGAATGTTAACATTATGATAGGTCAGTGCGGGTGGCGGAATGTTCACATTCTGATAGGTCAGTGCGGGCGGCGGTGGAATGTTAACATTCTGATAGGTCAGTGCGGACGGCGGAATGTTAACATTCTGATAGGTCAGGTCGGACGGCGAAATGTTCACATTCTGATAGGTCAGTGCGGACGGCAGAATGTTAACATTCTGATAGGCCAGTGCGGGCGGCGGAATGTTAACATTCTGATAGATCAGTGCGAATGGAGGAATGTTAACATTCTGATAGATCAGTACGGATGGAGGAATGTTCACATTATGATAGATCAGTAAGGACGGCGGAATGTTTACATTCTGATAGGTCAGTGCGGACGACGGAATGTTTACATTCTGATAGGTCAGTGTGGACGGCGGTGGAATGTTAACATTCTGATAGGTCAGTGCGGACGGCGGAATGTTTACATTCTGATAGGTCAGTGCGGGCGGCGGTGGAATGTTAATATTCTGATAGGTCAGTGCGGACAGCGGAATGTTAACATTATGATGTGTCAGGTCGGACGGCGGAATGTTCACATTCTGATAGGTCAGTGCGGCGGCGGTGGAATGTTAACATTCTGATAGGTCAGTGCAGACGGCGGAATGTTAACATTATGATAGGTCAGTGCGGGTGGAAGAATGTTAACATTCTGATAGGTCAGTGCGGACGGCGGAATGTTTACATTCTGATAGGTCAGTGCGGGTGGAGGAATGTTAACATTCTGATAGGTCAGTGCGGACGACAGATGTTTACATTCTGATAGGTCAGTGTGAACGGCGGACTGTTCACATTCTGATAGGTCATTGCGGACGGCGGAATGTTAACATTATGATAGGTCAGTGCGGGTGGAGGAATGTTAACATTCTGATAGGTCAGTGCGGACGGCGGAATGTTTACATTCTGATAGGTCAGTGCGGGTGGAGGAATGTTAACATTCTGATAGGTCAGTGCGGACGATGGAATGTTTACATTCTTATAGGTCAGTGCGGGTGGAGGAATGTTAACATTCTGATAGGTCAGTGCGGACGACAGATGTTTACATTCTGATAGGTCAGTGTGAACGGCGGACTGTTCACATTCTGATAGGTCATTGCGGACGGCGGAATGTTAACATTATGATAGGTCAGTGCGGGTGGAGGAATGTTAACATTCTGATAGGTCAGTGCGGACGGCGGAATGTTTACATTATGATAGGTCAGTGCGGGTGGAGGAATGTTAACATTCTGATAGGTCAGTGCGGACGATGGAATGTTTACATTCTTATAGGTCAGTGCGGGTGGAGGAATGTTAACATTCTGATAGGTCAGTGTGGACGGAGGAATGTTAACATTCTGATATATCAGTGTGGTGAACGGAGGAATGTTAACATTCTGATAGATCAGTGCGAATGGAGGAATGTTAACATTCTGATAGATCAGTGCGGATGGAGGAATGTTCACATTATGATAGATCAGTGCGAACGGAGGAATGTTAACATTATGATAGGCCAGTGCGGACCGCGGAATGTTAACATTCTGATAGGTCAGTGCGGACGTTCAGGGTCACATTATTGTTCCATGTACGCAGATACTTTGAGACCGCAATTTCCCAGACGGGGTTCAATTGTATTTAACTCTTTCCCACTTTTAACAAATATTCAGCAGACGACTTTGAAAATATCTATGCAAAAAAAGGTAAAAATCTCTCTATATGAAACCTTTATTATTGAAAAAAGGTTAAAACATTGTGGTAAAAGGATATATTGTTCATTGTGAGCAATATCTCTCTTAGCCACACTGTTTTCAAACATCGACTACTGTAGAAGCGTCAATAAGCGTATATAGTTGTGAAAGGGTTTCCCAGCTATTTCCATATCACACGTCAAATCAGGTAACTGTTAGATATCTAATAAGGTGTTTTAGATACCTAACCGAGATTCAGGTGTTTTTTATTAACTATAATTGAATAGACTATTTACTTCTGTTATTTTGTTTTGCTTAGCTCACCTGAACGCAAATTGCTCACGGCGAATTCTTGGAATAACTATGTGGCTGTCATCATCAACAAAAAGTTCGTTTAACAAGATCTCTTAAACAACTGGATCAATTAACCTTAAATCTGCCTCTGCAGCAGACGGCTTTTTGAAAACATAGTGACAAAAGAAGAAATTGCACAAAACGTGCAATTTCAACTTTTGCAACAATGTTTTCCACTTTTAGTCATAGGTAATCCATTCAATTATGGAGATTTTCTATGTTTTGACAAAATACGTTCAAAGACGTCTGCTGCAGAATTGTCGTATGAGGGAAAGGGTTAACCTTCAATCTGCACAGGAATCCTCTTTCAAAATTATTCAAAAAATCTATCTTATCCAGAACAGTTGTTGCTGCGGCCTCAGAAACGTAGTACAACTAGAGAAATGCGACCCTCTTCTCTCCTGGAACTAATTGTCTGGCTTCAAGATATTTTAAAATAAATGCTCAAAAAGTAATACTCTAAAAAGGGTTTAAGTAATAACAAATGATTGTGCAACATTTTCCGACAGTCGTAGTGGGAAAATGGAAGCATTAAACTGTTTAATTCTTCTTTGACAATGCCTGTATGATGTCAAGATAAATTTGCATGAAGTTCCTCAGGGCCTTGTTTCGCTTTAAACTTGTCCAGCTCAAATTGGTTGGTCAAAAAGCAAGATTAACCGACGGAATGAAAAAATCGTTAAACTTTAAATTTATATTTCTCTGCAAATGCTCGTCTGATTTCAAGATAATGTAGATTAAATGTTCATTTTATGATCCGCTATAATGTTTTTAATCCAGGAGGCATCAGAAAAGAGATACAATGGCAAAATTTAAAAAAAATATCTGTAGATGCTTGTCTGATTATTCCCTCACCTTCAAAGAAATCGACACAATGCAAAGAACATGCACATTTTGATGTTGTTTTGGTGTTCGCCAATACAAAAAAAAAAATACCAAAATGGAAGTTATATATGTATAGGAAATAAAACAACGTCCCTTTCTAAAAACCGTTGTCGCAAACGAGATTTTGTGCTTTTTGAAATATATCAGTTCTTATTACAATGTTAACGATTGTGATTATTTGTTTGTGTGTATACTCGTAAATCTGTTGCCAAGTACATTTTGATTTGAATTTATTTTCAGACTTATTGTTCGTGTTTTTCTTTTGTCATCGAATGTATATATATTGAGTGACACTATTGTATCGGTTTGTTATAAGGTCTACCATTTATTGTGATTTAAAAGTGTGACCCTTTCCTAGCAGAAGACTTTAAAACATCTTGACGATTATATTGAAAACCTCTATAAATGAAAGAACAATCATTGAATAAAGTTGAAAACATTGTAGCTATTATGAAGCAATTTTTCCTTATAGCCACAATGTTTTCAAAAAGTTGTCTGCCACAGAGGCGCCATTTAGGCGTCTGTAAGTGGGAAAGGCTTAATCATCGTTTGTTTTGTACAGTTATATTTGTTTACTTACCCTTTTTAAGTGCTGTCCATTCGTATAAGAGACATTTTTGTCTCGCTCGCTTGTCTTTCATGTTTCTTATTTCACTCAACAAGATCAGAGGTGTCCTGCAATACACCACGAGTAAGATTAAACCTTTTCAGAATTGTAAACCTTTACATTTTTATAGAATATATATAAAACATGAGTGGAAACGTTAACCATAGTTCAATTTTAGATGGCGGAATTGTCGCAAACAAAATGAATTCCCATTATAATTTAACCGTTTTCCACATACAACAAATCTGCAGCAGCAGGATTTGAAATCATTTAGTCAAAACTATGGAAGCTCTCTGATAATGAAATAACAGTTTCATTATAACATTATTGGCAATTTTTTCTTTTGCCACAATGTTTTCAAATTCGCCTGTTGCATAGACGTCAACAAACGTCTGTATTTGGGAAAGTATAAATTTGAAATATTTACATACTTCGAGTATTTACAATGTATACAGACAGGGCATGCACATGCGAAAATATTAACTCTTTCCCACATACAACTTATCTGCAGCAGACGACTTTGAAAACATACCTACAATAATACGGAAAATCTCCCTAAATGAAGACATACTTATTGAATAGAGTTGAAAACATTGTGTCAAAAGGAGAAATTGCTTGTTTTGAGCAATTTCTTCTTTTGTCACAAAGTGTTCAAAAGTCGTCTGCTGCATAGGTGTCAGAAGAGTCTTAATGTGGGAAAGGGAGGGTTACGGTGTTTTATATCTTCGCCAATTTCACGTTTCATCCTTTTACCACTTGATACGAAAATGTACCTGTCTTTTCAAATTAAAGGTTGGTTTTACGTAAGCTGATAAGAAAGGAAGTATTATTTCCTTATACCAGTTACTATACAGTATAGTTTATTTCACTGCTATCAAAACTAACGTTACCGTCACAGACAGTGAGTGATGAGGATGATGATGATGTATATTGAAATTGTGTGTATATCTTATTATATTTCTTTTACTACGGAGGAAAAATGTGTGCAAAATTTACTAATGCAATTAAATGAGTTTGTCTATGTTCATTTTGATGCGCGACAAAGATAAGTGAGTACAACCAATGGAACAGCCAATAATCCTACCATTTCAATCTTTAATCAAGTTTCAAGTTTTATTAAATATAATCTCAGTTCATGTATACATGACAATATGAGATATATAAACACAGAATAATTTTAAACATATATAAACGAGGCGTACCAAACAAGCACTAAAATGTAGCATATTTAACAATACAATATAGACTTGAGAATCAAATAAGGTACCTGAAAAGGGGGGAATACTCAAAAGAAATCACTTTACCTCTTAAACTTATTTATGATTGCCTTTATGAATGTGCAAAGTTTTCGATATTTCACAAAATTCGAAGTGTTAATGTTCATGAGACTTTTGATAAGATGGATATTCGGACGTTTGTAAAAAATATTATCTATAAATCTTTTCCTCTCCGAATTAAAGGAATTGCATTCTAATAAGTAATGAAATTCATCCCCAATCGAGTTATTAAGGTTACGCAAAGGACATTGTTTAGACTGAGTATTATTTCTGTTACAGCTTGATATTTCAACTGGTAATCGGTTATTTCTAGTTCGGAATTTTATTACATATTTTAAAAATGTATGGGGTGTATTTATCAAATATGTTTCAAAACCAAACGTGTTTTTGAATATTCTGTAATTTTGACACTTATTTGAGGTGTTTAATGTTGAGAGCCATTCGTTTATGAACAAGTCAGAGAGTTTCTGATTAACATTTAGTTGGAGCCATTTATTGTTTGGAAACAAGTGACTTTCCCATATATTTATATGTCCACATTTAATGAGTATGTTTTTTACATAATTAATCCAAAAGTATTTTTATTTTCTTGATTCCGTAGAATTTATGTAATTACTTAAAGCAATATTGTATATTAATGGAGGTAACTTTGCGTGCGTTGGATTAACGAGTTTAGACCAGAATGTTATTATGCGAGCATCTATATCAATTGATAGAGGTTTGATGCCGGTCTCACCGTACACAATGCAATTCGGCGTGCTGGATTTGAGACCTAACATGAGAAACTATGCAAGTCGTTTAAGAATAATGAAAACAATAGCGGTGACAGATTTTCACCTTGTCGGACCCCAATTGTACATGGAAAATAGTTAGATTTTATACCATTGGCGCTTATACATGATTTTGCCTTATTATACATATTTTCAATCACGTTTAAAAACTTTCCTTTTATATTGTATTTGGTTCTACCGTTTAAAATGTATAGACTATTACATTGTAAAAAGTCCATAAATTTGTAACCGTAGTTGTTTGCAGATTTATCCATATTAAACCTCTCAAACTGAACATTGTTATTTTCAAAGCATTTGTCAGATTCATTAATTTCATTGTACACATCATCTAACCCATTTGCATGAAAAATATCAAAGTCTACCGACACATGGTCTTTAAGATCTTTAGTACGTGAGTTCCAATCTCCAAACAAGCAAATGTTTGAATATTTTTGTGATAACACATCCATTTCCCTTTGAAGCAGTAAAAAGGGATCTTCCGTAGCATAATCTGAATTTTCAGGTGGTATGTAAATCACGCCATATAATATGTCACCACAATTTGTTAGTTTATTTGATATAACACACCATTGAACCAAGCCACAGTCGGTATCAATGAATGTAACAAAGGGTAACTAATTATTCTTTACACCTACACAAATTCCACCCGACTTCCTCTTCGCAATATCTTTCCTATGCTTGAAATGAAGGGTAAAGTTTTCGAAATTAATGTTCAGATTACTTCCTTTGGTCATCTCTTTTGGTTCCAATTGGTAGCCAACTGTACTACTATACTGGCCAACTTCGTTAGTCATCGGTTGACAATGATTGACCTCTGAACTTGTTTTGGTAGGTTTTTGTGATATCTTCGGTATTACGCAATATTGTTGAAAACGTGCATATGTGGTCTGATCTCGATCTACACAAATTATGGTTCTCATCACCATCATCTTTTTTTGGTTGAATGAATAATTATATATATGTACACGAGTACGCTATCAATGTAAATTGTGGGATACGGATGTGTGGTGTAGACCGATATCAGACTGTATACAGTTATATAGTTTGATATTGGTATGGACTTGTTGTATTTGTTTCTATTGTTGTAGTCATTATGTTTATTGTAGGAACAATTGTTTAATATTCATAATTTATTTTATCTTTGCTTCTCGTAAAGGGATTACGTTTTGTAAATCGTAAATACTTGTTTGTAATTTACTATAGACAAATGTGCCTGAATGTAATAACATGTCTTGTAATGTATCTTGTTTTGTATTGTATATGTGCACCTGGAAAATTATGCACCATATGAAAGGTTTTAATTCAATAGTAATTGTTTTATTTCGCATGTTGAACGTTATAACTACCGAAGACAATCGAGTAATTTAAAGTAACTGATAATTTTAAGGTCAATAGTAAGCAGAGAAGTAAACACATAAATGGATGTTTTCAGTTCAATAGTCCTATCGATTTTAAATAATAATGCGAAAGCGTTTGGTAATCCATGTGAAACTCGTCTGTTTTGTTTTGTTTGTTTGTATTGTGTTTCACGCCGCTTCAATATTGCTCCGTTACATAATGGCGTTACCTGGTTAAGTTACCAGTTGTACTGGCCATGTATGCTGACCACAGTGTCCGTAGTTGACTTATACTATTGATTAAGTATTGCGTTTAGATTCACTTTTCTCGCTCTGAAACATATTCACATCGTACGCAACGTTGTGCTGCAAACCTCTGTCATACTGATGTTGAATTTCCGTTTAGTTAACTTAAATCAATAAAAAACCAGACAAACATTGATGCAAAACATCAAAGACGCCGTGCATGATTTTGAATCATGACTTAAAGGAAGCAGGTGCAGTTGAGTACATTTAAATAAAATAACAGACAGGATCTAAATATTTTGAACAAGAAGGCCAAATGTCCCTTCGTTTTAAACAAGAAGGCTAATATGTGCCTGTATTGCTCAACTGGTTACCATAGTCTATACTAAAAGGTTATCAAGAGTAGAAAAGGTCAATTTTGACGTAGGGATTAAACGTTTTATATGTTAAGATCTATGTGATATTCAGCATGTGAAGTTTAGTCGTGAAATGTCAAGTTATGAGTCCTGAAACCATTTGGTTTACAGTTTGCTTAATATTGACTGCAACTATAATGTGTCATACAAGTTGAAGTTTCTTAATTTTTACCAATAAACGGTTTTTAAATCTGCTCTAACTAGATCAATTAGATAAAAAAAACAAAAAACACATAAGTGCTGAAATATCAACAGATATCAACTTAAGGTGTTATGCCTCTAGTCATAAGTTAAATGTGACACAAGCTTTGGAAGGAGAAGGAGAAGGAGAAGGAGAAGTTTTTATCCTTTCAGTTTAGCAGAGGTATGATAACAAAATCGGGAGTATATAAACACAAAATACTAAGTAATTTAACAAGTTTAAAGATATTTATTATCAAAATTGAGCATTTATGAAATATAAAAAACCCACCAAACTATTAAAAAAGTGTAGCCTTGGAAGTTGGGGAAAAGTGAACTTTATTTTCTGAGCTCTGATGAATCGGGTCGTCAGGGCCGTTAACCAAACTATTAAAAAAGCGTGGCCTAGGAAGTTGGTAAAGGTAATAAATACCCATTATTAGATGTGTCTAAAGTTTTGTAAAGATCGTGTTGTCAAAACACGTTTTCGATGATGTGTTACAAAACAGAAATGCATTTACCCTTACCTCATACGGACTTAACGAGTTTTGATGTAGTAATGCTGGGTTTACACTAGGCCACGATGTCTACGATCTCCACGATTCGAGAGAATCGTGATGAGCGTGGGGGCTCGTGGGGTCGAATCGTAGTGATCGTGAGGGAACGTGCTGGAATCGTAATGACCGTGAGGATCGTGACAAAGATTTTGACTGTCAAAAATCTTGCCACGATTATGCCGATTTGACGACAAGTCTTGAGAGAGCGTGATAGAACGTGAGAATCGTAGTAGAGCGTAGTAGACCGTGACAGACCTTAACGGAGCGTAACAGAACTTGCTGCGCCATCGTAGAGGATCTTGATGCACTTGGAACACGATTCTTTCAAGGTTCACTACGATGCCACCACGTTTCTATCACGCTCCATCACGCTCTACTACGATTTATCAAGATATATTTAATAGCAAAAGTAATGACATCACGCTGTGGCACGTTTTGCTACGAATATCCCGATAGGCATTCACGCTCTGGTACGCTCTGGTACGCTCTGACACGGTATGGCACGCTTTGATAAATTCCGGCGCGGTTCCCACGATGTTTATCCACGCTCTGCAAGCTTCATTACGTTTGCCAGACTCAACAAGAAAACACCTATATTTTTTAGAAACGTCTATAACTGTTGTTAGATTTTAAATATGCCAGCAGCTAAAAGAGGGAGGAAGGCCACTGTAAAGAGATGCCAGGATGCTACACCTCTGAAGAAGTCATAGCAGAGGTCCATGTGGAGGCATGGCAGCGGAAAAATCACCATCCCAGCCCCCTGAGGAAGATTTTCCGGATCTTCCAATCACCAAGAAGGCAAGAATGCAAAGGACAACAACCTCCTACAGTGACGAAGAAATTTTTTTGAAGGCTAACCCCTCCATTTATGAAAAAAGACGAGCAGACTATATATGCATACATCAGAAATACCAATTCAACGTCTTCTTGATCTCGTGGATTCATATTTTGCCTTTGGTATTATCTTTGGAGAGAATGAGAGGGGTTAACCCCTAATTACTCCCTTTTATACCCAATCGTGCTGCTATCGTGGAGAGTTTGCTCAAATCGAGGCCATAAATCGCAGGAGATCTTAACAGAACGGCATTATCGTGAGAGATCTTAACAGAACGTGACAGAACGTGATAGCATATCGTGATGATCGTAACAGAACTAGAGCGTCGGCCTCTCACATCAAAGGTCCCTGGTTCGAGTCCTGTGATGAGCGGGTCCTGACTTTGGGATTTTTCCACACAATCGGCGCGAGTACTGGTTAAGTATCCAGGAAGCAGACATCGAGAGTGATTAATATAAGCTTAAAGCTTGTTTCGCAATCGATTTAAAATAAATAAGTTTAAACTAACAGAACTTAAGAGAACGTAATGAAAATCGTGGCAGATCTTGACCAGAATCGTAACAAAACATAACAGATCGTAACAAAACGTAACAGATCGTAACAAAACGTACTTAGAGCGCAGGAAAGCGTAGCAAAACGTAGAAACAGAAAAACTGAAACAATAAATCGTCGAGCTCCACGATGTTTTTGCATCGTGGACATCGTGGTCTAAGTGTAAACGTAGCATAAACGGAGCACGTGCTCTCTATGCTCACTTGCTCCGTTCTCAAAACTTTAGATGTCAAATTATAATTACTGCATTTGTGCACTTAGAGATTATACTTAACTTATTAGTAGTTGTGAATATTATGCTCGGGTATTATTTTCCATTTATGTCACAAAAGTGCGATCTAGCCATAAGGATTTGTAGCTTTAGGGAAAGGATCGCATCTTTGTGTGTGTGTTTATGGAATACATATCATACGATTACTCTGGTTCACCTATTGAAAAAGACTTTCATTAAATACTTCGTTTTACGATGTATAAGTTCTAATTGTACTCTAAGCTTCACATCTCCTAATCGTTGTGAAGGAAGTCAAATTGTTATAGAAGGTTGGTCGGTATTCATTTTTTTTCCATCCACCGATGCTTGCTATGCAATACAGCAAATGTGTTAAGTTCTAAATTCGAAACTCATATTCGAGTCTTATGATCTCTTTAGTTTACATGTATTATATCGAGTACTAAACACTATAAACAACATAACATAATCCAACTTATAATATACCATGCCAGACCACATCCATGTATTGTCCTTAAACTGTCAAGGTTTGCGCGATAAAAAAAAAGAGATCCAGATTAAAGCACTACATAAAACAACAAAAGGCTGATATCTTATTCCTACAAGAGACTCATTTTACTCCCGATTTGATGCAATCAATATCTCTTGAACTAAACGACTGGGAAATAATAAATTCATACGGTAGTAATTTAAGTAAAGGATGCACAGTTCTTCTCAGCAAAAACTTAGCCTTTGAAATAATCGATTCAGTTATAGACGCAAATGGCCGCTATATTATATTAAATTTAACACTGGAATGTATCACGTATACATTAATGAACATATATGCATGTAATGATTTCAATGACAGAAATAAATTCTTCGCAATGCTAAACTTATTGATTGATAAAAACGCAAAAGGATTATTAATACTAGGTGGAGATATGAATGACACTCTATCAAGCAATGACAGAGTGTCAAGACATAAAAGTACACAAACATGTAGGACAGTAAAATCCCTAACTGCCCTAATACAAAACAAACACCTGTGCGACATATGGAGAGAAATATACACAGACAAACAACAGTTTACTTGGAAAAGAACATGGAATTCCGAAAAAAGTAGAATTGATTTTTGGCTAATTGATAAGTCCATAATTTCAACTATACTCCATACTGATATTCTACCTGCATGCATTAAATACACAGATCACTTAGCAATATCATTGAAAATAGCTAAACAATCTCAACGAGGACCAGGTTACTGGAAATTCAACAATTCGTTATTACATGATCTAGAATACATCGCACTTATATCTAATTTAATAAATAGATTCTTACTTAATCAAAGCAATCTGGAAATTCAAGTTCTTTGGGAGCTTTTAAAAATAGAAATTAAAGAAAACTCTATAGCATACGGTAAAATCAAAAGTAAAGTTAAACAAAATTTAATAAACATTCTTGAAACGGAATACAGACAGTTAAATGACATTAAACACAACGAAATAAGATTGCAAGAAATCGAAACGGAACTAAATGACCTTTACTTAGCAAAAGCAGAAGGTGCAAAAATCCGATCGAGAGTTCAATACATAGAACAAGGTGAAAAGAATACAAAATACTTTCTTAACCTAGAAAAATCAAGGCAAAAAAGGAAAACATTAAACAAAATTGATGTAAATGGTAAAGAAATCACAAACACTGTCGACATTCTCCAAGAAGAAGTAAAATTCTACAAAAAACTATATAGTTCTGATAACACAGATCCTGCTCTTATAAAAGATTATATATCGCAAACACAAAGCGAAGCTAAACTTTCAAGTTACGACGCAGATTTCTGCGAAGGTCTTTTAAGTCTGTCAGAATGCAAAATCGCTTTAAAAGGAATGAAATCTAATAAAAGTCCTGGTTCAGATGGCTTAACAGTTGAATGTTATTCTCATTTTTGGAATATAATAGGTCCTCTTCTGACTAGTGTATTAAATGAGGGTTATACAAAATCAGAATTAACATATACCCAAAGAACTAGTATTTTATCACTTATTCATAAAAAAGGATGTCCAACAAATCTTGAAAATTGGCGACCTATATCATTATTAAACGTGGATTACAAGATAGCGGCTAGAGTTTTAGCCAATAGGTTACAAAAAATTATTCATAAAATAATTAACAAGGACCAACAAGGTTACATAAAGAACAGATTTATAGGCTACACTATTAGACAGATACAGGATATAATAGAATACGCCGAATTGTTACAAATAAACGGGGCAATTGTCTTTTTAGATTTTAGAAAGGCCTTTGATACTCTAGAATGGTCGTTTTTATTTGAATCGTTGCATTACTTTGGTTTTAAAAATGAATTCATCCGATGGGTCAAAACACTTTACTCAAATTGCCAAACCTGTATAATAAATAACGGCTGGAAATCAAAAACGTTCAAATCACAGAGGGGCGTCCGTCAGGGATGTCCGGCGTCATCTCTATTATACATAATTGCAGCAGAAATAATGGCACTCCGAATACGTAATTCCAAAAACATAACAGGCATAACAATCCAACACAATCAAAATGATATACGTATATCACAGCTAGCGGATGATACCACTTTATTTTTAAAACGCACAATTGACGTCGAAAACGCACTTGAAATAGTAAATATATTCGGAAAGCATTCTGGACTCAAACTAAATACCAATAAAACAGAGGCTATGTGGATTGGAAAACAAAAGGCAAATACAGAAAAGCCAGGAAATGTTTCAAGTCCAATTAAAGCCATTGGTATTTATTTTGGAACAAATCCTAAAGATTGTAATCTTCTGAATTGGAACAATAAAATAGAACAATGTAAAATCATTATTGAAAATTGGACTAAACGCAAATTAACAATTTACGGTAAAATCCAGGTTATAAACAGCATCATTATTCCAAAGTTCACATTTTTATTTCACTCATTAATCGTAACTGAACCAATTATAAAATAAATCAATACAATGATATTTAAGTTTTTATGGAATAACAAAAAAGATAAAATCAAAAGATCTGTTATCACAGGTCCAAAGCCGAAAGGCGGGCTTAAGCTAATTCAACTTGATTCTTACATCACTTCAATAAAGTTAAAATGGGTTAAGTCGCTTACAGAAGAACAAAATGCTAACGCCCACTGGCAAATTATTCCCAGATACTTTTTAAATAGATACGGAAAGAATTATTTGGTATTTAGTATGAACATAGACTCAATAAAAAGCCTAGATACAGTCAAATTGAGTGAATTTTACAGAAATATCCTCGAACTATGGATTAAAACAACAAATTACGTTCAAGGAAATACAAAAACGTTCTATGATATAAGAAAACAAGTAATCTGGGGCAATAGATACATAAAACTTGGCAAAAAATGTTTATTTTTTAAAAATTGGATCAATAGTAACATACTATTCATAAATGATCTCATAGACGAAAATGGCATATTCTGTGTCAAAACAATATACGCTAAAATAAAGATAAAAACTAACTGGATAGCTGAAATAAATTCGTTAAAACTTTGCATACCAAAAACCTGGTTAAATATTATTAAAACTAAAGCGTCCGTTAAAACAAAGGTCAAAACCAAACTCGACCTTAACATTTTCGATAAACCCTTGACTTGTTATAGTAATAAACATGTTTATACATCTCTAATAAATAAACAGCTCAGTGTACCTTATGTACACGATAACTGGGATAAATTATTCAAACAAAAGACTGACTGGTCATTAATATATAATTTCAATGACACTTTGTATGACAGTGGAATTAAACAATTCAAGTACAAGTTAATACACAAAATCATCCCGTCGAAAGAAGTGCGTTTCAAATGGAAAATGTCTTCTTCTCCTTGTTGCAACATCTGTAATCTAACAGAATCTTACGAACACTTATTTATAAGATGTCCGATAGTAACAGCAAATTGGTTAAAATTACACAATTTGCTCCTTTCGTGTGGAATAGACAAAAACTTATGCTCTATGCAAACAGTGGTAATGGGATATAAGCTATCCCAATCCAACTATTATTATCTTAATGTCATACTCTCTTTATATTGTTTCTGCATATATAAAGCATATTTCCTTAGCGATAGCAGAACAAAATCGTATGACATATATAGACTTTTTAAACAAGAATTTAACTATCTTTGGAAAGTAACCGAAAAAAAATCTACGAACGACTATTTCCTCACCAGGTTTCACGACAACCTTTTATCGTGCAGTAAAACCCTAACATCCCCAACTCCAAAATATAACATCGGTTTAGTGTAGTAATAAAACACTCACTCACTCACTCACTCAATCAATCAACACTCAGACATTCACTCACTCATTCATAACTTACTCACTTATATACCCACTCGAATTGATTCACCCACGAGCTTTTATTTATATTATTTTAAGCTCGCTCAATACATCATATGCAAAGTTTACATTGTATATTGCTCATTATATCCTTCTATAGGTCTTTCGATTTCCTCCCACTAGATTGATAGAATAGTGAGACATAATACTAATTAAACTCTATCTCTCTCTCTCTCTCTCTCTGGCTTTTTTATTATAAATGTACTACATAAAATGTTGAAAATATTGTTTAAACAAAAATAAAAAAATAAAATATTTAAAAAAAAAAAAAAAAAAAAAAAAAAAAGGTTTGTAATAACAGGATAAGACATACGTATTTTGTATCTTGTTGTTTCTTAAATCAGTTTATACAATTAATTGATTCATAAAGGTTGGTTTTGTTTTTTTCTTAAAAAATATTACAGAGTTTTTCTTTACAATTATAATGTTGGTTGCTCCCTATTCGATTACGCAACCCCATGGTACAAAATTGAAATCTATTCAATACTGACACCGCTTTATGACACCTTCTTCTTGTGTTGCTGTTGTTTCTTTACACCAAGTGTTCATGTGAACTTTCAGCACTTTGAGTACTTTGATTAAATTTCTTACGCACGTAAAAGGACCCGAAATTATATATTAGATGCTGGCTGATTTGGTGTTTTCCTATCGGATTTTCTTTGAAAAACTGGAACTTCTGAACAATTGGACGTTGATACAGAATAGAACTTCGTAACAATTGGACGCTAATGTCTGATGCAGCGTGTTATGCGTTGCAAAAGAGAACTCACTGTGAGTAGTTTCGCCTTTTAACCCTTTCCCACCTGCAGACGTAATAGCAGCAGACGACTTTTGAAAAAATTATGACAAAAGAAGAAATTGCTCAAAACAAGCAATTTTCCTTTTGCCACAATGTTTTCAACTTGTTTTCAGTAATTATACCTTTTCAAAGTCGTCTGCTGCGGATTTGTTGTATGTGGGAAAGGGTTAAACTGTGTAACAAAGGTCGTCCATAGAAGGTAGTGGTCAACATGGTATCATTAGCGTTAGGGTTAGATTGAATTCCAAACCAACTTATCTACACATGTTAAACAATTGTGTTAGACACATATAGAATTAAACATTTTCGCTGATAAAGACAACATTTGATGCCCACGCTTTGGTTGTCATTTGAAAAGAATACGTTGTCGCTCTTGCGTTTATAAAGCAAACTACCATGAAATATATCAGGCTGGTTAACCCTTTCCCTCATACGACAATTATGCAGCAGACGACTTTGGATATATTTTGTCAAAAAATAGAAAATCCTAATAATTGAATTGATATCCTATGAATAAAAGTGGAAAACATTGTTTCAAAAGGAGAAATTGCTCGTTTTGACCAATTTCTTCTTTTGTCACTAGGTTTTCAAAAAGCCGTCTGCTGAAGATGCGTCAGAAAGCGTATATATGAGGGTAACCGTTAATCGTTACTTAGTCCTTGCTGTAAGACGTTCATTAGTGACTATTCAAGGTTTTGGTCCCACGCCAGACTAAATTGGCCATTCATGCATTTCCCTCCTACTTCGTCATCTCTTTAACCTTCATCCAGTTTTACAATAGTGTTATTACATTAAGCTAAGTCGCACGAAATTCGACGTTCTGGTATTGAAGAGTGGAGGAGACGCTGTCTCTCGAGGATCGCTCCCTCTCTCCACTTTGCCATCAAACATCATGGGAATCTCTACGGAACGATTGTGATAATAACATTGTATCGCAATTGCCATTTATCTCAATACATTAGAAGGTTCTAAACAGAGAAAAGTCTTGAAATAGGGCTTTTTAAAGGATAACGAATTGTATGTTGAACACATTTATACATCGTTTGTTATTTCATGTTGTAATTAATATGTTTATGTTTGGTTGTATGTTTGTTTATATAGTGTTTTACGCAGTATTTAAGACATACTCGGCATCGCGGTTTCTTTGATTAATTACCAGTACTGCTGGTAAGCTCCTGACACATGTGCATCAGTCGTCCAAGGTACGAATCCTGGTCCACCACTTCCGATGAGGACGTTCTATCCACTACACCATCGAGGCGGTAAATAATATGAGCCGTTATGCACGAAAACCAACATTGTGGACTCTGCGTAAAGTATCGACCGCGATCAACCTAAGCATGCCGCACAGGCTAAACCGGACAGACACAGATCAGACTGCGTAGTCCGCGCAGTCTAATCCGGGCCGACCCTTCCGTCTTCGGGGTATATATGTATTAAATACTGAGGTTGACATGTACGGACTTTGCCGCAAGAGCCTTTACTTTTCGGCTACATTTAGATGTAAACAATAAAGACTGAGGTTAGCATGTACTGACAGACTCGCTAGAGCCTTTACTATTCGACTACATTCAGATGTAAATAGTAAATACTGAGTTTGGCATGTACTGACATACTCACTAGAGCCTTTACTATTCGGCTATATTGAGATGTAAATAGGAAAGACTGGGGTTGGCATGTACTGACAGACTCACTAGAACCTTTACTATTCGGCTACATTTAGATGTAAATAGGAAAGACTGGGGTTGGCATGTACTGACAGACTCGCTAGAGCCTTTACTATTCGACTACATTCAGATGTAAATAGTAAAGAATGAGGTTAGCATGTACTGACAGACTCACTAGAGCCTTTAGTAGTCGGCTATATTTAGATGTAAATAGTTAAGACAGAGTTAAGCATGTACTGACAGACTCACTAGAGCCTTTACTATTCCGCTATATTTAGATGTAAATAGTAAAGACTGAGGTTAGCATGTACTGACAGACTCGCTAGAGCCTTTACTATTCGACTACATTCAGATGTAAATAGTAAAGACTGAGTTTGGCATGTACTGACAGACTCACTAGAGCCTTTACTATTCGGCTATATTTAGATGTAAATAGTAAAGACTGAGGTTAGCATGTACTGACAGACTCACTAGAGCCTTTACTATTCGACTACATTCAGATGTAAATAGTAAATACTGAATTTGGCATGTACTGACATACTCACTAGAGCCTTTACTATTCGGCTATATTTAGATGTAAATAGTAAAGACTGAGGTTAGCATGTACTGACAGACTCGCTAGAGCCTTTACTATTCGACTACATTCAGATGTAAATAGTAAAGACTGAGGTTAGCATGTACTGACAGACTCACTAGAGCCTTTAGTAGTCGACTATATTTAGATGTAAATAGTTAAGACTGAGTTTAGCATGTACTGACAGACTCACTAGAGCCTTTACTAGTCGGCTATATTTAGATGTAAATAGTAAAGACTGAGGTTAGCATGTACTGACAGACTCACTAGAGCCTTTACTATTCGGCTACATTTAGATGTAAATAGGAAAGACTGAGGTTGGCATGTACTGACAGACTCACTACAGCCTTTACTATTCGACTACATTTAGATGTAAATAGGAAAGACTGAGGTTGGCATGTACTGACAGACTCACTAGAGCCTTTACTATTCGGCTACATTTAGATGTAAATAGGAAAGACTGAGGTTGGCATGTACTGACAGACTCACTAGAGCCTTTACTATTCGGCTACATTTAGATGTAAATAGTAAAGACTGAGGTTAGCATGTACTGACAGACTCACTAGAGCCTTTACTATTCGACTACATTCAGATGTAAATAGTAAAGACGGAGTTTAGCATGTGCTGACAGACTCACTAGAGCCTTTACTATTCGGCTATATGTAGATGTAAATAGTTAAGACTGAGGTAAGCATGTACTGACAGACTCGCTAGAGCCTTTACTATTCGACTACATTCAGATGTAAATAGTAAAGACTGAGGTTGGCATGCACTGACAGACTCACTAGAGCCTTTACTATTCGGCTACATTCAGATGTAAATAGTAAGGACTGAGGTTGGCATGTACTGACAGACTCACTAGAGCCTTTATTATTCAGCTATATTTAGATGTAAATAGTAAAGACTGAGATTGGCATGTACTGACAGACTCACTAGAGCCTTTACTGTTCGACTACATTCAGATGTAAATAGTAAAGACTGATATTGGCATGTACTGACAGACTCACTAGAGCCTTTACTATTCGGCTACATTTAGATGTAACTAGTAAAGACTGGGGTTGGCATGTACTGACAGACTCACTAGGGCCTTTACTATTCGACTACATTCAGATGTAAATAGTAAAGACTGAGGTTAGCATGTACTGGCAGAATCACTAGAGCCTTTACTATTCGGCTACATTTAGATGTAAATAGGAAAGACTGGGGTTGGCATGTACTGACAGACTCACTAGAACCTTTACTATTCGGCTACATTTAGATGTAAATAGGAAAGACTGGGGTTGGCATGTACTGACAGACTCGCTAGAGCCTTTACTATTCGACTACATTCAGATATAAATAGTAAAGAATGAGGTTAGCATGTACTGACAGACTCACTAGAGCCTTTAGTAGTCGGCTATATTTAGATGTAAATAGTTAAGACAGAGTTTAGCATGTACTGACAGACTCACTAGAGCCTTTACTATTCGGCTATATTTAGATGTAAATAGTAAAGACTGAGGTTAGCATGTACTGACAGACTCAATAGAGCCTTTACTATTCGGCTACATTTAGATGTAAATAGGAAAGACTGAGGTTGGCATGTACTGACAGACTCACTTGAGCCTTTACTATTCGACTACATTTAGATGTAAATAGGAAAGACCGAGGTTGGCATGTACTGACAGACTCACTAGAGCCTTTACTATTCGGCTACATTTAGATGTAAATAGGAAAGACTGAGGTTGGCATGTACTGACAGACTCACTAGAGCCTGTACTATTCGGCTACATTTAGATGTAAATAGTAAAGACTGAGGTTAGCATGTACTGACAGACTCACTAGAGCCTTTACTATTCGACTACATTCAGATGTAAATAGGAAAGACTGAGTTTAGCATGTACTGACAGACTCACTAGAGCCTTTACTATTCGGCTATATGTAGATGTAAATAGTTAAGACTGAGGTAAGCATGTACTGACACTCGCTAGAGCCTTTACTATTCGACTACATTCAGATGTAAATAGTAAAGACTGAGGTTGGCATGCACTGACAGACTCACTAGAGCCTTTAATATTCGGCTACATTCAGATGTAAATAGTAAGGACTGAGGTTGGCATGTACTGACAGACTCACTAGAGCCTTTATTATTCAGCTATATTTAGATGTAAATAGTAAAGACTGAGATTGGCATGTACTGACATACTCACTGGAGCCTTTACTGTTCGACTACATTTAGATGTAACTAGTAAAGACTGGGGTTGGCATGTACTGACAGACTCACTAGGGCCTTTACTATTCGACTACATTCAGATGTAAATAGTAAAGACTGGGGTTGGCATGTACTGACAGATTCTCTAGAGCCTTTACTATTCGACTACATTCAGATGTAAATAGTAAAGACTGAGGTTAGCATGTACTGACAGACTCACTAAAGCCTTTACTATTCGGCTACATTTAGATGTAAATAGGAAAGACTGGGGTTGGCATGTACTGACAGACTCACTAGAACCTTTACTATTCGGCTACATTTAGATGTAAATATGAAAGACTGGGGTTGGCATGTACTGACAGATTCTCTAGAGCCTTTACTATTCGACTACATTCAGATGTAAATAGTAAAGACTGAGGTTAGCATGTACTGACAGACTCGCTAGAACCTTTACTATTCGACTACATTCAGATGTAAATAGTAAGGACTGAGGTTGGCATGTACTGACATACTCACTAGAGCCTTTACTATTCGGCTACATTAAGATGTAAATAGGAAAGACTGAGGTTAGTATGTACTGACAGACTCACTAGAACCTTTACTATTCGACTACATTCAGATGTACATAGACTGAGGTTAGTATGTACTGACAGACTCACTAGAGCCTTTACTATTCGGCTACATTTAGATGTAAATAGTTAAGACTGAGGTTAGTATGTACTAACAGACTCACTAGAGCCTTCACTATTCGACTACATTTAGATATAAATAGTTAAGACTGAGGTTAGTATGTACTAACAGACTCACTAGAGCCTTTACTATTCGGCTACATTTAGATGTACATAGACTGAGGTTAGTATGTTCTGACAGACTCACTAGAGCCTTTACTATTCGGCTACATTTAGATGTAAATAGGAAAGACTGAGGTTGGCATGTACTGACAGACTCAATAGAACCTTTACTATTCGGCTATATTTAGATGTAAATAGGAAAGACTGGGGTTAGCATGTACTGACAGACTCAATAGAACCTTTACTATTCGGCTATATTTAGATGTAAATAGGAAAGACTGGGGTAAGCATGTACTGACAGACTCAATAAAACCTTTACTATTCGGCTATATTTAGATGTAAATAGGATAGACTGGGGTTAGCATGTACTGACAGACTCAATAGAACCTTTACTATTCGGCTATATTTAGATGTAAATAGGAAAGACTGGGGTTAGCATGTACTGACAGACTCAATGGAACCTTTACTATTCGACTACATTCAGATGTAAATAGTAAAGACTGAGGTTAGTATGTACTGACAGACTCACTAGAGCCTTTACTATTCGGCTACATTTAGATGTAATTAGGAAAGACTGGGGTTAGCATGTACTGACAGACTCAATTGAACCTTTACTATTCGGCTATATTTAGATGTAAATAGGAAAGACTGGGGTTAGCATGTACTGACAGACTCAATAGAACCTTTTCTATTCGGCTACATTTAGATGTAAATAGGAAAGACTGGGGTTAGCATGTACTGACAGACTCACTAGAACCTTTACTATTCGACTACATTTAGATGTAAATAGGAAAGACTGAGGCTAGTATGTACTGACAGACTCAATAGCACCTTTACTGTTCGACTACATTTAGATGTAAATAGGAAAGACTGAGGTTAGTATGTACTGACAGACTCAATAGAACCTTTACTATTCGACTACATTCAGGTGTAAATAGTAAAGACTGAGGTTAGTATGTACTGACAGACTCACTAGAGCCTTTACTATTCGGCTACATTCAGATGTAAATAGGAAAGACTGAGGTTAGTATGTACTGACAGACTCACTAGAGCCTTTTCTATTCGGCTACATTCAGATGTCAATAGTAAAGACTGAGGTTAGCATGTACTGATAGACTCACTAGAGCCTTTACTATTCGGCTACATTTAGATGTAAATAGGAAAGACTGAGGTTAGTATGTACTGACAGACTCAATAGAACCTTTACTATTCGGCTATATTTAGATGTAAATAGGAAAGACTGGGGTTAGCATGTACTGACAGACTTAATAGAACCTTTACTATTCGGCTATATTTAGATGTAAATAGGAAAGACTGGGGTTAGCATGTACTGACAGACTCAATAGAACCTTAACTATTCGGCCTACATTTAGATGTAAATAGGAAAGAATGGGGTTAGCATGTACTGACAGACTCACTAGAACCTTTACTATTCGACTACATTCAGATGTAAATAGGAAAGACTAAGGTTAGCATGAACTCACAGAGTCAATAGAACCTTTACTATTCGACTACATTCAGATGTTAATAGTAAAGACTGAGGTTAGTATGTAGTGACAGACTCACTTGAACCTTTACTATTCGACTACATTCAGATGTAAATAGGAAAGACTGAGGTTAGTATGTACTGACAGACTCACTAGAGCCTTTACTATTCGACTACATTCAGTTGTAAATGGGAAAGACTGGGGTTAGTATGTACTGACAGACTCACTAGAGCCTTTTCTATTCGGCTACATTCAGATGTAAATAGTAAAGACTGAGGTTAGCATGTAATGACAGACTCACTAGAGCCTTTACTATTCGGCTACATTTAGATGTAAATAGGAAAGACTGAGGTTAGTATGTACTGACAGACTCACTAGAGCCTTTACTATCGGCTACATTTAGATGTAAATAGGAAAGACTGAGGTTAGTATGTACTGAGAGACTCACTAGAGCCTTTTCTATTCGGCTACATTTAGATGTAAATAGTAAAGACTGAGGTTGGCATGTACTCACAGACTCACTAGAGCCTTTACTATTAGGCTACATTTAGATGTAAATAGGAAAGACTGAGGTTAGTATGTACTGACAGACTCACTAGAGCCTTTACTATTCGACTACATTTAGATGTAAATAGGAAAGACTGAGGTTAGTATGTACTGACATACTCACTAGAGCCTTTACTATTTGGCTACATTTAGATGTAAATAGGAAAGACTGAGGTTAGTATGTACTGACAAACTCAATAGAACCTTTACTATTCGACTACATTTAGATGTAAATAGTAAAGACTGAGATTAGTATGTACTGACAGACATACTAAAGCCTTTACTATTCGGCTACATTTAGATGTAAATAGGAAAGACTGAGGTTAGTATGTACTGACAGACTCACTAGAGCCTTTTCTATTCGGCTACATTCAGATGTAAATAGTAATGACTGAGGTTGGCATGTACTGACAGACTCACTAGAGCCTTTACTATTCGGCTACATTTAGATGTAAATAGGAAAGACTGAGGTTAGTATGTACTGACAGACTCACTAGAACCTTTACTATTCGACTACATTTAGATATAAATAGTTAAGACTGAGGTTAGTATGTACTAACAGACTCACTAGAGCCTTTACTATTCGGCTACATTTAGATGTACATAGACTCAGGTTAGTATGTACTGACAGACTCACTAGAGCCTTTACTATTCGGCTACATTTAGATGTAAATAGGAAAGACTGAGGTTAGTATGTACTAACAGACTCACTAGAGCCTTTACTATTCGGCTACATTTAGATGTAAATAGGAAAGACTGGGGTTGGCGTGTACCGACTGACTTACTAGAGCCTTTACTATTCGACTACATTTATATGTAAATAGGAAAGACTGGGGTTGGCGTGTACTGACAGACTCGCTAGAGCTTTTACTCATAATGAGCAATTGCTCCATTTGCCACAATAATTTCAACTCGTTTCAATTATCTTAATACCATTTATAGAGATTTTCTATGTTTTGTACTTGATGATTTCAAATCTGTCAGGTTAAACATCATTGAAATCAATGTGGCAAAAGGTGAAATTGCTGATAATGAGCAATATTTGCATTTGCCACAATAATTTCAACACTTTTCAATTATCATAGTATCATTTATAGAGATTTTTTATATTTTGTACTTGATAATTTCAAAGTCGTCTGCTGCAGATTTGCTTTATGTTGGAAATAGTTAAACCCTTGTCCACTTTCATGACTTACCGATATAAACCCAAAACAGATTTTCTGTGTGACTGCATTATTTAACAAAAATTATCATAACAGGGCGTGTGTTCAATACAAATAGTTGATTGCTTTGATACAAATTGAAATTTATCATAACCTCTTGTCCATTTATCTTTAGTAGTAGTCGTATATGTCACTGTTCATGATCAGTTTAACTCTAAATCATCTCATTCACTTAAAACACAGACCCTGCCAGGTTAAATATCCTACATAATACTTAAATCTTCAAATACCGATATCTGCATTACTAATTACAGAATAAATTGTTCTAATGTGTGTGGACTTTTTTTACTTCTTCAGGTGCAACGAAATATTGCGGCTTCTTTTTGATGCTTTGCGCCAACCATTTGTCTTGTATATACATAGTCATACGTTTTGTTATAGCATTCTATAATCACTGCTGCATATACAAATAACATATGGGAACATCGATCCGACTTAATAATATGTTGAAACCATTTTGCAAAATGGAATTACATATTTAGTGTACACTGACATAAAACTTAAACATGCGTTACAAAACTTTTTAAACTTTATGTATGTTGCAAGAGATTTGATTACCGACTCGTTTTTAGACGACATAAGTAAAATGAACCTGTTATACGAAATGGGATTACAGTTCTTAAGCGGTATATACTCATTTCTCAAACTCGCATAACATGTACATTGCATAACAAGATGATTTTCGTCTGTTATTGCCTGAGCGTCACATAACTTGCATAACATATCGGGATATAAAACATTATTTTGTATATACTTGTCAACTTGTAGAGAATGTGATCCGTTTTGTAAACAGGACATAGCACGCCTGAATTTTCTTTTAGAAATGATTTCTAGATAATATTCAAATGCGTACACCGACTTGTATTGTCTATAGTGACTTAATTTAAGAACTATCATCAATTTTGCTACGCCAAGTTTGTAAATACTGGTCTCGAGCCCTTGTTACAAAATAGTTTATAAATACATTCTCATTATTCACATGTTGGCACTCTCATACGTATCCGAAACCATTGTTTTTCAGACACGCTCGTAGCTGTGTTACGCAATTGATTTTTCCATAAGCGTCTTCATGTTTCAACATTATATAACACTGTTTTGGATATCTTGTATCCTCCATTTGTAGTAATTTGAACCAATACTTTCCCCACGTTTCATAGTTTTAATATGCAACGGATAGCTATCACAGTGATTTTTGACGTTATGACGTGACGAAATGATTCTGTCATCTTATATTACACACGTTTCATAATATAGAGTTTAATTAAGGATGTACTGAACTGAGGTTTTGAAATTAAAAAAAAAAAAATTTTTTTTTACTTTCTTATTAAATCTTCTTATTTTGTTGTCAATTAAAACCTGTTTAGTCATTATACCTTCAAAATTTAAAAAAAAGAGGATAAAATTTGCTTGAGATAAAGGGCCTATTTTTTTCATGAGCCTTCACTTTTTTCGTGAGACACTGTCCAGTTGCCGTGTTTGATTAAGAAATAAAACTGGGCAAAAAGAACATATGTCTATAAGAGGAATCCGCTGTGGTCGAGTGGTTAGCGTCGGGGATTTCGGTGTCCCGGGTTCGATCCCCAGTCGCGGCACTACGGTCATGGTGGAGTGCCCTTGGGCAAGGCACATTTTCTAGCCTAGTACTGGTTTGTTTACCCAGGGACCATGAATAATTAAATTGAATTGCGCGCTAAATGACCTTAGCTGTCGATGCGCCATAAAACAATATACATTCATTCCATGTATATAAATTTTAATCTAGAACTTGTATAGTATCATACTGTTTTGAAAAAATGTAGAAAATCTTGGAAAACTTTTTTACAACAAAAGTTTGATATTATGAAAAATCCACTTTTCAGTTCAGTACATCCTTAACATTGTTTTCATGATACGGGATTTAAATCCCAAGTGGAAGAGATTCTTGCGTTATAAAAACGAGTGCGCACGAGTTTTTATTTGCAAGAATCTCTTTCACGAGGGATTTAATTCTCAAATCATGAAAACAATGTTTATTAAACTATATATTATATTATTACTCGGCGATACTTTTTGTTTTTAAACTACAATACCCCTGTGCAGCTCATTTATTTTTAGCTCAGAAGCGAAGAGATCTGAATGACGTAATCTGCCAGTTTTGCAGTGACGTCACTACACGCACACCGACAAATGTGTACATTGATTGAAATAAATAAATTTTTGTGTCATGTCGATTCAATCTTTTATTTGCGGACTTTATGGTAGATTTCTATTTTTTTTTTTTAATGCTTATTCTTTTATTATTTTTATTTAATTATTTTTTAAAATAAGTAGTTCCGAAAATCCGGCTAGTGAGCTATATCGCAAACTAGGCGATATTACTCAGTAGACAAAAAGCATGTTATAGGTTTTCTCAAGTTGGAAAATTTATCATATATATCTATAGGTGCTACCTATTTAAGAAAAAAACGTAAGATGATTGTAAATAAAAATTAAAGAGCATACTTTGGCAATAAAAATTTATATTTAATTGACTATAGACGATATTAAATAATGTTAATCTCATGTTTTTTGCATGATCACAAAATGTTCGGAATTCGTTTTTTTGCTGTCGTCTATTATTACGAACAGAAAATATAAAAGTAAAGACTTTCAGAAAATCAATGAATAACAGTTATAATGAACGAGGTTTAAACATGACGACCAAGATGCTTAATCAATTATATTATGGTAAGGAAGAAAATGGTAACAGCCCTTTTATCTGGCAACTACCTTTTTCAACCAGTCAATATGACTGGAACAAATTATGAAAGGGGTCACATTTCTGCTTAACCCTTTCCCTAATATAGACGGTTTCAGACTTCTTTGCAGCAGACGAATTAGGAAAAGATTGGCGCCAAAGGTACAATTGCTCAATATGTGAAAGTTATTCTTTTTCAACAATATTTAATAATTATACGGGTAAACAAATCGACGGCGAAGCCGGCAATGTTTCCCGTCAATAGGTATTGTGTATGAACTTTGCAAAACTTTGCTATACCGTCTTTCCAAAAATTGTGTCCATAGTGGATTTATCGATGCAGTCACGATTCTGCTACGTTTTGATTGGATGAAAAGAAAATATCGAAAACAAAAAAAACTTCTAGAGGAAATAATTAAATATGATAATACGTACTCGATAAAGGATCGAGCACAATTAATTTTATGTGTGATAATTTCCGTTTAATAACACCCGTCGTCTATTTCTAAAACGAGTTCAAATAATAACTCATAAGGGTTTTTTGACTTTCCGGAAGTTACAAATTCAAATTCCTGTAATATGACGTCATAAAAATCATCAGGTTTAGCTTATATTTAACTTTAAAATATAGCTAAGATTTTACATCCATGAAAATATGATGACAGGTACAACAAATAATCAACTTGCCCTTCATAAAGTACTTCAAATAAAACGATTCCATAATTCACGGAACTACATTTGTGAAAAGCCAAACTAACGTTTCCTATAATTTCTGTCGTTTTCCTTTTAGTTAATTTAGTTTAAACTTATTTATTTTACATCGATTGTGAAACAAAAACAAACAAAAAATCCCAAAGTCAGGACCCGCTCATCACGGGACTCGAACCAGGGACCTTTGATACAAGAGGCCGACGCTCTACCTCTGCACCACTAATAGAATGACGTCATATTACAGGAATGGATTTATAACTTCCAGAATGTCAAAGGTCAAAAAACCCTTACGAGTTGTTTTTTGAACTCGTTTTAGAAATAGACGACGAGTGTTATTAAACGGAAATGATCACACATAAAATTACTTGTGCTCGTTCCTTACCGAGTACGTATTATCATATTTAATTATTTTCTCTAGAAGGTTTTTTTGTTTCGATATTTTCTTTTCATCCAATCAAAACGTAGCACTGTAGCAGAATCGTGACTGCATCAAAAAATCCATTCTGGACACAATTTTTGGAAAGACGGTATAACAAAATTTTGCAATGTTCATACACATTACCTATTGACGGGAAACATCGCCGGCTTTGCCGTCAATTTGTTTACCTGTATTAGATCGGATACAAGCCTTGTCATGTGATAAATGTTTAAACTTCAAGCTGGACCTGGTTTGTGTATTATATCGTGCATTTCACAGGTGCCAGTCTCGTTAAAATCTTAAAATAGCATTTGACTTTATATTGACAAGGTACATTTCCTATTCTACGATAAGGCAACATTTGGTTTTTATTTATTCGACATATTTTGCTGTATCAATTTATGACAAAGCGCTTTATACAGCATTTCAAATGCGTACAAGAAAGAAAAAGAAATTTCCTTTGTAAAAAAAGAGTAGTTTTGTGTTTTTATTAAAATATCTTTTACAGTTGTACCCGATTTTCATGTTAACTGAGTTCTTAATTGGATTCAGTCGGAGATAAAGATTTTCAGCGCGCGACACCTGAATACAGATTACTTACCGTGTGTTATAGCTGTAAAATAAGTCATATATGATTACCCTATGATAGCAGCGTATTAAAATTATATAACACTTTTTAGTTATGGAAAAATCATCTGATTTACGAGTTTTTACTCGGACCCCACATCACCTCAGTGATGTCCCCGAGCAGTAGTTTTACATTAAAAGCTATATCTCGCTTATAATTCCATTAAATCCATAATATAATTTGGTACATAGAATAGGAAATGTACCTTGTCAATATATAGTCAAATGATAATTCTAGATTTTAAACGAGACTGGCACCTGTGTTGCATTCTTGATATAAATGCTTTTTATGTTTTAAATATACACTAAAGAAGGTTTAGAATGGAAAAGATTATTCAAAGAAATTTTAAAAGGAATATAGAAGGAAGAAGAAAGGGAGCTATGATTTGACTGAATATTTCGTTCAGTCTCACTTTTCCAACTTTTTGATTTTTGGGTCAAATTTTTATTCTCACTTTACCAACCAATTTTGTGTTAACACCTCTGTCATACCTGTAAAAACAAGTGTGGAAAATGGACATCTCTGTCCACCTAGTAGATAAATAAAAGGGTAATTTGTATAAGAATAAAATCGAAAATGACGAAATTCATTTGTATTATTATCACATATATCATAAATATTAAATATCAAATATTGATTTAGTGGACACATTTTGAAACCAATGTGACCAAATATGAAATTATTCAGTGTATAAACATATATTAAAGTCAAATTTGTATACAGCTTCTATTCATTTAAGACAATTTAACATATATTTACATGACATGTCACTTTTCAAATAAACAATAAGCAAAGCGTTTGTGGAAGAAATATTGAAAATATATAATACAGAATAAAAAATAATAAAACAAACGGAAAAAAAAAAAAAAAAAAAAATGACAATCCAAAAATCAGTGAGGGTAGTCTAATCATATTCAGTTGTTAATGTCGTTAATTCTAGGTGTCCACCTCTGCAGCATAGTCCCTTTGAAAACGTTGTGGACACATTCTTCTTTTTCTACAAAGTTTGCAAATGTCTTGCTGTTAATGTATTTAACACTGAAAACAAAATTGCAATTATCTACACAATCATACAAAAAAGACATAAATCATATCAATTCAATTTAATCAACTGTGAAGCTGCATCAGCATATATATACAAATCAATATCACCAGATTCAAGCCTTTCTTTAAGAGTGGCTAACCGGCTGGCTGTCTATAACTCAGTACTTTCTCTTTGTTGGATGTTGACGTCCACCATTTTGAAACTGAAGCATCTTGATTTCATTCATTTGTTGTTATTTCTTGAACATTTCTAAATATATATGTGGATGAGACTGATTCACTTTATTGTTTATCTTGCGGTGACAATACTCAATGTGATTGGTTGTGCAAGGACCGCCATTGCCGTAATGGTTCCAAAGGTACTTGTTCCCTTCGATCCACTGTTCTGTCACATAGTCTTTTTAAAGTTGCTATTTGTTGGGAGTCATATTCACTATTTTCTATAGCCACATGTCTTCTACCTGGCATAACGGAACAATGTGTAACACAGCAGCTCTTCTTACTAACGTTTTTTACGTCGTCTTTCTCTTGACCAAACCAAGATACTGGACCTTTCTCCATATAAATCACTGAGATAGCATGCACTGGACATGAGTCCAGTATCATTCCATGAACAAATATCTAAATAGACATATTAACAAAAATATAAGTAGTTAACATGAAACCAATTGGTAGAATACAAAATCAACAATACAGGTAGACCAATAAGACCCGTTAATTTAACAGCATTATAGCTATCTACACCATTTGTGTAACTTTCAAAGTGATAGCTCGATTAATAACTATTGTAGTTATCAGACCGACCCTGTCTAGTAACCTGATCATAATCACCATGACTGCTATTGTTAAAATAGTGTTGATGTTGATGAATTTCCTAAGTCTAATTGCCCAAGGTTCAAATATTATACTAATAATTGGTGTATAATAGTAAATTAGAAGAGCTGAAAATTTAAAAAAAATAAAAAACTATTGCCCCTGGCTAATTCACATATGTTCATCTAGTCTCACTTTGCCAACTTGATTTCACCCCCAAAATCTTACCTGAAAATTAAAAGTTGGCAAAGTGAGACTAGGTCAATATTTGTGAATTAGCCAGGAACAATATATATATTTTTTTAATTTTCAGATCTCTTTATATAATAGTTTCCACCAATTGAATATCTTGAGATAAATGTGCAATAAAAAAACCACAAAACAATTAAAGATCCAGAACATTTCTCCATTTTTTTGTCATAATTGGTATTTGTACAAAGCAATTTCTTGTTCTAGTTTTATTCTTTTCTTTAACCTTATTCTAAACATGTTTAACGTAGGTATAGTATTTATTCGTTTCGTATTAAAGATATATTGTTTCATAAGAATAATGATATAATTAAAAATGTCATTATCCGCAACACCTTTAAGAGTTCCGAGACAAATGTCCTTTAATTGAAGAGTTAATTTGATAGATTTTGTATTAAATAACATTATTAATTTATTCCACATTATATGCGTATTTCTGCACTCCCAGAACAGGTGTTCTATGGTTTCCTCATAACTTGAACATAGCCTAGATGATTTATATTTGTAGGTATACAGTATCTTATTTGTAGGTATACAGTATCCTATTTGAAGGTATACAGTATCCTATTTCTAGGTATACAGTATCTTATTTCTAGGTATACAGTATCTTATTTCTAGGTATACAGTATCCTATTTGTAGGTATACAGTATCTTATTTGTAGGTATACAGTATCTTATTTGTAGGTATACAGTATCCTATTTGTAGGTATACAGTATATTATTTGTAGGTATACAGTATCTTATTTCTAGGTATACAGTATCCTATTTGTAGGTATACAGTATCTTATTTCTAGGTATACAGTATCTTATTTCTAGGTATACAGTATCCTATTTGTAGGTATACAGTATCTTATTTCTAGGTATACAGTATCTTATTTCTAGGTATACAGTATCCTATTTGTAGGTATACAGTATCTTATTTCTAGGTATACAGTATCTTATTTCTAGGTATACAGTATCCTATTTGTAGGTATACAGTATCTTATTTCTAGGTATACAGTATCCTATTTGTAGGTATACAGTATCCTATTTGTAGGTATACAGTATCTTATTTCTAGGTATACAGTATCTTATTTCTAGGTATACAGTATCCTATTTGTAGGTATACAGTATCTTATTTCTAGGTATACAGTATCCTATTTGTAGGTATACAGTATCTTATTTCTAGGTATACAGTATCTTATTTCTAGGTATACAGTATCTTATTTCTAGGTATACAGTATCCTATTTGTAGGTATACAGTATCTTATTTCTAGGTATACAGTATCTTATTTCTAGGTATACAGTATCCTATTTGTAGGTATACAGTATCCTATTTGTAGGTATACAGTATCCTATTTGTAGGTATACAGTATCTTATTTCTAGGTATACAGTATCTTATTTCTAGGTATACAGTATCCTATTTGTAGGTATACAGTATCTTATTTCTAGGTATACAGTATCTTATTTCTAGGTATACAGTATCCTATTTGTAGGTATACAGTATCCTATTTGTAGGTATACAGTATCTTATTTCTAGGTATACAGTATCTTATTTCTAGGTATACAGTATCCTATTTGTAGGTATACAGTATCTTATTTCTAGGTATACAGTATCTTATTTCTAGGTATACAGTATCCTATTTGTAGGTATACAGTATCCTATTTGTAGGTATACAGTATCCTATTTCTAGGTATACAGTATCCTATTTGTAGGTATACAGTATCTTATTTCTAGGTATACAGTATCTTATTTCTAGGTATACAGTATCCTATTTGTAGGTATACAGTATCTTATTTGTAGGTATACAGTATCCTATTTGTAGGTATACAGTATCTTATTTCTAGGTATAAAGTATCTTATTTGTAGGTATACAGTATCTTATTTCTAGGTATACAGTATCTTATTTGTAGGTATACAGTATCCTATTTGTAGGTATACAGTATCCTATTTGTAGGTATACAGTATCCTATTTGTAGGTATACAGTATCTTATTTCTAGGTATACAGTATCTTATTTCTAGGTATACAGTATCCTATTTGTAGGTATACAGTATCTTATTTCTAGGTATACAGTATCTTATTTCTAGGTATACAGTATCCTATTTGTAGGTATACAGTATCCTATTTCTAGGTATACAGTATCCTATTTGTAGGTATACAGTATCCTATTTCTAGGTATACAGTATCTTATTTCTAGGTATACAGTATCCTATTTGTAGGTATACAGTATCTTATTTCTAGGTATACAGTATCTTATTTGTAGGTATACAGTATCTTATTTCTAGGTATACAGTATCTTATTTGTAGGTATACAGTATCTTATTTCTAGGTATACAGTATCTTATTTGTAGGTATACAGTATCCTATTTGTAGGTATACAGTATCTCATTTGTAGGTATACAGTATCCTATTTGTAGGTATACAGTATCTTATTTGTAGGTACACAGTATCTTATTTGTAGGTATATTTCTATTTAAAAGTTTATATTGGAAACTTGTTTAAGTTGTATCCGACGTGTATTTGAATGCTATCGTATGATGAGTTGTCCAATTCACTGTTTCACAATATTTCTTCACATAAGGACAATTTTGACTTATTCGATAATTGCTTTTTTACCTCAATGATTGTGTTTACTAGCTGTGTATTTTCCTTCTTTGTTGGATTTTCATTTTGTATTGCAATTTCTTTTTTAAAGATATGTTTCGAATGATATTATAGTATTTTAAGAAATCTTTAGATTGTATATCATATAAATATTTTTAAAAAAGTTTGTCTGCGAAAATCAAAAAAATGCCCTAAAAGTGTAAGACCTCTATCGTACCAATCTTGATATAATAAGGTTCTCCCAATGCTTCTAATTTCTGAAGTAATTTATTTTTTTACATTATTTTGCGGTAATTTTTTACGTATTTTTCTCCATGAAAATAGAATGTCTGCCAAAAAAATATTTTCTGGATATATATTGTTTATCACATAAATACCCTTATTTTCAAGTTGAGAACAAATCACGGAACAACGATATCCAACATGTGTGATAACAAAAACACGTCATACACGCGACTACTGATGACGTCATTTTGACCTTTATCTTTATTATGTTTATTGTTAAGTTGTTAAATTATACACATTGAAAAATGCAATAATATCTTATTTTGAATAAATAACGAGTCTTAATTGTTTAAAACATTGTTGTTGTTTTTCCTTCTTATTCAAAAATGATGAGGACTACTTTTTTATGCGGTGAATCACAAGTTCTCATGAAGAATAGGTTATTCGGTCTTTGTTTAGATGTTGTCAATATTTTTCATTAAAACACACTGTTTAGGTGATAAAAAGAATCCATCACTCGTTTTTCTTTGGAGAAGATTTCTTAAATTCGTCTCGAAAAAGATAGTTATTAACCTCGCCAAGAGGCTCGGTTAATAACCGTCTTTTTCTAGACTCATTTAAGAAATCTTGATCTCCAAAGAAAACTCATGATGGATCCTATACTTATGTCTGTATATTTTAAATTGCATTCAAAGATATAAGGCTACCCCCATGTTTCTTGAATATCCTATCATAAAATAATTTACACACACCTTTATCTTTTTCATCTAAATAACGTGTTATCCAACTAGATTTTAATGAGTTAATAGGTATATATTTATGTCATTAACAATAAAATCAGGTGCATTTGGTAATTCTAAAAGTGGATATATGAGTTTGGGTAATGCAAATTGTTTAACAACTATTCCTTTTCCAAGTAGAGTAAGCTTTCTGTGGTACCATTGTTTTAAAACATTTTTAAATTTTTGCAATCTTAGAATTATTTCACGAAAGGATATTATTGTTTTCTCGCGGTGCGAAGTATAGCGAGAAAATGTTGTCTTAGCGACATGTGATTTGAATTGTGGGTATTTTGATTTTGCAAAGCAAACCAAAAACACGCCGATATGTCCCGTATGGTGCAGCATACAGACTTATCACATCAACAAATCCGCAGCCACAGGGGAATAGCCAACATAGCAGTCGAAAGCCGGGGGTTTGTTTCTAGTGTGGAAAGTCCGGACATTGGCAGTCAGACAGTAGAGCAAGAGGCAAAAATGTTCAGCCTCAAGAGAGATACACTTGTCAGATAAGTACAATTTTATATTGTTCCTTTTGTATGCCCAATAGTAAAGCTACTCTGGCTTCAGAAATATTAAGTATTGGGAAAATTAAAGTAACTCTGTACTAGAGGGTATAAGCTTCCTTTTAAACTATTATAACTAAATAACAAGTCTTCTTTAAATAATCCAGGTATAGTGAATAATGAGATAGAAAACGTTATTGAAAAGGGGTTGTTTAACAAGAGTTAAAGACATTCCCAAAGTGGTAAATCTATTGGCAGTATTGTTTATGAATCGAATAAGCCTCGTCTTGTTTTAGACTGTTGACATATAAATAAGCACTTATTTAAATACAAGGTAAAGTTTGAAGATCAGTGTTGCACGAGATCTGTCCAGTACAGGGTAGTACTTACACATTGAATATTCGAGCAGCATCGAACATCTTTCGGAAGTTCATAGATTCTCGATGGAATAAAATCACACTATATTGTCAACGTTCTTCTGTTCGGGATCTCGGTAGCAGAGGCGATATGTACCAAATACTTTCTTTTGTGGTAAAACGATGGAGGTTGCTGGGTCATAAGAAAGTCATGTTTTTTAGATGACGGTTTATGCGGTAGCAGTTCATATTTGCAATCATATGAACTGGAAATATCTGTTAAAGAAAGGACCTTGAAAAGTTAGAATTCCTTTTAGCAGACGACACATGTATTTGGTTAAATTAATAATTGTATGGTTAGGTTACTTAAGGAATACGAGTAACGTTTACTCTATCAGTCACAAAAGAAAGGATATATGGTTTTTAAATCAGCAATGGGTCTATTATTAAGAGGGTTTCAAAGGGAAAATATTTCATATACGCACGCGATCTCACGCGAGTAGTAGGACAACTGATTTCGATGAAATGTACGATTGGTCCGGTCGTTCGGCTTAGAACGCGCGCTATGTAAGTGTCTGAATCAGCAAGTAAGCTGGAATTCACCTGTGAGTGTTAGTGCTGAGGCACTGTCTGAGATATTGTTCTGGAAGTAACATGTCCGATCTATGAATAAGGCAGCTATTGTCTGTTGCTTAAAGGAGCAAGCTACTGTTATAGTTACCACTGTTTTGTTTTGAAGTTTACATACATAGTCAATTGGACATTCCATTTATAGGAAGTTGGTCTCTAGAGGAGAGCGTAAAAGCTCTACTAGGAGAGAACTAGAAGCTGTACATAGATATTTGTTATCTCACAGTGAAAGTCTGGAAGGACGTCATATTTAAGTTTTTAGTATTTTGAGTACATGTAGTAGAAAACCTTGTTTATAGGTAATAGCTAGGAGCGCCAATGATATATGTAGAAACAGTATTATTTATGTCGATTATGAATGAATTGCTAGAAGTGAAAGTCTGGAAGGACGTACTATTTTGGTAAACAGTGAAAATAAACAATGTTTTTAGTATTTTGAGTACTGGTAGTAGACATCCTTGTTTACAGATAATAGCTAGTAGCGCCAATGATATATGTAGAAACAGTAGTATTTCTGTCGATTATGGATGAATTCCTAGAAGCTCGAATTATGAGGCAGATTTACTAAGCAGATGTCACGATAGCGATGATTGGTCTGTTGTTGGCTGGTTGTTTAGGTATTTCGACAAGCCATGGGGCCCACGCACGATCGATATATTTGTTACTGATTACAAAAGTAACTGCACGGAGTTCAACAGAATAATCAACGGACGGCCTCCTAAATGTGGGATATTAGTAATACAAAATAATTGCTAATTGTTAATAAAACAGTTATTTATTTCAGGGTTATGTTTAGAGGACACTGTGAATGAGTTGGTAAATACGAGTTGTATACCAGCGCATCAATTCGGTAATGTACATAGATAGATTTTATTCTGGAAAAAGGGCAAATATGCCCAACATACCACAAACATATAGCACATTCATTTAAACAGTCAAATAGCGGACTAATGGTCAAATGGTCAAAATACGGGGAGAAAATGTTTGAAAAATAATATAGAAAACCCAAATAAGATTTTTTTTTCCCCCTTTGATTGACAAACGAATTAATATACTCTAATCAAAGATAATAAGTTAATAGAAATGAAATCATTAATGTAACAGTCATTTGAGAGAAGATATAACTCCCATAAAAATAATTTAGAAATCATTGCAGAAGGTGACGAAGTTGCTCAATGTCAGCAATTTCTCAATTTCTACATTGATTTCCTCTAAAGGCTGCAACTAAACCTCAGATACTCTACGTAATTATTGTTGTTCCTTATTTCAAAACCTTTGTAAACATGGCAGAACAACTAGTTTACTCAAAAAGTGACACGGCAAACAAAAACAATACATGCTGAACCTCGACAAGTGGAGGCGTGTTATTGTGTCGAAAGGTGGAATTCCTGTATCTTCGATACTCGTTTCATTATATCTCACAGAACAAATTGACAAACAGCGTTCATTCAATGTGAAATCTGTAAATGTATACAGTATTAAGTGAGCACATTATTTAACGGGACTTTCCGATCCAACGGAAAACAATTTTGTCAAAAGCTTGTTAGAATCGGTTAAAAGAACTTTATTGAAACCACTCAATAAAAAGGATCATATAGACGCGGATATTTAGAAGAAAGTTTGTTCCGAATATTCATGTTACACAGACGTACTAGTTGTTAGAGATTTGTTTTTATTGCTCGGTCCTGCCGGATTTTTAAGGTTTGACCGGATCAGTTCATTACGATGTAATGACGTGGCAATTCATGATGATTATTTCACATTATTTATTAGAAAAGGCATGACCGATCAGTATCGGTTCGGTAATACTGTTGTCATATGTAAAGGAGACTATGTAGTTTGTCCCTACAATATGTTAAAGCGTTGCATGTCAATTACTAGTTAGATTTTTACTGATCTCAATTATCTGTTAAGACCTTGTTATAGGTCTGGAAATATATGCAAATTGATTTCTAAAGATAAATCACTTAGTTACACTAGGGTTAAGGAGAGTTTGATAAGTAGATTGCGTTCCTTTGCAGGAGATTTGAACATTGGTTTGTATTCATTGAGAGCAGGACATTCAAGGGTTAACGATAGATGTTGATAAACGCACGGTCGGTGGAAGTCCGACAGTAAAGAAGATGGGTATGTCGCATATTTCTTAGTTAAAAAATCTTGAAGTGACAAAAACCTTAATTTGTAATCGCATCTCTATCTGTTATTACAGCTCTTTCTTTTAATGTCTATAAAGCCTGCCTGTTAAATGCTTACATTGTTGTTGACTTGTTGTTGTTGTTCACTTTTATAGGGGTATGAAAGAAGTATAGCTAAGACGAGTGTTTTCTCGCGGTGCGAAGTATAGCGAGTAAATGTTGTCTTAGCGACATGTGATTTGAATTGTGGGTATTTTGTGAACCCGCGCAGTTTGTGTAAGCAAATCATTCTCAGTCAGTCACGTACAGGCAAGACGTGTTTAATTTCAATTTCATTAATGAATTCTTTATTTCTGTATACATTACTTGGGTATGAAAGTCGTTTATGTTCAATATTTGAAATCTTTTGAGAGTTGAAAGGGACAATATTTATATTTGTTTAAGTCACCATGTTTCTCTAAATGTTTTACTGAGTACTTAAAGATTATGCATTGCATTAGTCTAGAGCAAAGTAATGTCTGGCGCTTCGCGGTATGGCATTTGACGTCCGGACACAGGTTTCCAGAGTTATTTCATGAAATAGGTGTTTTTATCTCTGGTTGTTCCTAGGCCAGTGGACCGCAATACATTAGCTCATACTGTTTATAGGTCTGCTCGATATATCAAGGTCAGGTTTATATATATAACTAATATTGTTTTAATATTTGATCAGAAGTATCTGTTAATTATTATTTGTATCGCAGTCCTGTACTTATAAAGCCTGCCTGGTAAATGCTTACATCGTTGTTGTTTTGTTGTTGTTGTTGTTCACTTTTATAGGGGTATGAAAGAAGTATAGCTAAGACTCAATTTGACGTTGTATCAGAGGAAGAATTAAGAAAATACGGCTAAAAAGTATAGAAAAGTGCAACGCCATTAATAAACCTAGATGGTTCACGTCGCTCTAAAACCATCTTTCGGGACTTTGCGATCAGCGAAGACCAAGAACAGCCTATGTCAATGCGCAATCTGACACTGATAATACGTGATCGCAATCTGCTCGTACCTACACGCAACATGGAAGACTCTCGAGACCGGTAATTTCAAAAGCTGACTACATAAGGGTGCAACTTGATCTGAATGGATATTACTGTTAAACTACCGAATGTCGGTTCTCTTAGGACCTGGCTCAAATGATGAGTTTCTTATTCAAATAATCCCATTAACTTTTCTTTACTGTATAATTTCGAATCTTCCGAGACCAAAAATAAATTCTAGACTGAATGGATGTTAACGGTTTCAGCGTGGGAACACAATATATCGTGCGATTCAATAAGTATCGGTCTTCGTGAGAAAAATCGAGTATGTGATAACTTGGCAGCATGGTGAAAATTTTAATTATCTCTAGTCTTCTTTAGTATTGGCAAACCTGCTTTAATAAAACGCTTGCAACTCGCGGATTCCATATACATCTGATTTGTGTATCTTTTTATACTGTCACTTAATAGTTGATCCAGTGACAGTCGCGCCGAGCGGTTTGGGGTCTTATTGATCTATGTCAAAAAATAGAAAATCTCTATAAATGAATGGATAACCTACGACTAAAAGTGGAAAACATTGTGACAAAAGGAGAAATTGCTGGTTTTGAGCAATTTCTTCTTTTGTCACTATGTTTTCAAAAAGCCGTTTGCTGCAGAGAGCGTCTATGAAGGCAATGGATGAACAACGTTATCTCGTGGACCGAAGTGTTCCATTTATAAAACGTTACAACAGTTTACAAAGTCTTGCTTGCTAATTTAGATATTTACTTGTGTTTGACGCCGTTTTCAACAAATTATGTTCATTTAAATATTTACTTGTATTTGACGCCGTTTTCATCAAACTACGTTCATTTAGTTATTTACTTATGTTTGACGCCGCTTTCATCAAGCTACGTTCATTTAGTTATTTACCTATGTTTGACGCCGTTTTCAACAAACTACGTTAATTTAGTTATTTACTTGTGTTTGACGCCGCTTTCATCAAACAACGTTCATTTAGTTATTTACTTATGTTTGACGCCGCTTTCAACAAACTACGTTCATTTAGTTATTTACTTATGTTTGACGCCGTTTTCAACAAACTACGTTAATTTAGTTATTTACTTGTGTTTGACGCCGCTTTCATCAAACTACGTTCATTTAGTTATTTACTTATGTTTGACGCCGCTTTCAACAAACTACGTTCATTTAGTTATTTACTTGTGTTTGACGCCGTTTTCAACAAACTACGTTAATTTAGTTATTTACTTGTGTTTGACGCCGCTTTCAACAAACTACGTTCATTTAGTTATTTACTTGTGTTTGACGCCGTTTTCAACAAACTACGATCATTTAGTTATTTACATGTGTTTGGCGCCGTTTTCAACAAACTACGTTCATTTAGTTGTTTACATGTGTTTGGCGCCGTTTTCAACAAACTACGTTCATTAAGTTGTTTACTTGTGTTTGACGCCGTTTTCAACAAACTACGTTCATTTAGTTATTTACATGTGTTTGGCGCCGTTTTCAACAAACTACGTTCATTTAGTTATTTACTGGTGTTTGGCGCCGTTTTCAACTAACTACGTTCATTTAGTTATTTACTTGTGTTTGGCGCCGTTTTCACCAAACTACGTTCATTTAGTTGTTTACTTTTGTTTGACGCCGCTTTCAACAAACTTCGTTCATTTAGTTATTTACTTGTGTTTGACGCCGTTTTCAACAAACTACGTTCATTTAGTTTATTTACCTCTGTTTGACAACGTTTTCAACAAACTACGTTCATTTAGTTATTTACTTGTGTTTGACGCCGTTTTCAACAAACTACGTTCATTTAGTTATTTACTTATGTTTGACGCCGTTTTCAACAAACTACGTTAATTTAGTTATTTACTTGTGTTTGACGCCGCTTTCAACAAACTACGTTCATTTAGGTATTTACTTGTGTTTGACTCCGTTTTCAACAAACTACGTTCATTAAGTTATTTACTTGTGTTTGACGCCGTTTTCAACAAACTACGTTCATTTAGATTTTTACTTGTGCTTGACGCCGTTTTCAACAAACTACGTTCATTTAGTTATTTACCTATGTTTGACGCCGTTTTCAACAAACTACGTTCATTTAGTTATTTACTTGTGTTTGACGCCGCTTTCATCAAACTACGTTCATTTAGTTATTTACTTATGTTTGACGCCGCTTTCAACAAACTATGTTCATTTAGTTATTTACTTGTGTTTGACGCCGTTTTCAATAAAATACGTTCATTTAGTTATTTACTTGTGCTTGACGCCGTTTTCAATAAACTACGTTAATTTAGTTATTTACTTATGTTTGCCGCCGTTTTCAACAAACTATGTTCATTTAGTTATTTACTTGTGTTTGACGCTGTTTTCAACAAACTACGTTTATTTAGTTATTTACTTGTGTTTGACGCCGTTTTTAACAAACTACGTTCATTTAGTTATTTACTTATGTTTGACGCCTATTTCAACAAACTACGTTCATTTAGATATTTACTTTTGTTTGACGCCGTTTTCAACAAACTACGTTCATTTAGTTATTTACTGGTGCTTGACGCCGTTTTCAACAAACTACGTTCATTTAGTTATTTACTTGTGCTTGACGCCGTTTTCAACAAACTATGTTCATTTAGTTATTTTCTTATGTTTGACGCCGTTTTCAACAAACTACGTTCATTTAGTTTATTTACTTGTGTTTGACGCCGTTTTAAACAAACTACGCTCATTTAGTTATTTACTTATGTTTGACGCCGTTTTCAACAAACTACGTTAATTTAGTTATTTACTTGTGTTTGACGCCGTTTTCAACAAACTACGTTCATTTAGATTTTTACTTGTGCTTGACGCCGTTTTCAACAAACTACGTTCATTTAGTTATTTACTTGTGTTTGACGCCGCTTTCAACATTATTTCAGTTATATCACGGCGACAGTTCACATATTAATGATCCCTGGATAAACAAACCAGTACTAAACTAGGAAATGTGCCTTGCCCAAGGGCCATCCACCATGAATGTGGACCGAGACTGAGAATCGAACCCGGGAAGCGACGTTGTCGAGATTGACAAAAGTGTTCCGCAATTAGTTGAATAGTATTCATATTATCAGTCTTGCGTTCAAAGAGCACTGAGATCGAACTGTGTTCGCGAATATCAATGAATACTAAACTTTACCGTTAAACTTGAAAACCAAATCGGTTTTCACGGAATAATTTTTAGAAATTCCTCGATTTCCTTAAACAGTTTTGGTTCCAGTGTCTATCGAACGCGGTGCTTGTATGAGGAAACGCGTGTAACACACGGACAATGTGAAATAAAACTTTGATACATGATTAAACATTAATATAAAGGTAAAATTATCTTACTTATGAATCTGTTTCCACATGTAAACGCATATCTGCAACAGAGGACGATGTGGCAAAAAGATAAATTGCTCATAAATAGCAATATTTTAAGTTGTATTCAATTATTTTACTTCCATTTGTAGAGATTTTCCCTATTTTTGCTTAGAAGTTTTCAAGGTCACCTGTTGCAGATTTGTTGTTTTTATGGGAAAAGGGTTAATGTTTTCCTTTGAGGGGAGCGGTTATTTATGACGTTGGTTAAAGTCTTTCTGAAATATAACCGTAAAGACGAAACATAAATCTGCCAAAATATGATAAATATAGTTAATGAACATAATGTGTTTTTAATGAAAGTGTATTAGTAATGAATGTTTGGTAATGGAATGTGCATTAACGCGTAACACGATACCATACACGCCTTCTTATCTGTGATGTGAAATATTGGCTTTCTTTTTCTTGGGTGTTACACTTCCCCACATCGGCAGCAGACGGATTTTGAAAAATATTGAAAATCTTTATCTTTGAAGATTATTTACGCCGCGTGGAAGCGCGGCGTCAGTATGGGATAGGTTTTAATTTTGTACCATGGGGTGACGTAATCGAAAAGGGAGCAACCAACATTATTATTGTTAAGAAAAACTCTGTTATATGTTTGAAAAGAACAACTTTTATGAATAAATAAATTGTATAAAATGATTTAAGAAACAGCAAGATACAAAATACGTATGTCTTCTACCGTTATTACAAAACTTTAGACACAAGTAATGGGTTTTAATAACTTTCCCCTAACTTCCTAGGCTACGCTTTTTTTTTATAGTTTGGCTACGACCCGATTCATCAAAGCTCAGAAAAGTTTCTGGCGATGTTTTTGCCTATTTACGATATTGAGATTTTTAAATAAATGGGTAATCTTTAAAACAAATCAATGATGATTCATTTTAATTACTACATATTACAGTATAAATCTAGAAACTGTAAAAACAACGTTAACCCAACTATGCAGTAGGCATGGCCGTAGCGTGACCCATTCTATTATTTGTAAATGCAGCATGTCATCGCTTGGCGATTTTGGTCATTCTTATTAAATAGACGACAAGGTGTCATCGGTTCCCATAGAGTAATTACGTTGTCTCTGCTTCCTTCCGTTATGAATACTTCGCTGTTTTCAGGTTACAATACACCAACAAAATCCAACTGGGAACTGATTTGACCAATTTCTTTTGTTTAATTTTTCAGTTTTCTACTGGCATGTTTAGAACGATTAAAGTGACATTACAAACAAACAAAACAGACTTAATAATTTTTTTTAATTACTTCGTATTTTTTGTTTATATACTCCCGTTTTTGCTATCATACTTCTGCTAAACTGGAAGGAGAATAGACTTCCATCTCTCCTTCCAAAGCTTGTGTAACACTTAACTTATAACTAGAGGCAATACACCTTAATATATGTTAATATTTAAGCACCTATGTGTTTTTTTATCTAACGGATCTAGTTAGAGGATTTAAAACAGTTTATTGGTAAACAAATTTGAGCAACTTCACATTGTATGACACATTAAAGTTGCAGTGAATGTTAAGCAAACCGTAAACCAAATGGTTTCAGGACTAAACTTGTCATTTCACGCAATCTGACTAAAGTACACGATCTGACCAAATGTAAGTAGCGTTAATAGGAGATTTCACGCTGAATATCACATAGATCGTAGCATATAAAACGTGTAATCCCTACATCAATATTGACCCTTTCTGCTCTTGGTAACCTTTTTATATAGGCTATGGTAGCCAGGTGAGCAATATAGGCACATATTGGCCTATTGTTAAAAATAAAGGGACATTTGGCCTTCTTGTTCGAAATATTTACATCCTGTCTGCTTGCACAGGTTATTTAAATGTACTGAACTGCATCTGCTTCCTTTAAGTCATGCTTCCAAATCATGCGCGGCGTCTTTGATGCTTTGCATCAAAATTCTTCTTGTTGTTAGAATAGAGTAGTAAACATTGCGACAAACGGTGAAAATGCCCTTTGTGAGACGTTCCTTCTTTCGTCGAAATGATCTAAAGTCGTCTGCTGCAGATACAATGTACTTAAAAATGTGTATGCATCTGCATGTTGGAAATGGTATTTGAAAAGACAACGTCATGATTTACTGGATGGTCTGGACAATTATTCTAAAATAATTAACCATACATTAATCGCCATGTTTTCAAAAGGCTATGTAAATACTTTGTATGTAACGTTATCGACAGCAAATATAGCCAAAACGTAAGGTAAAACACTCCTGATGGGCACGGTGATTCCCGTATCAAATCGTTGAAGATCGGTATCCATCGGAAATGGTCGATAAGTCGATGAACAACACCAAACGCGATCAATACCGACGTCATAGAATGTCGGACGGAATCGCCGAGTCTAGATACTGTTAATAAGTCCATACGACGTCATAAAATGACGAACGGAATCGCCGAGTCTAGATACTGTTAATAAGTCCATACGACGTCATAGAATATCGGACGGAATCGCCGAGTCTAGATACTGTTAATAAGTCCAACCGACGTCATAAAATGTCGGACGGAATCGCCGAGTCTAGATACTGTTAATAAGTCCAACCGACGTCATAGAATGTCGGACGGAATCGCCGAGTCTAGATACTGTTAATAAGTCCAACCGACGTCATAGAATGTCGGACGGAATCGCCGAGTCTAGATACTGTTAATAAGTCCAACCGACGTCATAGAATGTCGGACGGAATCGCCGAGTCTAGATACTGTTAATAAGTCCAACCGACGTCATAGAATGTCGGACGGAATCGCCGAGTCTAGATACTGTTAATAAGTCCAACCGACGTCATAGACTGTCGGACGGAATCGCCGAGTCTAGATACTGTTAATAAGTCCAACCGACGTCATAGAATGTCGGACGGAATCGCCGAGTCTAGATACTGTTAATAAGTCCATACGATGTCATAGAATGACGAACGGAATCGCCGAGTCTAGATACTGTTAATAAGTCCATACGACGTCATAGAATATCGGACGGAATCGCCGAGTCTAGATACTGTTAATAAGTCCAACCGACGTCATAAAATGTCGGACGGAATCGCCGAGTCTAGATACTGTTAATAAGTCCAACCGACGTCATAAAATGTCGGACGGAATCGCCGAGTCTAGATACTGTTAATAAGTCCAACCGACGTCATACTGAAATCAACGAGCCCACTATGTTAAATATGAACATCGCATTTTGTTTCAACAGTATTTCACATGTATAATGTCGAACGTAAAGTTATCTTTTATCTCTGTTTGGGTGTTTTACCAGGACTAAAGTAGGAAATCTGCTTTGCACAATGGCACTCCGTCAAGATCGCGGCTGACCGGGATCGAACGAAAGGCAAATCCCCAAAAAAACCAATGCTAACCATTCGGTCAAGGCGGAAATCTAGGACAATCTAAAGAAGTGAACTTGTGACCCAATAACAGAATAGAAGACGTGAACTATGAACATGAGAAACGCATCCTTTTGTCTATAAATACTCCAAATATCAGTCATCTGCTGCACATGAGTCAATGACAATTGGACAATGACAGTTAATTGACATAAGGCCTGCGGCCCATAACATATATAATAACTTCACAGTACATTGATATGTGATACATGTTTGGCATTTTTTCTCATATGATATTTTATTACAAGTGGCGTGGCTCCCTTTAGGCACTGTAGGCACGTGCCTACACATTTTTTCTCAAAATGCCCCAAAATGCAGCTGCGGCGATAGACATCGACCAGATCAGCCTGCACTGTCCGCGCAGACTGATCCGGGTCGATACTTAACGCAGAGTCCACAATGTTGATTTTCTCCCTACACATCGATTATTGCAAAGCTACGCCCCTGGTTATAAGAGTCGTCCGATAAAGATAATTTGTTCTTGTTCTTAAATCCTTATTTGACATTCCAACCCTATTTTGAGTACCCACAACATAGGATTTTGTCGAGTAATGAGAGAAATATTGTGGGAGAATATTGACCTGTTCATTCCCTCTTATCTAGTCATCTGTCGTCCGTATTGAAAACAGATGCTGGTTCTATAATGAAAGAGAATACGGTCGAACGTCCTCATGTTCTCTCCAACGAGTTTTTAAATCAACATAATGAGAAAATTGGTATTACCACTTCTCTGCAACTACCATCCAACTTGAAATTCCGGTACAGTTCATAAAGGTTTTGGTGAAGAAAAATACATGGACTTCGATTTTCTTTTATCTAAGTACCTATGTTGCCATGGTAACAGGCAAAACAAAAGGACTATATTTTGAGTAATTTTCAAGGTTTTAAGAAACTGGACTGATATTCAAAGGTTCTTTTGATTATATTTACGATTGTTATTGTCAGGGAACACTTTTTGGGAAGGTTGTCGACAGACATCTGTTCCAGAGTCAACAAACTACACAATACATAAACAGATTATCAGAGTTACTTCGTTCCTAATAACACAGGCAGCTCCGCCGAAACAAATAGTTCTAAGCAAAGTTACTTTCACGACAAACAGATGATGTGACTTAAAACGAGTGTGCAAACTACGCTTCATTGTCGAGAACGACTCTTATGTTGCTGCGGTATATAAAAAGGGACAAATTGTATTCTCCCCTTAATAAGCTTGTCGGTGTCCAAGATCATTGAGAGATGAATTGTTTCTTCATAATAGTGACAATGCGCCATAAGAAAAGGGGCAAGATGACAAAACATTATAAATTAATTTTTCTGAAAGTCAGATTTTAAGATAATTTAGCATAATTGTTGCTTCAGTGCTGCATCATAGTTCAAGCCATATTGATTGCTTGAAAAACATAGTCAGCAGGGGACATAAGAAAGGGGTAAAAACTATTAGCTTCAAACGACATCTCCTAAACCACTGGACCGATATCTACTTACCTTCACAGAAATGTTCCTTTTGTGGTCCTCTTTCAAATTATTCGAAGACGTAATGCCTTTTTAAAAAAGTCATTTACTGATAAGCTGTTTTATTAACAGTGACGACCATTTCTTGCAGTTTCATTCGATCCTTACTAAAACTTTAACCGATATTAGCTTCTACACATTGCCTATTAAACCATCATTCTGGCGATCGATTTAGGACCATCATGGTCCTCTTGTTGATTGTTAGTTGTGTTTGTTCTCGTATTTCAGTACATAATATGTTACACAGTCTGAACGTGTACTTAGAGAAATGTTAGTTGTCCTTGTTCATACAATGTGAACAAGGTTTGCTATTGCGATCACCTGGTGACCTGCGTCTGTCCACCCTTTACCTCTTTACCTTGTGTATGCATTGGAGGCTGCATCTTGATCAGAATGACTGCTGGATGAAATTTTGGTCGAGTTCGAATAGTTCAAATAGTGGTCACCTGGGGTTAAATAACTGTCACCAGGTCAAATCACAGAAAACTTTATGTATGCAATGAAGGATGCATTTTCATTGGATTCTCATGAAACCTGGTTACAATGATTGTCTTGATAACATATGTTAAATCTGAGTATGCAAACTAGGTCATCTGGCCAAATCATAGGAAAACCATGTGTATGCAAGGGTCTCTGCACTATTCGCTGGAAGTTTGATCAGAATATATGTTTTGATAAAATCTACGCGAATGTCGAATATGCATTATCTTGGGTTAAACACTAGGTCACCAAGTAAAATCATAAAATAACTTTATGTGTGCCAGAAAGGTGACAATTTACAACTAACTCAATGGACATTGTTCAGAATGTATTTGCATTGATGTGTAGGCAAAGTTCGAATCTCCGTCACCTTGGGTTAAATGAAGCTCAAATCAAGGAACGATGTTAACACTCTAAAGGCCACATTCATAACCCAATTATCATGGAAATTGGTCAGGCCACATTAATATCAGATATTGTCTCAATGATGTCTATGCCAAGTTCGAATCTTTATGCTTTTAGGTATAAATATTAGGTCACACAGTCAAGTTAAAAGAAAACCTTGTTAACAAAACGAAATTCAGTATCCAATCTTCATGCAATTTGGTCAGACTGTTTTTCCAAATGATTTCTAGGTCAGACTAGAAACTGGGTTACTCAAGTTCAAATACTAGGCCACTGGAACAAATTCAATGAAAACTTTGTTACGGGTCTGAAGTCAAATATAATACCCAATCGTTATGAAATTTGGTCAGAGTGATTGTGTGGATCACCTGAGATTAAAAACAAATTCAACAGATCAGTTCCACGGAAAACCTTATTGATACTATAGAAGTCACATTTTAAAAGCCGATGATCATGTAAATAAGTCTCAGAATTTGTTTGTCTTGTCAAGATCAAACAGAATTGTTTGTGCTTGCAGGTTGAATTGTAGTCACCTTTAATCAGATGCATGTCTCAGGTGCGCCATATCGCCCGTCTTGTTGACGCCGCGTGGGAGCGCGGCGTCAGTATGGGATAGGTTTTAATTTTGTACCATGGGGTGACGTAATCGAAAAGGGAGAAACCAATGTTATTATTGTTAAAAAAACCTCTGTTGTTTGATTGAAAAAAACAACCTTTATGAATCAATAAATTGTATTAACTGATTTAAGAAACAACAAGATACAAAATACGTTTGTCTTCTACCGTTATTACAAAACTTTATACACATTTAATTTGTATTTAATAACTTTTCCCCAACTGTCTAGGCTACGCTGTTTTTGATTGTTTGGTTTACGGCCCTGACCCAATTCATCAAAGCTCAGAGAAAAAGTTCACTTTTCCCAAACTTTCTAGGCTACGCGTTTTTAATTGTTTAGTTTACGGGCCCAAAATTCGCCGGATGTTTTTGCCTATTTATAAAAGTGTGTGAAGTTGGCAGAGCATTAGACGTTAGACATTAGACATTCAAAAAAAATATTCGAATGTCTAATTAGACGTTAGACATTCGATTAGACATTCGCTAATTTTGATTATCGAATGTCTAATTAGACATTAGACATTCAATTAGACGTTCAGAAAAATCGCAAATGTTAAATATCGAATGTCTAATTCGACATTAGACATTCAATTAGACATTCGCAAATTACAAGATCTATAACCCAAATTCGTCGGAGGTCATTGTACATTAAAAAAACGAATGTCTAATTGGTCAGTTAGACATTAGACATTCGATTAGACATTCGCAAATTAAGGGATTTAGGTACCAAATTCGTCGGAGGTCATTGTACATGCAAAAAACGAATGTCTAATTGGTCAGTTAGACATAAGACATTCGATTAGACATTCGCGAATTACGATATTTAGGTTCCAAATTCGTCGTAGGTCAACGTACAATCAAAAAACGAATGTCTAATTGGTCAGTTAGACATTAGACATTCGATTAGACATTCGCAAATTAAGAGATTTAGGTACCAAATTCGTCGGAGGTCATTGTACGTGCAACAAACGAATGTCTAATTGGTCAGTTAGACATTAGACATTCGATTAGACATTCGCAAATTACTATACTTATTCCTCGAAGGTCATTCTACATTCAAAAAACGAATGTCTAATTGGTCAGTTAGACATTAGACATTCGATTAGACATTCGCAAATTAAGAGATTTAGGTACCAAATTCCTCGGAGGTCATTCTACATTCAAAAAACGAATGTCTAATTGGTCAGTTAGACATTAGACATTCGATTAGACATTCGCAAATTAAGAGATTTAGGTACCAAATTCGTCGGAGGTCATTGTACGTGCAAAAAAAGAATGTCTAATTGGTCAGTTAGACATAAGACATTCGATTAGACATTCGCAAATTACTATACTTAGGTTCGAAATTCGTCAGAGATCATAGTACATTCAAAAAACGAATGTCTAATTGGTCAGTTAGACATTAGACATTCGATTAGACATTCGCAAATTACAAGATCTATAACCCAAATTCGTCGGAGGTCATTGTACATTAAAAAAACGAATGTCTAATTGGTCAGTTAGACATTAGACATTCGATTAGACATTCGCAAATTACTATACTTAGGTTCCAAATTCGTCAGAGATCATTATACATTCAAAAAACAAATGTCTAATTGGTCAGTTAGACATTAGACATTCGATTAGACATTCGCAAATTACAAGATCTATAACCCAAATTTGTCGGAGGTCATTGTACATTAAAAAACGAATGTCTAATTGGTCAGTTAGACATTAGACATTCGCAAATTACGAGATTTAAGTACGAAATTCGTCGGAGGTCATTGTACATCCAAAAAACGAATGTCTAATTGGTCAGTTAGACATTAGACATTCGATTAGACATTCGCAAATTAAGGGATTTAGGTACCAAATTCGTCGGAGGTCATTATACATGCAAAAAACGAATGTCTAATTGATCAGTTAGACATTAGACATTCGATTAGACATTCGCAAATTAAGAGATTTAGGTACCAAATTAATCAGAGATCAATGTACATTAAAAAAACGAATGTCTAATTGGTCAATTAGACATTAGACATTCGATTAGACATTCGCAAATTAAGAGATTTATGTACCAAATTCATCAGAGATCAATGTACATTAAAAAAACGAATGTCTAATTGATCAGTTAGACATTAGACATTCGATTAGACATTCGCAAATTAAGAGGTTTAGGTACGAAATTTGTCTGAGGTCATTGTACACGCAAAAAACGAATGTCTTATTGGTAAAATAATTATCTCGAACATACCGATGACTCGAACACATCGATATCTCGAATACATTGATAAAACGAATGTTTTTAACTTGAAAATTTATTGACAAATCGAACATATCGATATCTCGAAACTTTCGATATCTCGAACTTTCCAATATCTCGAACTTTCGATATCTCGAACTTTCCGATATCTCGATATTTTTTTTTTTTTTTTTTTTTTTTTTTTTTTTTTTTTTCTTTTTTTTTTTTTCTTCTCGATATCTCGAACTTTCCAATAACTTTTCGATTATCTTTAAAAAAAAAAATCTCGATATCTCGAACTTTATCGGAAAGTTCGAGATATCGACAAGTACGAGATATCGACAAGTTTGAGATACCGAAAATTTCGAGATATCGGAAAAAATATGAAAAAAAATTGGTAAGTTCGAGATATCGGAAAGTTCGAGATATCGAAACAAAAATATAATTTTCTTTTTCGAAAAGTTCGAGATATCGGAAAGTTCGAGATATCGAAAAAAAAAAAAAAAAAATATCAATATGTTCGAACATTTCGATTTCTCGATTATTTTTTTTGATATTTTTTTTTCTCGTTATCTCAGAAATTTGCGATATCGTATTTTTTGTTTATATACTTCCGTTTTTAACTCCACTGGCTGAAAGCCAGTCGAGCTTATGTCATGGGGAATCGTCCGTCCTGCGTTCGTGCGTGCGTGAGTGCGTCCGTGCGTGAGTGCGTACTTACGAGAGTAATCTTGTTGGATAGTGTTTTTTCGTAAACCCCAGCCACCACCCTTATAAGACACTTTGATAAGTGGTTTTTTTTTATACAATTGTGTTATGGGTATCTAATTAACATATTATTGCTATTTATTCCGTAAAGGGGGGATAATTACGGAATAAACCATGTGCTTGTTGGGTATACCCAACAAGAGAACATCAAAGGAAAACACCCAACAAACGCCTTTTGGACGTACGTGCGTGCATGCGTGCGTCCGTCCGTCCGTAAACGTTTTGCTTCAAACTGTTTCTCCTACCTAACCACTGGACCAATTAGGATGAAACTTCATAGGAAGTATCCTCTCAATGATCTCTCCTTAGTTCCTCAAACTGTTTGGGATCCATGCAAAATTCTGGTTTCCGAAAGAAAAAACAATGAAGACTTAAAAAATCTTCTTCTCCTCCGTAGGTATCAGGCCGATTTTCAAATAATTGTGTAGTAGTGAAGACTTAAAAAATCTTCTTCTCCTCCGTAGGTATCAGGCCGATTTTTAAATAATTGTGTAGAAATGTTGCTTGGGTGACCTTCTTTCAGATTTTTTCGAGCCAAGTTGATTGGTCGAAAACTATGGCCGCCAGAGGGCAGAGCTATTTTTGCCTTATAATATGGTTATAGTGAAAACTTAAAAAATCTTTTATATATATATATATGACCCTCTATCAGATTCCTTCAAGCCATGTTGATTGGTAAAAAACATGGCAACCAGGGCGCGGGGCTGTTTGAAGATTTAATTGGCAGTGGAGCGATACAGGCCCTCTTGGGCCTCTTGTTGTTATCATACTTCTGATAAACACGAAGGAGAATATACTTCACCCTCTCCTTCCAAAGCTTGTGTCACACTTAATTTATAACTAGAGACATTACATGTTAATATTTAAGCACCTATGTGATGTTTTTTTTTATCTCATTGATCTAGTTAGAGCAGATTTGAAACCGTGTATTGGTAAAAAATTAAGAAACTTCATGTTGTATGGTAACCTTTTATTATAGGCTATGGTAGCCAGGTGAGCAATATAGGCACATCTTGGCCTTTTTGGTTATGATAAAGGGACATTTGGCCTTCTTGTTCGAAATATTTACATCCTGTCTGTTTTCACACGTTATTTAAATGTACTGAACTACATCTGCTTCCTTTAAGTCATGCTTCAAAATCATGCGCGGCGTCCTTTGATGCTCTGCATCAAAATTCGTCTTGTTTAATCTTTAAATGGAATATACCAAAGTTCACTATTCCTTTACTAGAATTATGAGTGCACACCTATACCTGAAGTAATCATCACAACCTTCTTGTTTTAATGCATTGATTTGGAAGCAAATCGTATACAAATATCTTCATATTGACATATTTCAGCTCACCTGAGCACGATGGGCGGGTTGAGCTGTCGTTATCACCCAACGTCTGGCATCGTTGTCGTCTGTTCGGCAATCCCTACATATTTTCCTACAAACAATTTCTCATCCAAAACCGAAACTAATTGAAATTAATGTTACTTATGTGGTCCTATTTCAATGGTGTTCAATGAATTGAAAACTCCATGTAAAACATTGATTGCTGCGGCATTTAAAAGGGGGAATTGATCAGACCTTTAACAATCTTATTGTCCGTAAGAACTGGGCCGATTTGAAAATAGTGTTCCTTAAGTGACTCCCTACCAAGATTGTTCAAATTATACATATCAATTGAAAAAAAAGCGTCAGGGGTCTAGGCTTGTTTTCCTTAGAACGTGTATAGTAAACACTTCAAAAAGCTTCTCGACCGAAAGTATACGTCCGCCGTTGGCTAAAAGAGACTCAGAAAATATGCATGTGGCTAAAATCCAATTTCACTCCTAAATGTCGCTGCAAAAAAGATCTGTGCTTAAGGTATCAGAAAAGAAAAATGACCGTTTTTTACACATATCTTGCTAGGTAAGAAGGTTTGATTAACACATTTAGGTTGAGTGTAAGAGGCATTAGAGGGTCACTTATCATAATTGTATCTTAAAAGATTATTAAAAGAAGTAATATGTCAATTTGAGCAATTATATTGCTTTGAAAGTTAGCAGGTGCTTGATTTCCTTATATGGACAACTATCTTAGTTCAGTTATGCAGTTGAGCACCATTGGTCTACGTGTAAGTCATTGGTAAGCGAGGAAACAACTACGTCGATAGACTTGCTTTGAGTTGACAGTGTTGTGTCGTCAGCAAATATGTCAGCAACTGAATGTGAAAGAACTACGGGCAAATCATTAATGTAGATCAAGAATAGTATCAGACGGAGGACAGAACCCTGAGGCACGCCAGCTACGACTTCCCTGGGAGTTGAATGTTCTCCAAAGATAAATGTCTTTTGAATTCTAGAATTAAGATAGGACTTAAACCAGTCTATAGCATTATTTTGTAACCCATACATTGAAAGTTGTTGTAGTAATATATCATGGTTAACTAAATCAAAGGTTTTGGATGGGTCAAGAAATAAAGCGCCAACAATTTCGTTTTTGTCTATAGCTGTGATCCAGTCATCTAGAATCTTTATAAGAGCCGTTTGACAAGAGTGATTTTCTCGAAAGCCTGATCGTCTATGATAAAACAACTTATTGTTTTCGAGGTAAGTTATTAAATGCTTGCTCACTTTTTCTAAGATTAATGAAATAATTGGAAGGATAGAGATTGGTTTGTAATTATTTTTGTCATGCTTATCTCCTTTTTTGTATATAGGGATAACCTTTGCTAGTTTGAAAGCTTTGAGAAATTTATTTGAATGGAAACTACAATTAAACATGTTTGTAAGAGTTGGGGCTATTAACGAAGCAGATATCTTAAGGCATTTGGCATTTGAATTATCTACTCCAGTGGATTTTGAAGTATCGAAGGATTTTAATTGGCTTTCAACAAATTATATTGATACCAAAGGTATAGTAAACTTTTCAACATTAGAAAGCTTATTTTTAATTGTTGTAATAAAATAATCTGATGGTGTATAAGTTATTGTTTTGTCAACAAGAACAGTTTGGTGAATATTATAGAAGTGTGTATTTAACAGATTAGCAGTAATAACACGATCAGATATCATATTTCCATTTTTGTCATTCAGACAGGGTGTTTGGGTATCACTATTTAAACCAGATAATTCACGTAGACTTTTCCATCATAGTAGTTTAGAATTGTGTTTGTGACAGCTCAAATGATCATTAAAATAATCATATTTTGCCCTGTAGACAATATCATTAACTCTTTTTTGCATATATTTATAATGAGGAACATTTTTTGTTTTTATGATAGTAATTTCTCTGTTTTATTGCTTGCAGTATGCCAGGATTGAACCAATTTGGCTGGGTGACTTTCTTTATCCTTTTTCTTTTGAGAGCTGCATGTATTTGTAAACTTTATGAATAAATCAGTGCATTCATCTGGATCATCATATACGGTTAATTTTGACCAATGCTGATTTAAAAGGTCGATGAGAAAGGTGTGGAAAAAGTGATCACATATTTCACGCAATTCGAGCCCATATTGTCTCACGTCCTATGAATAATGGACATCTCGTGTTGGACAAACGTATATGTTACAGATTCGACATGTGAAAAATTTGATCCCGTCCTTCACAGACATATACAAAATGTAGTTTGTGATAAATGGGGTGCTTCAGACCGGTAACATGAATTCATCAAAATGAACATTATTGTAGTTTTGCTGCTTTATTTCGCCTTCCATAATTTTGATATTGATAGCATTTAGAATTATCAAAGAATCCCAGCCATCTTAACCATTAATTAACCCTTTCCCTCATATAGACGCTTTCTGACGCCTCAGCAGCAGACGGCTTTTTGAAAACATAGTGACAAAAGAAGAAATTGCACAAAACGTGCAATTTCTCCTTTTGCCACAATGTTTTCCACTTTTTGTCATAGGTTATCCATTCAACTATGGAGATTTTCTATGTTTTGACAAAATACGTTCAAAGTCGTCTGCTGCAGAATTGACGCATGAGGGAAAGGGTTAATCATTAACCAATATCTCTCCGTATATGTTCACCCCTTTCAAACATGCAGACGCATTGTTCGACACTGCATCAGGCGTTTTTTAAAAACATTTCTCCCTTTACCTCAATGTTTCAATTAAATTATCATTTACAGAGAGTTTTTAAATATTTCCAAGATTGTACTATATTCGTATGCTGCTTATGTGTTGTATACAATACAATACAATACAATACAATTTCTTTATTGCCCCCTTACGTTCGTAATCGCACTTTACAAGTCTATCCCATAGGGATAATAAAAAAATGAAAATCCACTGTCTATATATAATAGAGTTTACATTTATTTTTTAATTAGCGTGCCCGGCCCCTATGGTCTACCCCCGGTACATGAGTCGCTTTGATATCCGAGGGTCAATGAGAGGTGCGTATTAGGATCGGTGCGTACGTACATGATGGTTCATCATAGTCAACAGTGATCAAAAATAGGATTAAAAGTCGAGATTACCAATGTAAAAAAAAACCAGTATGGACTCTGCGTAATGTAACGACCAGATTAGCCTGCACGGTCCGCGCTTGTTAATCCGGGACGACATATTTCGTTTCAGGGGGACAGAGAAATAGAGTAATTATTCCTGAAACAGAAAACCCACAGGAGGCGAAAAGTTCCTGCCCGGATTAGCCTGCGCCGCATGCTTATTTGATCCGGATCGATACTTTACGCAGAGTGCACAATGTTGGTTTTCTCATGGAACGGCTGGTTTCACGCGAGGTTGACCATTGACTTTGGTATGATAGTTTATACTATTCATAACAGATGCGCTAATTTGATTATGCTATATGGTCCGATATAAAAGTAACTCTTTGAGAAAAAGACATGGTAAATACATATCAGGTTGGCGGGTCTGTTCAGATCAGATTCGTGGAGCAGAATGAGATTCGAAGGTAGAGATATAGATCCGGGTGTATCTTCCCCGCAAAGACCATATATTGCAGTAAGAACTAATGGCAGATTTGCGTAAATATTGTGGTAAAAGTAAACTTCTAAATTGACGTTTTCAAGTTGATATTGTTAGATTGTTTGATGTTTCAGTATGCTGTCACGTGTGAAGTAAAACCTATACATTAGGTTAGTTAGTTAGTCATGCTTATTCTAATGCGCATACACAAAAATAGCCATGCTGTTGTTACCTTTTAGAATATTTCTCAAACTACGGACCAGAAGATAAGAAAAACACTGCAAGGGAGGTTAATCTACACAATGTCTACATACGCTTTGTAAGAGTTACCTTTCTTTTTTGGTTTGCAGGAATGGCAGTCAACCAAAGCAATGATTGAGGTTTATTGCTGTTTTAATGTTGAGACAAACTGTAGGCGAAAACTTCTTCTCTGAAACCGAGATGCCTATAGCTTAGATATTTGGCATTGTCTTGTGGTTGGTCTCAATTGTTCATAATTATGCCCCAGTCGATATTGGCCCTGTCCCTGGAGAGATATAGGAAAGACTTTGAAACGGACATATGGCCCTCTTGTTTAACGATGAAAACATTCAAAAGGAAGGAAGATTGCTCAAAGTGATATCCATTTCTCCTATGCCCAAATGTTTCAACTCTGTATTTGAATTAAATTACCAATTTCTGTATTTAAATTAAATTTCTAATTTCTGTATTTAAATTAAATTTCTAATTTCTGTATTTAATTTAAATTTCCAATTTCTGATTTAAAAATTAAATTTCCAATTTCTGTATTTAAATTAAATTTATGAGAGTGTTTTCAAAGCAGACGACACTAACGACAAAACCAACATTATGGCCTCTGCGTAATGAATCGCCCAAGATTAGCCTGCGCAGTTCGCGCAGGCTAATCCGGACCGACACATTCCGTATCAGGCGCATATAGGTATAGAGTAATGATTCCTGAAACAGAAAATTCACAGGAGGCGAAAAGTGTATGTCAGGTTTAGCCTGCGCTGCAAACTTAGGCTGATTCGGGTCGATACTTCACGCAGAGTCCACAATGTTGGTTTTCTCGTGAAACGGCTCATTAATATAATTAATTTAAAATCTTCAAAGGCATTTCGCACATTTATTATGAGTGATTATGACGCAACGCGAAGTCATATATGTGTTTTTAACTTTAACTGTTACCATAGTATTTAACTCTTTCTTACATGCGGACATCATGATGCATCTGCAGAAATCGACTATTGAAAACACCATGGCACAAGGAGAATACAGTGTATATCATAATGACAATTTGTCCTATTTCCTATAGATGTTTCTCGCAATTTGTTTTAAAAGTCGTCTGTTGCTGATTCTTTCTATATTATAAAGGCTTTTCTATCACGAAACCACGTGTAACCGTGTCGTTTGTCAAAATTGTGAATAATTTAAAGCCGTTTACACCAGTTTCTCTGTTATTTCACGGCGGTAAAGCTACTTGAGCATGTGTTTCTTGGCTTTCTCGCAGCAGTACTTCACACACAATTATACGATGCAACCGGTTATCTTCCGACATTTACGATGTTTAGCTCATTTGTAGACGTCACAATGGTTTTCGTCAATCATCGGAAATAATTAAATCAGGGTTTTAACTCACGACCCTTCGTGTACTAGCTCTCGTCGTGACCGACTGAGTAATCACAGCTCGACATCAATCAGGATTCTAACTCACGACCCCTGGTGTACTCGCTCTCGTCGTGACCGACTGAGTAATCACAGCTCGACATCCAATCAGGATGCTAACTCACGACCCCTGGTGAACTACCTTTCGTCGTGACTGACTGAGTAATCACAGCTCGACATCCACATGTAACAGTATCGTTTGTCAAATATGCAAGCAAACAAAACACAGACTCAAAACACAAAATAAACAGTTATTTTGTGTACATTATTTTACATTTTTGATATACAATACTGAAACAATGAGAACATCTTCCTTACAAAACTAAGAGGTGGTTTCTCATATCCAACAATTTGTATGCAGTTTTTGCTGTGATTGTTGTTGTCGTTTCAACACATAAAGATATCTAAGAAATATTTCCAACTTTCCAGACTTTTCATTTCTCAGATGTTTTCATAAAAGCAGACGATAATTAACCCTTTCCCACTTCCAGACACATTTTGACGAATCTGCAGCAGATGTAACATTGTGACAAACACCGTCATTTGTTCTTTGATCCGTTTTTCAAAAGCAATGATTAATAAATTCACGAAAAACGACAGAAAGTAAGAATAGAATTCATATGAGCTCATGAATTCCTATTTCATTTGCGCTATTAAGTATGTTGGATAATTAAGACAAACGGCATTCAACTATTCTATTCATTTGTTCAGAGTTGTGGTTGCCTTTAAAGACAAACGTCATTCAACTATTCTATTCATTTGTTCAGAGTTGTGGTTGCCTTTAAAGACAAACGTCATTCAACTATTCTATTCATTTGTTCAGAGTTGTGGTTGCCTTTAAAAACAAACGTCATTCAATTATTCTATTCATTTGTTCAGAGTTGTGGTTGCCTTTAAAGACAAACGTCATTCAACTATTCTATTAATTTGTTCAGAGTTGTGGTTGCCTTTAAAGACAAACGTCATTCAACTATTCTATTCATTTGTTCAGAGTTGTGGTTGCCTTTAAAGACAAACGTCATTCAACTATTATATTCATTTGTTCAGAGTTGTGGTTGCCTTTAAAGACAAACGTCATTCAACTATTCTATTCATTTGTTCAGAGTTGTGGTTGCCTTTAAAAACAAACGTCATTCAATTATTCTATTCATTTGTTCAGAGTTGTGGTTGCCTTTAAAGACAAACGTCATTCAACTATTCTATTCATTTGTTCAGAGTTGTGGTTGCCTTTAAAGACAAACGTCATTCAACTATTCTATTCATTTGTTCAGAGTTGTGGTTGCCTTTAAAGACAAACGTCATTCAACTATTCTATTCATTTTTTCAGAGTTGTGGTTGCCTTTAAAAACAAACGTCATTCAATTATTCTATTCATTTGTTCAGAGTTGTGGTTGCCTTTAAAGACAAACGTCATTCAACTATTCTATTCATTTGTTCAGAGTTGTGGTTGCCTTTAAAGACAAACGTCATTCAACTATTCTATTCATTTGTTCAGAGTTGTGGTTGCCTTTAAAGACAAACGTCATTCAACTATTCTATTCATTTGTTCAGAGTTGTGGTTGCCTTTAAAGACAAACGTCATTCAACTATTCTATTCATTTGTTCAGAGTTGTGGTTGCCTTTAAAGACAAACGTCATTCAACTATTCTATTCATGTGTTCAGAGTTGTGGTTGCCTTTAAAAACAAACGTCATTCAATTATTCTATTCATTTGTTCAGAGTTGTGGTTGCCTTTAAAGACAAACGTCATTCAACTATTCTATTCATTTGTTCAGAGTTGTGGTTGCCTTTAAAGACAAACGTCATTCAACTATTCTATTCATTTGTTCAGAGTTGTGGTTGCCTTTAAAGACAAACGTCATTCAACTATTATATTCATTTGTTCAGAGTTGTGGTTGCCTTTAAAAACAAACGTCATTCTATTCATTTGTTCAGAGATGTGGTTGCCTTTAAAGACAAACGTCATTCAACTATTCTATTCATTTGTTCAGAGTTGTGGTTGCCTTTAAAGACAAACGGCATTCAACTATTCTATTCATTTGTTCAGAGTTGTGGTTGCCTTTAAAGACAAACGGCATTCAACTATTCTATTCATTTGTTCAGAGTTGTGGTTGCCTTTAAAGACAAACGGCATTCAACTATTCTATTCATTTGTTCAGAGTTGTGGTTGCCTTTAGAGACAAACTTCATTCAACTCTTCTATTCATTTGTTCAGAGTTGTGGATGCCTTTAAAGACAAACGTCATTCAATTATTCTATTCATTTGTTCAGAGTTGTGGTTGCCTTTTAAGACAAACGGCATTCAACTATTCTATTCATTTGTTCAGAGTTGTGGTTGCCTTTAAAGACAAACGTCATTCAACTCTTCTATTCATTTGTTCAGAGTTGTGGTTGCCTTTAAAGACAAACTTCATTCAACTCTTCTATTCATTTGTTCAGAGTTGTGGTTAATATTAGATTTAACTGCAAGCAAAACTTGAAGTAAAAAAGTGTCATCCTTTTTGTCCCAGACTTACTAATTTGTAATCAATAAGTATATTCCATTGACAAGAAATCGAACGAAAAACGCGAAAAACGCTATTCTAATGTCACACAACATGGCTTTTCTATTTTTCTTATGCAGACGCTTTCTGACGAATTTTGAGAACATTGTGGCAAAAAGAAAACTTGCTCAGAACGAGCTATTTCTCTCCTATTGCCACAATGGTTTCAACTCTATTTGATAAGTAACTTTTATTCATAGAGATTCTCCTGTTTTTTGCCCAGATGTTTCCAAAGTTGTCTGCTGCAGATTTGTTGTATGTGAGAAAGGGTTAGAGGCTTATCGGACATTTCTCTTCCTTTTTAGAATTCAGTATTTGCCGTCGACAAACATGTTTTCCTTCAAACGAAAGTTTAATTTTTTGATACGAATTTACTGGATTACTTCGTTATAGATGGGATTTAGAATACGCGAAAGATACTAGAAACGTTTAAAACCGCTTTACAGTAATCACACTGTTCATTAATGATAAATGATAACGTTGCAAACGTTTAAAAACCGCTTACAGTAATCACACTGTTCATTAATGATAACGTTGCAAACGTTTAAAAACCGCTTTACAGTAATCACACTGTTCATTAATGATAACGGTGCAAACGTTTAAAAACCGCTTAACAGTAATCACACTGTTCATTAATGATAACGTTGCAAACGTTTAAAAACCGCTTTACAGTTATCACAGTGTTCATTAATGATAACGTTGCAAACGTTTAAAAACCGCTTAACAGTAATCACACTGTTCATTAATGATAACGTTGCAAACGTTTAAAAACCGCTTTACAGTTATCACAGTGTTCATTAATGATAACGTTGCAAACGTTTAAAAACCGCTTAACAGTAATCACACTGTTCATTAATGATAACGTTGCAAACGTTTAAAAACCGCTTTACAGTTATCACAGTGTTCATTAATGATAACGTTGCAAACGTTTAAAAACCGCTTAACAGTAATCACACTGTTCATTAATGATAACGTTGCAAACGTTTAAAAACCGCTTTACAGTTATCACAGTGTTCATTAATGATAACGTTGCAAACGTTTTTCAAGAGCCTGGAGTAATCCTACCAGACCGATAGGGGAGGCATTCTCACACTGTTTATTAATGATAACGTTGCAAACGTTTAAAAACCGCTTAACAGTAATCACACTGTTCATTAATGATAACGTTGCAAACGTTTAAAAACCGCTTTACAGTTATCACAGTGTTCATTAATGATAACGTTGCAAACGTTTAAAAACCGCTTAACAGTAATCACACTGTTCATTAATGATAACGTTGCAAACGTTTAAAAACCGCTTTACAGTTATCACAGTGTTCATTAATGATAACGTTGCAAACGTTTTTCAAGGGCCTGGAGTAATCCTACCAGACCGAGAGGTGAGGCATTCTCACACTGTTCATTAATGATAACGTTGCAAACGTTTTTTAAGAGCCTGGAGTAATCCTACCAGACCGAGAGGTGAGGCATTCTCACACTGTTCATTAATGATAACGTTGCAAACGTTTAAAAACCGCTTTACAGTAATCACACTGTTCATTAATGATAACGGTGCAAACGTTTAAAAACCGCTTTACAGTAATCACACTGTTCATTAATGATAACGGTGCAAACGTTTAAAAACCGCTTTACAGTTATCACACTGTTCATTAATGATAACGGTGCAAACGTTTAAAAACCGCTTTACAGTAATCACACTGTTCATTAATGATATCGTTGCAAACGTTTAAAAACCGCTTTACAGTAATCACACTGTTCATTAATGATAACGTTGCAAACGTTTAAAAACCGCTTTACAGTAATCACACTGTTCATTAATGATAACGTTGCAAACGTTTAAAAACCGCTTTACAGTAATCACACTGTTCATTAATGATAACGTTGCAAACGTTTAAAAACCGCTTTACAGTTATCACAGTGTTCATTAATGATAACGTTGCAAACGTTTAAAAACCGCTTTACAGTAATCACACTGTTCATTAATGATAACGGTGCAAACGTTTAAAAACCGCTTTACAGTAATCACACTGTTCATTAATGATAACGTTGCAAACGTTTTTCAAGAGCCTGGAGTAATACTACCAGACCGAGAGGCGAGGCATTCAGGGCCGGTCGTTCCGTGTTCGATCCCCGGTGCGGCTGTCATGTTGGAGTTCCTTTTCGTAAATAATTGGTCTGTCGACGTGATATAACTGAAAATACTATTGAAACGCTGACGCATTTTGATACTATAACAGCAGACGACTTTTGAAAACATTGTGGCCAAAGGTGAAATTGCTCATGATGAGCAATTTCTCCTTTGGCCACAACGTTTTCAATTTTATTTAGCAATTAAGCTATCTTTTATGGACATTTTTCAGGTTTTTGTCACAATGTTTGCGTAGTCTTCTGCTGCAGGAATGACGTATGTGGGAAAGGGTTAAAACAAAGTAGTGAAAGGAAAATTTAGCCAATCAAAACAAAAACAAAAACCCTTCAGGTTAAGGGTGCCACCACATCGGTTCATATCGACAAGATTGTGCTGTGCGCATGGTCCGTGACTGTTTATATATGCCGTAAGCCGGTCTTTTGTACTTCGAACGACAATAACACTACGTGTTTGAGCGACATCGAACACACGAGCGTGCTCCCTACCTGCCGTTTATACGAAGGCTTTCTTTTATCTTCTCTTACCTTAATCTCGTTAAAGTAATAGTGAAATCGACCATATTTTGTGTGAAACTTGTAAACAACTCTGACAGAATACAAGGAACGTAGATATGTAATATTAAAGGGATTTAAAATCGACTCAGCTGGATCTTCGTCAATTAGACAGGTATGGGTTTTTATCTCGATTTATACTGCTCAACATACTGTGAAAATAATACCGTAGATGTGTTGACTTTTTGTATTTTACCGGTGGTATGTGATTTATATTTCAGTGTTTACCAATTAAAGCTGTTATTGATCGTTTACCTACACTTTTCCCGTCGGGACATTTTGTTTGTTTGTCAGTAACCATCCTGACGTGCTACTTTAAGGGCATGACTTTTTAAAGTTTAAACGTTCGTTTATCGCTTTAGCCCTTTCCCACATGTTACAACAAATCTGAAGCAGATGACTTCGAAAATATCAAGGCAAAGGTATGGTTAATATGTATGATTGAAAGTATCATGGTTAAATTGAGTTGTAAAAGGACAAATTGCCCATAATGGGTAATGTTTCAATTTGCCACAATGTTTTTAAAATTCGTCAGCTTCAGATTTGTCAAAATGTATCTGCAATTCGGGCAGGGTTAAACCGAATCGAAACACGTTCTTACAGCCTTAATAAATCACAGCCTGTAACTGTTTCCCTGACGTGACATCTGGAAAATTGAAAATATAGATTTGAAAAAAAAGTAGAAATTGTTCTTAACAAATACTCTGTCCATTTCCCACAACTATCTTAAATAGTAACTGTTCAAGTGGCGTCTTTACTCGCCTAAATCAGGGGAAAAGTTCCTGTCAGGGGAAAAGTTCCTGTCATTTCAGAAAACTTTGGTTATTTCAGACACTCCACAAGAGAAAGTTGATGCAAGGCATCAATGTCGCCGGAAAAGACTGCATTGATTTGTTGTTTAACACACATGTATTCCTGACTTTCATTAGTCTAAACATACACATAATGTTTTCATAAGGACTAATTCCAGGATTTTTGAAATTCCACATAGATCTACAAATTTCAGGATTTCTCGTAGTCAGGATTTTGGATGTTTTGTATTTGTCAATAAAAACCCAACAAATTAATACATTTTGGGATTTAAATCTACATGCAATAAAAAGCTATTAAAGCAACAATGAAAACCTTAAAAAGCTTAAAACATTGAGAAAACGGTTAAATTGCTGAAGACATGAACTTCCTCCTTTTTGATAATAATTATAATAAATATTTCACAGATGTTAAAAATTGTCATCATATGTTTAAAACGTAGACCACACTTGAAACAACATATCAGCTAAATTGTTTATCTAAATCGTTGATGCATACAATATATGTTTGGCGCAAGAGAAATGCCAGTTGCGAGTCCCATTACTATTTAATAGGTGGCAAGTATGAAATTAATTGGGTGCGAAAGAGCAGATTTTCTTTATTTCTAAATCTATTGTTTATCAGAGTTTGTTCTTCTCTTAATTTGTTTCAAGCCAAATAAACATTTAATATCACATATATTTAATCATTTAAGTGTGTAATATGTGTAATATTAGCTATCTATGATAGACTATCTGTAATAAGGTGTTTGAGCATTCTTTCGAAATGTTGACCCTCGTTTCAAGATGTCAGACATCGAAGAAAGTGAATACAAAGTCAGGCAAAGCTGTAGTGCATGTTTTATTCCACTGCATTCGAGAGAAAAATTTATATAGTATCTTTCTTTCTCCTACATTCGACCCATGCACTCGTTTTGTGACGTTTAAGATATCAATTTGTCGTGCGACATTTTTTGTCTGCATAAACAAGTCTCTTTTCTAAGTTTACATTTTACTTCCGGTTACTTCGCTTTGTTTACATTTTGGCAATATGAAACTAGGTCATGAACTGAGGAAACGGCGTTTCGACGTTCACGACCGATAAGCAGGCTTATATTTGAGTAATATTTTCATAAAATAGTTCTTATTTTTGTTTCTGTTACCAGTTTATGTTGATACTGATCTATTAAAAGGAAATTTCAACGTGATTTTCATATCGGTAGTCTCTGCAAGCAGGTGCGCGTATCTAAACAAATTTGACTGTGCGACGTAAAGGTTTGTAGTTATCGCCTTTTGATTACATAGTTTATGAAAATAAAGTATCCCAGTCTAGCTAATAGGGACTGTATTGTCTTCGTAAATAAAACACAAAAACGTAAATGCCAGTCAAAATAAAGAAACTGCACATGCTTAAAACATCGGAATATTTATTTCATTTTAGATGTGTCATAACTTAGTGTTTTTAAACAAACGCAATTGTAATATGTTCAAGACATTTAAAAAAAAAAAATCTAATAATAACCCCCCCTCCCATGTGATTTCTGAAAACCTATTAAAAATAGAAGTCGCGGGCTTCTGCCCGGCGACTAATTAAGAAACATTCAATTATCTTTAACGTATGTGCAGTCTAGTCTTGGTTATGGTAGTGTAACTGTGGCCTTACGTCGTTTAACGTATGTGCAGTCTAGTCTTGGTTATGGTAGTGTAACTGTGGCCTTACTTCGCTTAACGTATGTGCAGTCTAGTCTTGGTTATGGTAGTGTAACTGTGCCCTTACGTCGCTTAACGTATGTGCAGTCTAGTCTTGGTTATGGTAGTGTAACTGTGGCCTTACGTCGCTTAACGTATGTGCAGTCTAGTCTTGGTTATGATAGTATAACTGTGGCCTTACGTCACTTAACGTATGTGCAGTCTAGTCTTGGTTATGGTAGTGTAACTGTGGCATTACGTCGCTTAACGTATGTGCAGTCTAGTCTTGGTTATGGTAGTGTAACTGTGGCCTTACGTCGCTTAACGTATGTGCAGTCTAGTCTTGGTTATGGTAGTGTAACTGTGGCATTACGTCGCTTAACGTATGTGCAGTCTAGTCTTGGTAATGGTAGTGTAACTGTGGCCTTACGTCGCTTAACGTATGTGCAGTCTAGTCTTGGTTATGGTAGTGTAACTGTGACCTTACGTCGCTTAACGTATGTGCAGTCTAGTCTTGGTAATGGTAGTGTAACTGTGGCCTTACGTCGCTTAACGTATGTGCAGTCTAGTCTTGGTTATGGTAGTGTAACTGTGCCCTTACGTCGCTTAACGTACGTGCAGTCTAGTCTTGGTTATGGTAGTGTAACTGTGCCCTTACGTCGCTTAACGTATGTGCAGTCTAGTCTTGGTTATGGTAGTGTAACTGTGGCCTTACGTCGCTTAACGTATGTGCAGTCTAGTCTTACGACATGATTAAGATCAGTGGCTATAGACGGGTTCAATATTTCATTCATGACTTAACAAAAACCGATTATTATGATACATGTAATGTGATTCACAAATCTCCCACACTATTGGCATTGAACCAATGTATGAATGTATGTTTGTAATAACGGGGTGAAGACCGATTTCTGAAGAATACCAGAAGGTATATCCTGACACCAGTGTATCATTCCCACTGTTTGCTACCAGTGCAACCCCGAATCATTTAACTCTTTCCCACATACAGCAAATATGCAGCAGACGACTTTGAAAGTTTCTACTCGAACATTTGGAAAATCTCTATAATTGAACGTATGATACTATAAAAAGTTGAAAACATTGTGGCAAAAAGAGAAATTGCTCGTTTTGAGCAATTTCTCCTTATGTCAGGATGGGTTTAAAAACATTGATACTGATATCAACACTTTCCCAAACTCCCATTATAATCCACTCACCAGAAACAGAATGATAAAAACAAGATAGAGTCATACTAAAAAAACCTGGTTCGGACTGAGTAAAATCGACTTTAGTCATCGATTTTTTACACGAAAAAAGGGATTGTTTATATTGACAGCAAAAACCAATAGAAGAGAAACCGAAGAAATATGTAAGCAAGATAGTCTGAGTCATTCAATTTTATTAATACCTGTATATTTAAACAGGAAATTGGCTACCTAATGAACGTTCTTTATATTGATTTTACCCTTTATATGTAAATTAACAATTTCCAACATGCATACGAATGTTGACGTGTCTATACCAGCCGACTGTTGAAAACATTGTGACAAACGGAAAAATTGGTCAAGATATTGTTCTCTCTACTGAATTATGTAGCTTTACGAAACTAATTGAGCAAATTTGAAGAAAAAAAGTAATTAACCCTTTCCCTCATACAATAATTCTGAAACAGACGACTTTGAACATATTTTGTCAAAAAATAGAAAATCTCTTTGATTGAATGGATAACCTATAACTAAAAGTGGAAAACCTTGTGGCAAAAGTAGAAATTGCTCGTTTTGAGCAATTTCTTCTTTTGTCACTATGTTTTCAAAAATCCGTCTGCTGCAGAGGCGTCGGAAAGCGTCTATATGAGGGAAAGGGTTAAGGGATAAATAAGTAACTACGTCGGGGTAAAACAAATCGGGAGGAGAATCGGGAGAAGGAGATAATATCTGATAGTCTGGTCCCGATCATCTCGTGGTGAAGGGTATCTGCAGCGGTAGCGGGAGGTCGATGGTTCAAATCCGAGTGGCGGCTGTGGGTTTCGTTTAGACAAGACCGACTGGTGAACCATCCGGCTAGTTAACCATTTTCCACATACAGACGGTTTCTGACGCCTCTGCAGCAGACTGCTTTTTTTTGAAAACATGTTGACAAAAGGAGAAATTGCTCAAAACGAGCAATTTCTCCTTTTGTCACCATGTTTTCAACTCTATTCAATTATTGTTCTTTAATTTAAAGGGAGTTTCAAATGTTTTCAAAGTCGTCTGCTACAGATTTGTTGTATGTGGGAAAGGGTTAAATAATGGTATCGAATATCTACCGGCAAGCCTCGTATCCATCAGAAAGAACTGCATACGAACTAAGGTGTCTCATAAACCAGGAATGACTGGTCCTTTCAATAGCTGTGACACTGTAATGGATAAACACATAGTATACATAGTTAGGATTAACTTGAATGAACGTACGCTTTTGAGACATATATAAAGTTTTATGGGGAAAAGTGAAATCATTGATAGATTGTTTCTATTTGCTCTCATGTCATACGCTCTTTGTAAAATAAGCCAGTTATAGTTGAACGTGAAGTGTTCAATTACAAAAGTACGTTCGAAAGTTCGATTTGTATATAATGATTAATGAACTTTTGAAAAACACATCTACCTACTTATATTTTTTAACATGATGTCAAGCCTCCTAGTGATATATGACTAATTATATCTAAATATAGTATAAATACCGTCAAATTCGTCATGCATAAAACTAGGCTCCGCGTCAGAAATAGTGTTCTATCGTAAACAATTGTATGGTTATTATAAAGTTAATGCTTTTCGGGGACATAAATCAGTCATTTTCTATGAATTTAAGCAGTTATTTCGTTTCATTGAAAGTGGGGCGCCTGTCCCAGAGCGGGTAGGCCTAGTCACTGTTTCGAGTCGTATAGGTTTCAGATTTGTTATATGAACGACTTATATCAGTACTGCAAAGCATTAGGTAAAGTTCGATTTTCATATTCTGGAATCCTTATTTGACATCCAGACTTTATGTTGTGGGTGCTCAAAAGAATCGTATCATTGAGTTTCCACAGCATAGGGATAGGTTTGGTAGCCCATTTAGATATTCAAGCGATACAAACCCTATGTACTCCCCCTCATGTAGGCCACTGTAACGTTACAGTGATTATAATTCCTGGATTGGAGGGTTAGCATTACGACTAGTGCCACAGTATAAGGGTAAACATTGAGTTAGCACTGGTTAAGCACAGATAACACGTCGTATTCGAACCAGATACCGTTGACAGCGGGCTTCCAACCAGATACCGTTGACAGCGGGCTTCCAACCAGATACCGTTTGGCAGCGGGCTTTCAACCAGATACCGTTGACAGCGGGCTTCCAACCAAATACCGTTGACAGCGGGCTTCCAACCAGATACCGTTGACAGCGGGCTTCCAACCAGATACCGTTTGGCAGCGGGCTTTCAACCAGATACCGTTGACAGCGGGCTTCCAACCAAATACCGTTGACAGCGGGCTTCCAACCAGATACCGTTTGGCAGCGGGCTTTCAACCAGATACTGTTGACAGCGAGCTTCCAACCAGATACTGTTGACAGCGAGCTTCCAACCAGATACCGTTGACAGCGGGCTTCCAACCAGATACCGTTGACAGCGGGCTTCCAACCAGATACCGTTGACAGCGGGCTTCCAACCACATACCGTTGACATCGGGCTTCCAACCAGATACCGTTGACAGCGGGCTTCCAACCAGATACTGTTGACAGCGGTCTTCCAACCAGATACCGTTGACAGCGGGCTTCCAACCAGATACCGTTGACAGCGGGCTTCCAACCACATACCGTTGACATCGGGCTTCTAACCAGATACCGTTGACAGCGGGCTTCCAACCAGAGACCGTTGACAGCGGGCTTCCAACCAGATACCGTTGGCAGCGGGCTTCCAACCAGAGACCGTTGACAGCGGGCTTCCAACCAGATACCGTTGGCAGCGGGCTTCCAACCAGAGACCGTTGGCAGCGGTTTTCCAACCACATACCGTTGGCAGCGGGCTTCCAACCAGATACTGTTGGCAGCGGGCTTCCAACCAGATACTGTTGGCAGCGGGCTTCCAACCAGATACTGTTGGCAGCGGGCTTCCAACCAGATACTGTTGGCAGCGGGCTTCCAACCAGATACTGTTGGCAGCGGGCTTCCAACCATATACTGTTGGCAGCGGGCTTCCAACCAGATACTGTTGACAGCGGGCTTCCAACCAGATACTGTTGACAGCGGGCTTCCAACCAGATACTGTTGGCAGCGGGCTTCCAACCAGATACTGTTGGCAGCGGGCTTCCAACCAGATACTGTTGGCAGCGGGCTTCCAACCAGATACTGTTGACAGCGGGCTTCCAACCAGATATCGTTGACACAGGGCTTCAAATTAGATACCGTTGACAGCGGGCTTACAACCAGATACCGTTGACAGCGGGCTTCTAACCAGATACCGTTGACACCGGGCTTCCAACCAGATACCGTTGACACCGGGCTTCCAACCAGATACCGTTGACATCGAGCTTCCAGCCGCTTCAAACAACGGACTTTACCCTTTCCCACATATTTGACAATTTAAAAACGAGCAATTCTTCCAATGTTTTCAACTTTTTTCAGCAATTTTACCTGCAGTTATAGAGATTTCCCATAATGTCTAGAAGTATTCAAAGTCTTCTGCTGCAGATTTGTTGTATGGGAGAGAAAGGGTTAAATGCCCAAAGTTTTAAATGTGTCACATTGTCACGTGGTATTCATTTTAGCCTTCCCTTCATTTTATATCTCCTACCAATTTACAGAATCCACTTAACTCTTTCAGCACCAAAGGAAATATTGAGGTTTTTGCAAACAATACCGATTCAGGCGAGTCAGCTCGTAACGAGCTGTCTCACCTGGAATCAGCATTGTTTGCTTTTTACTTATCAAAATAGTCCAAGCTTTTATTACATGAGAAATGAAGACGCCCGATTTTGAACATGGAAGAGTCTATACTTTAAACAATTCGGCGCTGAAAGGGTTAAATTAGACTGACGTGCATTTCTAATTAAGCATAACAAACACTTTCTCTGTAACAGACGACTTTTTACGCCTCTACAGACGACTTACGAAAATACCTTGAACAATTGAAAAATTGCTCAAATTCCCCTTCTTCTTCTTCTTCAAACCGGCGTTTCCTTCTGCGTACCAGTATAAGGTATTTCATTCAGGAAGTACTAAATACAACATATGCTTATCAAATGTTTCTTATCTCGACTTTTTTTGACATTTGTGTTTGCATTCGATTTAGCCACTATCGTTTTAAGTTCTGTCGCTTTTCAAAGAAACCCAAACAAATATGTAAACAAAATGGTCTTGAGTCATTCAAATTTATTAAAAACCTGTATAATTAAACAGGTAAATGGCTACCTTATAAACTTCCTATATATTTATTTCTTCCTTGTCATGTATAGTAATCATTTCCAATGCATACACATTTGTACCAGCCGACTTTTTGGAAGCATTGTTCACGAGTAATTTCTCCGTTTCACCGTACAATTTTGTCCTATCGGATTTCAACCACAGGTTTTGGGCATTCGAAAAAGTTTCAAATGAACTTTAGAATTATACTTTAGTAACAATTTTGCAAACAAATATTCGAAACAATGTGGGGAAAGCAGACAATGCTAGAAATTGAATGTTATACTGTATACCATTTATTTTGCTACAAGTAGTTGTATACAAACATTTGGTTGATTGAGCCTCTCCCGTGGACCGCCGTAATTCGGTGAACATTTAAGGAAGTAAAGAACACAATGTCATTTTCTTTTATCTTTATTGAATAGAATTGAATTGAATTGAATTTATCTAATAATAAACGGCTTTAAACAAAGTTTCGCAGCTGTACAATGTTTATAGCAACATTTGCCGACATTGTAGACCCATGTTAACCTATACATTCCTGTCGTATACAAAATGTAGACCCATGTCAACCTATACATTCCTGTCGTATACACAATGTAGACCCATGTTAACCTATAAATTCCTGTCGTATACAAAATGTAGACCCATGTTAACCTATACATTCCTGTCGTATACACAATGTAGACCCATGTTAACCTATAAATTCCTGTCTTATACACAATGTAGACCCATGTTAACCTATAAATTCCTGTCGTATACAAAATGTAGACCCATGTTAACCTATACATTCCTGTCGTATACACAATGTAGACCCATGTCAACCTATACATTCCTGTCGTATACACAATGTAGACCCATGTTAACCTATACATTCCTGTCGTATACACAATGTAGACCCATGTTAACCTATACATTCCTGTCGTATACAAAATGTAGACCCATGTTAACCTATACATTCCTGTCGTATACACAATGTAGACCCATGTTAACCTATACATTCCTGTCGTATACAAAATGTAGACCCATGTCAACCTATACATTCCTGTCGTATACACAATGTAGACCCATGTTAACCTATACATTCCTGTCGTATACAAAATGTAGACCCATGTCAACCTATACATTCCTGTCGTATACAAAATGTAGACCCATGTTAACCTATACATTCTTGTTTACATCGGTCGCTACTTATTTATCGATAGTTTCACTGCTCCGATTATACGTGAGCACTCCAGGACGGTGATGGCGATCGTAGGAATTCAGGAGGACGAAGGTTTATGGGGGCGATAGAGAGTACTCTGGCTTTACGCATCATAGAAATGACCGTCGCTCTGCGAAAACATAGTTTGGCCGAGTGGTCAGTGTAGATTATGATCTCCTAGTGTGATTCCGCGTAGTCTGATCTGAATCTGTTATTGTCACAAATCAATCACAAAATATTTCAAGAAACTTCTGATAAACTTTATAATCGTTGTAATAAGATAGCATGGATGAACAAGCTGATCTATATCTCAATATGTCAAAACAGACTTCGTTTTGGTGTTCTCATAAACACTTGAGCCGTTCCACGAGAAAACCATCATTATGGACTCTGCGTAATGTATCGACGCGGGCTGTTAATCCTGGGGTTGTGAATTCGAATCCCAGCTCGGCCAACATTCTTTCCGCCGATTAACAAGTTCAACAAAAGTCACTGCGACTAGCGTGGATGGTCTATGTAAAAGTCACTGTGACTAGCGTGGATGGTCTATGTAACTTGAAGTCACTGTGACTAGCGTGGATGGTCTATGTAAAAGTCACTGTGACTAGCGTGGATGGTCTATGTGGATAAGCAGCCAGTTGATTGGAAAGAATGTTGTGTGGAGTACTAGTGTAAGCTAGTCAGGAAACATATGAGAAGGTGAACTAGCCTTGAAAACGGCGTTAAACCCCAATCAATGAAACATGTATCCGGACAGAAAAAGCTTTAAGAATCTACACATGCTCGAATTCTCGCAAGTGAAACAAAACCCATTTTTATATCACGCTTGTTGTGTATAATTTTATCTAGGGGAACAATCTATATCCCGACTGTATTACCATAAATTCAAATAAATGATTTGTCAAACATATTTTATTACATGGGAGCGGTACATTAAATTAATCGTCTAAAGTTTCACCGAAACTTTCCTTCATATTTTTCTTCCTTAACCTATTTTCAGTCACATTATGATGACAGTGTATAGAATATTAAACTTCCTGTGGGTGACTTGGGTCCAGAGAATTGAGGTAGTATCTGTGTGAAATGAAGTCTTGGATGAGTCTGTATATTTGCTCAATCTCACCAGTGCCGCCACTGATCGCATACGTGCAATAAAGCAATAAATATATTTTCTGATAAAATCTACAAAAACTGTTTAAGTTACTGTATTGCAATATTTCTACTGTAAACTAAACCTCAAAATACTAAAAATGTTGTAAAAGATATATTTTGCAAAACTTGATGTTTCAAACCAAACTGATATTGTGAATTCTCGTCTTGATCAAGTGTTTAGAGGTGACTAAACCAGTAAGGTTATGTTTACACAATGTCCCCTCTACAAACAGAACTGTCCCTACAAATACTACACTATTAAATAAAACCGGTTTAGATTTTTCTTAGCTTTGACCTTAAGTTATACATTGATGTATGTTCCGTTATTTGAAAATTGAAAAATTTGAAAATTGTAACATTAAGGAAAACTTTGTCTCGTGAGAATGTATCCCTTTAACACGCTGGGTTTATTTACGGGGTCAACGAAACTCATATCTGCATATAGCAAGGGATTCAATACCATAAAGCGACAGGGCTTTGTCTAAATGACTTTATATTTTGTATTTAGGTGAAGATACTGCAAACAGATTCATTACGTGACTTAAATAATAAGATTAACCATTGGATCCTATAATTGATATATTTAGCCATAATCACAGTCACCATGTGAATAGGAGTTGATGAATAATGCTAGATAACGGGCGTGTTGCATGTTCTAAAAGCCTTGTGTGACCCTCCAAGGCTCTAACCCTTGTGTGACCCTCCAAGGCTCTAACCCTTGTGTGACCCTCCAAGGCTCTAACCCTATGTTCTAAAAGCCTTGTGTGACCCACCAAGGCTCTAACCCTTGTGTGACCCACCAAGGCTCTAACCCTTGTGTGACCCTCCAAGGCTCTAACCCTTGTGTGACCCACCAAGGCTCTAACCCTTGTGTGACCCTCCAAGGCTCTAACCCTATGTTGTTCTGGGTACTGAACGGAATCCTCTTACTGAGACGTTTGTTTTGTTTAATACCTACAACATGATATGCTTTGGTTAAATAATAAGAGAGATTTAGTGAGGAGAGGAGCTGTATAACCTTTCTTATCGATGCGTGAAAATATGTCCGGGACATAAAACATTCATTATCGGCACGATTTGCAATTACCTCCTTTCCTTACATTTTTTTCTCAAACTTCGTCTGCTGCAAATGCATATCAGGTCGGCTGTATCAGTGAAATTGTTAAACGATGAACATGGTGTAAATATTTACATTCGACGTTTAGAACACGACGCTTTGTTTTCCATCCATCGATTTCACGGAATTGTTTAACTGGTTCGTTGTTCCGCATTATGAATACATAACAAGAACAGGTTTAATATAACTATATAGTAAAGTAAACTTGTTATGTATTCACCACTGGATTATTATTAGAAAGAAACACATTTAGATGTCTTGAACATATTACAATTGTGTTTGTTTAAAAACACTAAGTAATGATGACACATCTAAAATGAAATAAATATTCCGATGTTTTAGGTATTTTCAGTTTCTTTATTTTGACTCGCATTTATGTTTTTTTGTTTTATTTACGAAGACAATTTACAGTCCCTATTTGCTAGAATGAAATACTGTATTTTACACTATATACTACATGTAATCAAAAGGCTATAACTACAAACCTTTACGTCGCACAGTCTAATGTTGTTTACATACGCGCACCTGCTGATGCAAATGACGTCCAATATTCTCCTTCTAATGGCAATTTTAACTTACTGAATGTTATTTTCATGTTCAAAGAGATGTCTTGATTTGTGAAGAAGGCATTTTATAATGTTTATCCATGTATATCTAAAATATGAACTGTTTCTAAGCTGAAACTGTTGATCGCGTGACTCGCGAATACCAACTGCGTAGATCAATTTCCTTTGCAGAGAGCTGCTCTTTACACTCACTTACAAATAGTAAATCATATGCGATTTAAAATGTTTATTTGGTTCGAAACAAATGAAGAAAAGAACAAACCGAGATGAAACTGGTTTTAATAGAAAAATTACTTTGAACGAACACTCTCTGCCTATAAAGAGAGTTTCAAGAACGACACCTCTGCGAATAAGAAAGAATCGGGCCTTTCGTACAAAATTATTTCGTCCTTGACAATTTTAAATGTGTCATTTATTTCCCTAAAGGCATATTGCTTCCAATCTGCATATTGTTATGCATCATTGACACAAGGGCGCTCATCATAATATAATTTTAAAACATGAGTAGTTTGTTATTTTCATTATGAAAAAGGAAGGAAAGAATTAAAATTAAATTAACATGTTGTAGGGCTCAGTTTATGTTCGAAATTAAGTTTAAATTATACAACAATTTCAATGAGATTTAACTGTTTAGTTGATATTATATTTCGAAGGTGGTCTAATTTATAAATATTGAACTACATTTCAACATTTGTTAAAGTATGATATAATTAGGATGCCAAGCTAATATCATCTTGAGAAAAAGAGAAAACTCATGTCTTCAGCGATTTAACCCTTATCTCATTGTTTTAAAGTAGATTGCTGCAAAGGTGTCCACTGTTGACTTTAATAGAGGAAAGGTAAAATGACGTGCTATTGCATGCAAATCCTTAATTGTCTGTTTTGTGGTTTTATTGAAAAATAATAAAATTCAAATATTCTGACAAACATCTTGAAAAGTGTATGTGGAATTCACAAATCTTATAATTATTCCTTAATGAAAGCACTGTATACATACTAAGACTAATGATTGGCAAGATTACTCATTTCCATTACTGTTTATGATCAATAATTAGTTGGTTGTGTGTATGGTCAACCTACTTTGGAATGGAGATTGATCATAAACAATGAAAGGCTTCAATTACCATTCACTTCGTTGACAAAACAATGCAAGTTATGATACATTTTCACTTGACCCCACCCCTGATGTTCCAATATGCCCCTCAGTTGATAACTGTTTATTCAACTACTATAATGTTAGTGTTATGCATAACTGCGACATTGATGCGTTGCATCAACTTTCTCTTGTACTTTCATTTATAGAGATTTTCCATATTTTCGTCTACATGTTTTCAAAGTCGTCTGCTGCATATTTGTTGTATGTGGGTAATGGTTATAGCAGTCGACTTTTGAAAGCACTTGGAGAAGTAGTAAATTATTGTTGCAACACAGATCAGTTTTGTTTTCTCTAAAGGTTTCTGCGATTATGTTAAAACACCTATGTCCTTTTAAATGTTGAAGTTTCAAAAATGATATAAGGAGTAACTGGTTAAACAGGAAATTTAGCGTGTTTGTTTCGTCAATGTGAAATACTTGTGTACGAATCACAGCTTGGTTATCTCTATCACTTCCACAGTTTTGTTTACTTCTGAGACATTGTTGTACGACCCTTTTCCCTGATACCGACGATATTTCACGCTTCAGTTGCAGGCGACTTTTGAAAGTATTGTGAAAAAGGGAAACAAATGCTTACAACGGAATATTTTATTTACTCACAATGTTTTTGACTCTTAACTCTTTCAGCGCCTAATTGTTTAAATTAGACTCTTCCATGTTCTAAATCGGGCGTCTCCATGTCTCATGTAATAAACATTAGGACTATTTTGATAACCAAAAGGCAAACAATGCTGATTTCAGGTGAGACAGCTCGTTACGAGCTGTCTCACCTGAATCAGTATTGTTTGCAAAAACCTCAATATTGCCTTTGGCGCTGAAAGAGTTAAGAAATGTTGAACTTTAATCGAGAGGTTCCCTTCTTTAGATGTTTGCAAATCATACGATTCCGAAGAAAACATGTGTGCCGTGTCAGGTTCAAATTGAGTTGAGTTTTGAGTTGAGTTAACGGTCACTCTTCAATTTCACTAGTTTATCTCTAGAAATGTAAACCTCTGATTAAACTTGAAACAAGTTCAAAGTGATGTATATTCCCGTTGTTGTTTGAGTGACATGTAACAAATGTTCCACCTGTCACCCGTTAACATTAATTAATGGTGTACATAAAGTCACAGTAGTTACAGGTATCGTGAATTTGCAAACCTGATATTAACGAATAGCATTGAAAGACAAATTATATTTAATTTATGTTAATATCGCAGTATTGTAAACTTAACTAGGTTCTCGTAATCACTGAATATTTATAGAATAAGTCGGCATTTCAGTTAGCTTTTTCCACAAACAACAATACTGCAGCAGACGACTTTGAAACCATCTAGTCAAAAACAAGTGCTATCTCTATAAATGAGCGTATACTTATTGAATAAAGTTGATAACAGTGTGGCAAAAGAAGAAATGTTACACTGTGAGCAATTTCTAGTTTTGTCTCAATGTTTTCAAATGTCATCTGCTGAAGATGCGTCCAAATTCGTCTTCAAGTTGGCAAGGGTAACAAGAGGAAGATTAATATGAATGTATCGATAAATGACTATTTCTATCAGACTGTATTCTTATTCAGTCGACTGTCGGCCATAACTATATTTGAACCTTTCCAAACAGACTTGCTCATTGACAGGTAACTATTTCTGTGACGTTGCTAACCGGTATAGCGTTATTGCTCGACACATACTATGTAAGTGTGACTAATACCCAACATCATGCACGGTTCGGTGGGATTTTCTGACATGATAGTGTCGTTTAAATGATATCGTTACATGACGAATACATAACATGATCAGTTTATATTGTAATATATACTACATATACCTTGTTATTCTTTCGTTAGGAGACAGTTGAATGTAAGGTCAGTTTGAATGGACTCGAATAGTAAAATGTCATTGTTATGTTTACACGGACTATACTTCCGCTGGAAAACATTGTCTACACATTGATTAGACCCATGAAGATGGTCATGAAAATAGCAAAGATTTTACCACCAGATGTTCGGTTCGAAAATGACTTATACGGCAAAATTAGCAATCATCCGCTCGCTGCAGCAGATGACTTAACCCTTTCACACATACGGCCGCTTTCTGATACCTCTGCAGCAGATGACTTTAGAAAACATTGTGGCAAACGGAGTCATTGCTCATAATAACCAATTTCTCCTTTTGTCACCGTGGGTATAGCTCTTTTCAGTAATTGCACTTTCATTTAAGAGTTTATCCATATTGTTGTCGAGATTTTTCAAAATCTTCTGCTGCAGTTTTGTTGTATGTGGGAAAGGAGTCAGATAAGACAGATTTACATAACAATTGTGTCTATCAATTCAGTTTTGATTGACAGACCCTAATTGAAAATGTATCTCAATACATGTAAATTCTCCGTATTGACTTCTATATCAAAAGTAAGTCCACACGTCTAAACTTCCAGATGCTATTTTTAGCATACCTGATCACGAAGTGCTCAAGGTGAGTTATTGTGATCGCCTTTTGTCCGTGCGTCGTGCGTCGACCGTCAACATCTTCTCCTCAGTAACCAGTGGGTCAATTGGGATTAAACTTCAAAGAAAGCATCCTCTTTATGACCTCATCAGAATTCCTTCAAATTGTTGGGATCCATGCATAATTCTGATTTCCATGGCAACGAAACGAAAATAGCTATAAAATTCTTCTTCTCCCAAACTGATTGACAGATTTAAAAAAAAAAAAATTGTAGAAATTTTCCTTGGATGACCCTCTATCAGATTCCTTCAAGCAATGTTGATTAGTCGAAAAAACATGGCCGCCAGGGATCGGGACTATTTTGCCTTATATGGCTTTAGTGAAAACTTAAAAAATCTTCTCCTCCGAAACTGTCAGACCGATTTTCAAATAATGTTGTAGAAATGTTCCTTTGGTGACCCACTATCAGATTCCTCAAATCCATATTGATTGGTCAAAATACATGGCCGCCAAAGGGCGGGGATTTTTTGCCTTATATGGCTTTAGTGAAAACTTAAAAAATCTTCTCCTCCGAAAATGTTTGGCCGATTTTTAAATAGTTTTGTAGAAATATTCCTAGGGTGACCCTCTATCAGATTCCTTCAAGCCATGTTGATTGGTCGAAAACTTTGGCCGCCAGGAGGCGGGGCTTATATGGCTAAAGTGAAATAAAATAAAATCAGGTGAGGGATCCAGGGCCATCACGGCCCTCTTGTTTCATTTATTACACAATTTCACAGTAGATAACCCTAAACTATTAATCATTCTGACTACTGTATATCAAACGTGCGTTTTAATCTTTAACCCTTTCCAACTGAATACACATTTTGACGCGCCTGCAGCAAAACACTTTGGTAAAAATTTTGTCAGCTCTTTTAGATAGATGTACTTTCATTTGTAAAGAGCTTCCATAGTTTTGCTGTTTACAAAGTCGTCTGCTGCTGATTTGATGTATGTGAGAAATGGTTGGCTTTAATATATACATCAGAAAGGAAAGTTAAGGGATCCGTATATGATAATCGATCACGACACATTCAGACTAATATTGCAACAGCTTGATGAACCTAGACATGAAAACCTCGTTATTTCACACCATTCATAGGGAATGCATGAACAATTTCTAATCAATATATCTATCAGACAAAACCCTTGTATCTAAATAAATGGAGATAGATAAGAACTCGTTTGAGCCTACCCATGTTGGCTGAGGATATAGTCGGTATAATATATGTACATGCTGTAATATATGTACATGCTGTAATATATGTGCTGTAATATATGTACATGCTGTAATATATGTACATGCTGTAATATATGTACATGCTGTAATATATGTGCTGTAATATATATACAGGCTGTAATATATGTACATGCTGTAATATATGTACATGCTGTAATATATGTACATGTTGTAATATATGTACATGCTGTAATATATGTGCTGTAATATATGTACATGCTGTAATATATGTGCTGTAATATATGTACATGCTGTAATATATGTACATGCTGTAATATATGTACATGTTGTAATCGGTATCGCTTAAACTACTTGGTGATTAAATACATTCCAATTTGGGATTATTTCGATGATAAGATAAGACGTTTTTTCGTTCAAAGTTGTTCGATTAGAGAGAACTATCCAGGACACATAAGATGTTTTCCGCCATTTGTTTGGCGATAACTTTGTAACCGAATAAACTTACCATATACTTTGAGCAGTTTCTTGATTTGTTTGTTTTATTTAGATTTGATGCGGTTTTCAACATTATTTCATCTATATCACTGCGACAGTTCACTTATTCATGATCTCTGGGTAAACGAACCAGTACTACACTAGGACATGTGCCACCAGTACTACACTAGGACATGTGCCACCAGTACTACACTAGGACATGTGCCACCAGTACTACACTAGGACATGTGCCACCAGTACTACACTAGGACAAGTGCCACCAGTACTACACTAGGACAAGTGCCACCAGTACTACACTAGGACATGTGCCACCAGTACTACACTAGGACATGTGCCACCAGTACTACACTAGGACATGTGCCACCAGTACTACACTAGGACATGTGCCACCAGTACTACACTAGGACATGTGCCACCAGTACTACACTAGGACATGTGCCACCAGTACTACACTAGGACATGTGCCACCAGTACTACACTAGGACATGTGCCACCAGTACTACACTAGGATATGTGCCACCAGTACTACACTAGGACATGTGCCACCAGTACTACACTAGGACATGTGCCACCAATACTACACTAGGACATGTGCCACCAGTACTACACTAGGACATGTGCCACCAGTACTACACTAGGACATGTGCCACCATGACCGCCGCGACTGGGAATCGAACAGTAGTTTCTAAACAACGATCAAAGATAATAAATCTTCGTCAATCGGTGAGGTCTACTTACACTCCATTGTCGGTCTCAAGTATAAACTATTTGGAGGTTTTGTCAAAAGTTCCATCTTGACGTGTCCATGTATGCGGACGTTGAGGGTCGCGGGAGAACGTGTTTCTACCAAGAGGCTCACCAGAATCTACACTGTTCGGATACTTAACAAGACTCATAATCGCCTCACATTAGTCGTTCTTCTGACAGGATGACCTGATTTTACTTATATCAGTAAACTTATACAAACTTGGACTTATTCCAATTCATAACAGTGAAACTCGAAACTTTGTAAATGTTTTTGTAAAGTATTGTCTGTTAACTGGGTTCGTTTTTTTTATACCCCCTTCGAAGAAGAGGTGGCATATAGGAGTCACTGTGTCGTGCTGTCGGTCGGACGGAAGCCATATTTTGTCCGACCTATTTCTTACAAACCACTGGGTGGAATTCGATACAATTTTACATGAAGCTTCTATACCAAGAGAATATTCTACAATTGCATGTTATTTTACAGAGTTATGGCCCTTTTACTTATTAAGACATGGTGTAGGTCAATGCTGTTTTGGGGGTATTTATCATATTCAGTGATAGTTCTATGTTTTGTTTTTGTTCTATTGGGGGTTGAACACATTTCCCAACAGGTTGTTCTTCCTAGTTATAAAACGGTGTTCAACTTCCTTTATGTATCCTAAAATAAACGCCTCATAACTACAGTTACTAACTATGGATCTTGATCCACATTTAATAAATAAATCTACGTTTTGTTAAATTGATAATGTTTTATGGTAATGGTGATGACGATGATGATACCAGTTACAGGAATTCAGCGAGTCAACCCAAACCCTGCTCATTCCCCGTAACAGGTATTGTCATCCTCGAAACGTATACATACTGGCATATATATAGTTATGGAATAGTCGTAACTACAGACAAATTAATGGAAAAAGCAAACGATGCAGACGTGAAAAGTATGCAAGAATATCAAAAAGTGTAAACAGAAGATTGTGATAAGTGTATTATTCGTTGCAAATTTATTGTGAATGGTGTACATGAGCCATATCACACGAAAACAAACAGTCGGGTCTATTTTTAAATCCTTTGCAATATGCATGTGCATGTTGGCGCATCTAGAAGCTTATTTTGGGAAAGTGTCAAAGGGGGTAATCTTTTTTTTTTTGCCACAATGTGTTCAACTATATTCAATAATATATTGTCATTTATAGAGATTGTCCCGATGTTTGCAAAGAATGTTTTCAGAGTCGTCCGCTGCAGATTTATTATATGTAGGAAAGGGTTCAGCTAAGTGACAGTCACGATCAAATGGCATACTGTTTGAGTCTGATGTTTTTGTTATAACTGATCTTCAAATACTTCCCGAATGAGTGTATGATCATTTGACGAACACGTAAGATCCTGATCAGATTTCTAAGAGATGCAGACTGATAGAGAACTTCACTGATCGAATTTGTCTCTAGTTTCGATTTTCGTTTGACGTTGTCCAAATACCTTCCTTGTCTCATTCCAACATTTAAGTGTCATTGAGATAACGTATCTAGCCATGTTCAAACACCAATCAGTTTGATGTGACCAAATGTATGCCCAATCTTGATCGGTATGGGTTATCTACGGTTAAAATCATAGCGAAATGTTTTTTTAAAAAACCAATCCCATTTATAAAATAGAGGATAATTGTTTGAATTGGTGTGATATCGAAATATACTTTCACTTAGTGAGCACCAAAAGTGGTTTTGTCTCGTGTGGCTATGCCACGTCTTTTGGTAATATCTTTCTCGATATTAGATCTTTACCAAACCAATAGTTTAAACTCATTCAGCGCCAGTGGCAATATTGAAATTGTTGCAAACAATACAGATTCAGGCGAGTCAGGTCGTAACGAGCTGTCTCACCCGAAATCAGCATCGTTTGCCTTTGAGTTATTAAACTATCCTAAAACTCCTATTACATGAGAAATGGAGACGTTCTATTTGTAACATGGAAGAGTCTACTTTAAACAATTCGGCTCTGAAAGAGTTAAGCTTTTGGTTACTGATGACAAGTAGACAGTGAATAAAGACGGAGTAAACATTGAAATTAGTCACTGAATAAAACCTGCTGTTTGAAGCGGTGTGTTTATCAGGATATATATAATCGATATAATGTTAGTTCTCAAAAATCCACTCCAAAACAAGTAATACGTATTGTTAACCGTTAAGCTGGCAGTTGTCTGCTTAATAACATTTCAAGAACAGGTATAACCTTTGGAAAAATATAAGGGTGAATTTATATAATCAGTTGAAAACATTATCGGAAAAGGGGAAATTGCTCGCGTTGTGTAATTTCTTCTTTTTACCACAATGTTTTTAATGTAGTTTGCTTCGAAATGTGTCAGAAATTGTCTGTATCATGACATGTGATAATGGGAAACACTTTTCGTAAATGTAACCCTGTATGTACCTTAAATAATGAATCGTGGGGAGGCTACAAATTGTTTGATTGATTGATTGATTGATTGATTGGGGCTTAACGCCGTGTTCTAACAATTGTTCAGTCATACTAAGGCAGCAGTTCACCTTCCCAAGTGTTTCCTGGCTTTCTCACACCAGTACTCCACACAACATTCTTTCCAATCAACTGGCTGTTTTTCAACATAGACTGTTAGCCCATTTGTGAAAGACGAAAGACGCTTGTCACAGTGACTTTTGTCAAATGTCGGAAACAATGTTGGCTGAGCTGGTTTCGAACTCGCAACCTCTGAATTGACAGCCCGCGTCGCTACCGACTGAGCTACAGAGTCTTGGCAGGGTGATGTCTTTGTTATAGACGTGTTTACCTAGCCTCGTGTTGATTATCCTCACGGATATTACGATAAATTACCTGTACATATATGATTTATATCGCGTGTCAATCGACACTCGGAGATGGTCCGTATCCTAGATGATCATAGCCGTCTGCTGCATATGTGTTTTATGCGGGAATGACTGAAATAGTTTGACTATAAGTCTGTTACTTTCTTTTCAGATTTTGAGACCATCAAGACTATTTCTCCGAGACAAGGTGAACTACCTTTACACCGTTCGTTATCTCCAGACGGAACATATCGTTATCGCTGAAGTGGCCCTCAATAAGAACGACTATCTTTCACCTACGAGCAATAAAACGTGCAGATTGAATATCATACCAGGATCGAATATCACAAGGGAATATGTTAATATATGTTCATTAAATGTTACAGACAGGATATGCTGTGTTATAGGTCAGTTTGTTATTCTGACTGACTCATGTAATATATATATCCGTTGTGTACTGCCTCGGTATTTATCAATCGGACGGATTATATCGATCTCGTACCGCAGTACAAAAGAGCTTAGTGCAACTGTAAAACATATCACTCGAGCGTAGCCTACGACTTTGATCGCATTAGCCGTATTGCTAATTAAGCGTAACGGTTGTGTCATCCTTTATACGGAAGGAGTGAGGGTAGTGCATGAAGACAACATTCAAAATCTGATTCATAATCTGATTGAAAATCACATCTAGGTGAGGTCTCGTGTTCGGATAAGTTCAGGTATTCGTAAAGATTAATCAATTAAATAAACAGGCTGACTCACATATGATTCTTAAAGAGTGAAACCGTTAACGTTTTATTCGGAAGAGGAATTTATGTGAAGATTAAAACAGTACAATGGCTGAAAATAGTATTGACATGGACGCTGCTTCATCTGCGTCTGGCTCGGAAACCTCAGGTGATATTTACGTAACTGAGGACACGGAGTTTAACATTGAACCCGACAGTTCATTCGACGACGCTTTGAATAAATTAGACGATCTGAGACTAGAACCCGACACGGATATACCGGAAGTGGATGACGCTGGTTCAATCGGTGGAGGTTCAACTGGAAGCAAAGAGACGGAATCTAAAGAAGACGAAAGTGTGGCTAAAAAGAAAACAAAAGGTGTTAAGATTCTGTCAGACAAACAGGACGGTGATGGAAAACCGGTAACAAAGAAATCAGACAAGAAACCATCCGTATTTGACAGATTGAAACGGTTGACAAAGTTTGAAAAGAAACCAAAAGGAGCATTGACGTCAAACTACTCAAAATTCCGAGGAATAAAAGTTGACAGACTTCCAGCATTATTTGTAGCTAAGTATATAGGCAGCCGTGAAACAAATGGAATATTCGGTCTAGAACACGTAAGGGAACCTGTTGATGAATTTATAGCTAAGGTAAAAGATGATCTTGTCTCAATGGACAGAGTAGAACTGCCACTTTGTTACGTCGTGTTCTCGCCTAAAGGCATCGATGTTCGACCCCACCAGTCTAACAAAGTTCATAATGACATGGAATATACATTACACCCGATAGACTTTATCTCATATGGTGTTCAGGACATGAAATATTGGCGCGTCTTTGTGTTTATCGTGGTCAAGGAACTGTCCTACAAGAAAAAGAAAACAGAGTGCCACGCTTTTATAGCCGACTCAACACAAAGTGCCCGCAAGATGGCGCTCGCGCTTGGTGCATGTTTTAGCGTTTACAAGAGAAAGTTGACTGCGGAGGGAAAGCAACACAATTTCCAGGTGGAACTAAGACCACCAGACGAGCTGGCAGGGGATTTTGAAAGGGATGTTGAAGCTTGAGTGTTTTGTTACTGATTTTGATTGTTGTTGTTAGTTTCAATGGTCTGCGGGATTGAGGATGTATTCGACGATAAAGTGTTCAAATTATAAGTAAATACTGCCTTTTTTAAAAATTGCTTGAAAATATCACAATATTTTATGATATCATTCAAAATACATTCTTTATTTAGACATAATGAATTCGGGAACCGTGGACATTTGAAACTGAAAACGTCTACAGAAAGTTGTAGAAAATGTTAACAACAATAGTATAGGCAAAGTTTAAACCGATGAGTTAACTCTTTCGGCGCCGAATTGTTTAAAGTAGACTCTTCCATGTTCAAACTCGGACGACTCTATTTTCATGTTATAAGATTTTTGGAATATTTCTATAACTCACAGCTAAACAATGCAGATTTCAGGTGAGACAGCTCGTCACGAGCTGACTCACCTGAATCTGTATTGTTTGCAAAAAGCTCAATATTGCCTTTGGCGCTGAAAGAGTTAATACGATTCAATACTCTTACATCTTTGGAAATTTCAACCTGTACCTGAAGTTGTGGATGTAATATAAACGTTTTTCTCAATGATCTTAGTGAATTAACAGATAGGAAAAGTATTATAATACGATAATATTGTGTGCCACTTTCATTGCCAAGTGTCTAACATATACCTCTTTTTGCGTCCACTGTATTGGCAGAATGACGCACAGGGATCACTCATTTGTGTTGGTTTCTCCGTCAAACAGGCGATGGATGAGTTCATATCAACATTCTTATTTTTATGTATTTTTAACTATTAAAATACAATAATTAACATACAACTTTCATAGCATCCGCTGTAAGGATGTCAATAATTTATAAAACATCGTTAAAGCATTATTCTCCATATGCATGGCACTCTTAAGAAAACGTTACTACTGCATATCTTGTTTCAATAAGTGGAATGCAGCATTTGATATCTGATTCAGATTCAAGTACATAATAAATATGAGTGTTTGTTTTTCTACAGATAATGTCAATTTGTGCAACATTTTGATTCACATTACCATGGACACATTGCAGTTTAGATAATTATATAAGGCAGGGGCGTAGCTTCGTCTAGGCACTGTAGGCACGTGCCTACACATTTTTTTCTAAAAATGCCCCCAAAATGCAGCTGCGGCGATACACATCTGCGTAATGTATCGACCAGATCAGCATGCGCTGTCCGCGCAGACTGATCCGGCCGACACATTCCGTCTAAGGGGGGATAGATATAGAGTAGTGATTCCTGGAACAGAAAATCCACAGGAGGCGAAAAGTGTATATCCGGGTACGCCTGTGTGGCATGCTTAGACTGATCCGGGTTGATACTTTACGCAGAGTCCACAATGTTTATTTTCTCACGAGACGGCCTACACATTGACTATTGCCAAGCTACGCCCCTGTAAGGCAAACTGAGATGAACCAAGTGTATACTACTCACTATACATTAAGCAATCATTCATAACATTTTGTCTAAATGAGTTAATGTCGTTATGATGATGATAATTATCTCGATGTAGATATAAGGTGTGGGTGGTACCAATATCATCTATTCTGTCCGCCGCGATATGACCGCTGTTGAAAGCGGCATAAAACCTAAAAACAAACAAAGTTTCCTCAGTTTTCAGGTGTAATAGAGAATTATTGTTCGGTTTTTAGAAACTTTTCAAATTAAAAGGTGTCCTTTACAAGATATAATTATGTTAATATTTATAATATTATGTGTAGATTAAATGTCAGAGCTTAAACATTTAAATAGAATGTCCGTGATAATATAGAAAATGATAAAATATGAATACTGAAACAACACCTTATATGTGTCTTCTGCAGCAATCGAAAATAAATTTAAACTGTTATGGGAAAGAAATTGCTAAGAACGAGCGACTTTTCCCATATCTTTTTTTCCAAATGTTGTGTCAAAATAATGTTTCTGATCATAATACAAATATTTTTTCAAAGCAGACGAATTCAAAAACGGTTAACTTAAGCTATGGTGGTCATTTCCGATGTTCTTATTTTCTTATGTGTATCATTTATCCTTTTATATAGAACGCATTTATCAATACAAAGTATACACAATATGTGGGTATTTCGATTTAAGGTACATAATTCAGTTCCAATAGTATTGCAGGCTGTATTAAATGCATTATGCATAACTAAAAACAAGACCGAACTCAGTTCCAAGAAAAGTCAATTTATTAATGAAAGTTATCTAAAAATGGTTATTGCGAGTCAAGTTTAAACGCGAGCTATAATCCGTGAGTCTGTGGTGCAAGAAAAACAGCAACAATGTCGTGGTATCTCGGCCATATCAAAAGAAAGCATGTTTTTTGATCAACCAAAATCAAGATTAGCATGTGTTTCCGCGCAGTCAGATCCCTGTCAACTTCCATGTTGAAAGTCATTCTATAAGACTTTGGAGAGTGGTTGAAACCAAACTCCACCTGTACATACATGCATTGTGATCGTAATGGTCATTTAGTTCGACCCCCATCTACCCTGGAGGTATGTATCGTATGCAATGACCCGTAATTGACAAGGTATATAAGTAGTATACTAATAGTACATACAATCGGGAATTGGTCATTTTCGTACAAAGTTTAATCATCTGTCTGATTGCTTAAGGCTTAAAGGTTTTCTTTGTCACTGAACTTGTCAACGAATAATGGTACGATATATGTGGTGTTGCTGTTCATTTCAAGATGATGAGGTGAGCAAACGTCCTTCTTATTACGTTAACTGAAGCAAACATCCTTGCTACGACCGATATTTGCACGTGCTTTCACAAACTGAACAGAAACTGGATGAAGAAAGAATAAAAAGATTTCCAAAGAAAAAAATGAGAAAGAATTTAAAATATTTGTGTAATTTCATCCTCTAACACTTTGGCACTTTTACACTTTATTAGACTGAAAGTTCGACGTAACAAAGTGCAATACAAAGAAATTACATTGAAACTATTTTATTTGTACAAAAATGATCGATTCCCGATTGTATGTACTACATAAGTATCATACTACTACTTAACCATTTCCCTCATATAGACGCTTTTTGACGCCTCTGCAGCAGACAGATTTTTTAAAACATAGTGACAAAAGAATAAATTGCTCAAAACGAGCCATTTCTCCTTTTGCCACTATGTTTTCCACTTTTAGTCATGGGTTGTCCATTCAATTATAGAGATTTTCTATGTTTTGACAAAATATGTTTAAAGTTGTATGCTACAGAGTTGGAAAGGGTTAATCATTCAGTGGATTATCGTCCTCCGTATCTATGTCATCTGCTACACAGGTTGTAAGAAATATTGTGAATGCTAATGTTATCGACGCACTGCCGCACACTACAGATTCAGAACATGCTTCGCAGATGTGCAAGGACCGCCTCGGTGATGCAGTAGTGCGGGAGGTCGCGAGTTCAATCCCCGGTCGGGTCATACCAAATACTTTAAAGATGGTAGTATCGTCTGCCTCTCTTTGCGCCCAGGGTTGCGGGGTGAGCATTGCATCTGACTGGCTGGTGTCAGGATAAATAAACCAGTAGTACTGGTATCTTACCCAGGAAACACCGTGATATAACTGAAACGTTGTTGAAATAGGTGTAAAACACTAAACAAACAATCAAACAAGGACGGCTATCGCGTTATGATTGGTCCCTGCAGCAAACCTCATTTCAGCGAATAACCACGTGGTGTGATTGATGTTTCTTCATTTAATATATACCACTTTAAGCATTAATCAAATATTAAAATACTATGTGCAGTATTATACAATGTATATGAATTGTAAATTAAGACATATTCAGGGGTTATATATGTACATTTCAGGTTTTAGATATAATGTTGTAACTCTTATATAAGTTACGACGTATGAACATGAGCCTTCTGATATGTGCAACCAGTGGTAATCCACGTCCAACATTCTGATCAGGATATACACTGTCCGCTTGGTGTCTAGTCAAAGGACCATCAACGTATCTTCTTAAACTTTTCCCTCATGCGACAATTCTGCAGCAGACAAATTTGAACATATTTTGTCAAAAAATAGAAAATCTCTATAATTGAATGGATAAACTACGACTACAAGTGATAAACATTGCGGCAAAAGGAGAAATTGCTCGTTTTGAGCAATTTCTTCTTTTGTCACTATGTTTTCAAAACGCCTATATGAGGGAAAAGGGTTACCCTTTCCAAAATAGACACCTCTGCTGCAAACGACTTTGAGTACCTCTAAGCAAAAATGAAGAACATATCATCACAATGAAATAATTATAAATGAAAATAGTTGAAAACGTTGTGGCAAAAGGAGAAATTACTCATGGTGAGCAATTTCTCCATTTGCCTCAATGATTTCAAAGTGCGTCTGCTACAGAGACATCAGAAAGTGTCTATTTATGGGAATGGGTAAACATTAGTCGAACCACTGACACACTTTGATGTCGAACCACTGACACACTTTGATGACTACGTGGCGTTGATCTTTAACATCTCGTGTAGAAGGGTCAGATGTCCAGGCACTGATTCTCCTACGTCGAGAGGATTGTCAGGTTTTTTGTCGCCTGACTTAGCAATGAGACCCATGTCTGACTGTCTGTCTATTTGTCCGTCACACAGCACTTACTGACATTTTGGTGGGCGACACGTGTGTTCTTTCTACACCATTCTTGTTGAGACTAATCATCCCAGCTAGTCTTTTGTGTATATTCTTCACCAATATTGATTTATAACTCGGTATGTTAACCATTTTAGGTTAGTATTCACAAAAACGTCATATAAAATGTCCCGAAAATCTATTTTTTTTTATCTTTTAACAAAATCTTTATTTTCTTATAACTGTAACTATCATCAAGTCTGAAATATGTTATTGAATTGTTTTTTGTCTTTGTAAAAATGATAATAATTATATGATAAAAAAAGAAGCCTGTTGACTTTTGACAGTCTAAGTACCAAAGCATTATCGTAAACAGATCGATACACGTGTGATTATATATAATTATGTATTTGTTGAGTAAATAGTATAAGCCAAAGAAAAACCTCTAAGCTTTATCTTTCAGTCCCAATTCAGTTCAAATTACGAGTAATTTCTCCTTTTTAGCCGCACTGTTATCAACAATCGTCATCTGCATGCGTCTGTATTTTGAGGGTTTCACGCAAGACAGTTGTTACGACATCTCGTTACAAGACGTATTATCTTTTTTTGGAGGGTTTCATGCAAGACAGTTGTTACGACATCTCGTTACAAGACGTATTATCTGTTGTGCGTGACGCCATCGACATGATTAAAGGTTAATCCTTTACCCCCCATTGAAGACGGTTTTTTTTACTCATCTGCTGCAGACGGATTTTGAAAGCATTGTGGGAAAAACAAAAATTGCTCAAAATGAGCGATTTCTCTTTTTGCCACAGTGTTTTCAACTTTTTCAATGATAACTTTCATTTAAGCAGAGTTTTCCTCAATTTCGCTCAGAAATGTTCAAAGTCGTCTGCTGGAGAATTGTCATTTGATGGGAAGGTTAGAATTTTATGAAGATTTATAAAGGGAAACAGAGAGCTGTGTAGAGTGGTGTCGTAATGCACCGGATTTTACTGTTAAGCAATAACACTTCTTTGGTAACGAAATTATGACTCAGTGACTAGGAGATTAAAGGGGATAAATCTGATCAAACTTTGTGACGATGGAGGCTGAATCGGTCTTTCCTGGTCTTTACAGTCGATTTTCCTGCCTGTGGCGTAGCCTTGTTATATGAGGGAAAGGATTGAAGTAGATAGTAGATATAACAACATGCATAATGTTTCTCGAAACCGTCTCGGACTGATTAGCGAATGGAGCGCATGTTGATCTGGATCTGCATGTACATATGATCCGTCCCGCTAGAAAACAATATGGCCTCTGCGTAATGTATCGACCCAGATCAGCCTGCGCAGTCCGCGCAGACTGATCCGGGCCGACACATTCCGTCTCGGGCTGGTCCTTGTCGATACTTTACGCGGAATGGCTCATATGCATATTTATCGATTTACAAAGTGTTTTTCTTCAGATGCCCCATGTCATAAAGGTTAAACTATACAGGCATGCATCATATTATTGTAAGAGACCGCTAAAATATCTAACCTAATATGTCTCGACGTTTTGTTTTGATAAATTGTTTAATTGTTTGGTGTTTAACGCCACTTTCAACAATGTTTCAGTTATATCCCCGCATTTCCTGTGTAAGTTATCAGTTATATCCCCGCATTTCCTGGGTAAGTTATCAGTACTACTGGTCAATTTATCCTGACACCAGCCAGTCAGTCGTATTGCTTACCCCTCAACCCAGAGTGCCAAGGAGGGCAACCATTACTACCAGTTTAAAGTATTTGGTGTGACCCTGCCGGGGATTGAACGCACGACCTCCCGCACCGATGCGGACACTCTACCACTACACCACCGAGGCGGACACTCTACCACTACACCACCGAGGCGGACACTTTACCCCTACACCACCGAGGTGGACACTCTACAACTACACCACCGAGGCGGACGCTCTACCACAACACCACCGAGGCGGACACTCTACAACTACACCACCGAGGCGGACACTCTACCACTACACCACCGAGGTGGACACTCTACAACTACACCACCGAGGCGGACACTCTACAACTACACCACCGAGGCGGACACTCTACCACAACACCACCGAGGCGGACACTCTACAACTACACCACCGAGGCGGACACTCTACCACTACACCACCGAGGTGGACACTCTACAACTACACCACCGAGGCGGACGCTCTACCACTACACCACCGAGGCGGACGCTCTACCACTACACCACCGAGGCGGACACTCTACCACAACACCACCGAGGCGGACACTCTACAACTACACCACCGAGGCGGACACTCTACCACTACACCACCGAGGTGGACACTCTACAACTACACCACCGAGGCGGACGCTCTACCACTACACCACCGAGGCGGACGCTCTACCACTACACCACCGAGGTGGACACTCTACCACTACACCACCGAGACGGACACTCTACCACTACACCACCGAGGCGGACACTCTACCACTACACCACTGAGGCGGTACATAGCATGCATCTGCCTTCCACGCACTTATAACACACAGGAATGTCCCCTTTTAAATACACGAGATGAAGTTATAATTGATGATGTAACGTAAACAAGCATGGCCGTATGCAAATACATGCACATACAGAATACATGTTATATACACCTTGGTAACAGGTACTTGTTTTTACATTTAACGCCTCTTGCCAAGGCATATGTCCTATCCTTACAATTGTTTGTCGTGAATACGTGTACTGTCGTACTGTCGCCCGGATATAACTGAAATACTATTGAAAACGGCGTAAAACCCTATATCCGTATCTTACTTTCATCATTATGTCAAGTTTCACCAATATCAGGGCATCCCTTCCCACATACAGCAAAACTACAGCAGACGACTTTGAAAACAATTGAGGGAAGCCAGCAGAAAACCACTACACATGACAGTTTAATTTTAATATAGAGTAGAAAAACATTTGAGAAATTGCTCATTATAAGCAATTAATCCATTTGCCACAATGTTTTGAAAAGTCGTCTGCTGCAGAAGCGTCATAAACCGTCTGAAAGGGTTAAGTGATTACGATAACATATCAATGCATGCTTCTTTTTTAACAACTTCCGAGCCCGGTAGCTCAGTCAAAAGCGACGCGAGCTCTCAATCTAGGTCTAGTGAGTTTGAACCCCAGTTCGCCCAACATTCATTTCATTGGGTGGGAAAGCCAGGCAACACATAGGTAAGTAGACTTGCCGCCATGATAGGACTGAACAAACTTGTTGAAAGCGGCGTTAAATCCCAATAAAAGATATTATGTTTTACAACTGTTTGTAATTAATACTATCGCCGCAGATCAGGGGAGGCAATAAGCTTTCTGAATATCTAAAAGGTACATTATCATTGATGGGTGAACGTATATTGGTATAGATATGTTTACGGCGATGTAATATAACTTTATATGCCGATTAAATACACTTGAACTTGGTTTAAAACTCTATGTATATACAATGCATTCTAGTCTTCTCTTTCCGTATAAATAAAACATTAAACAACAAACACCCATATGCAAGTACCAGACGCGTGTCTATTTAATGAACAAAGAAGCAGTTTAAACAGTGAATTTTATATACATGTGACCTTTTGTAATACGATTTGAATTATCGTATTTATGTTTTACATATAACCTCTCAATTTCAAAATAAAGCAGTATTTTGTATTTTTGGAAATCCGTCTCGCCCAGGAACGACCAGAGATAATCAAAGCACTGAAAGTGCTGTGGGACGGTACCCATTGTATGAGGGGAAAAAAGATGGTCAATTGTTCCATTTTTTGTTAAGTTACAAAACAAGTCACATAACTTCAAACAAGAATGCTCTACTGGTATGGTTCTTTGGTCATTTTCAATCCAGAGCATGTATGTATGGTGAAGATCGGATAGTAAATAGAGGCTCTTTTTACAATTTCATTGGCCATAATCCAGTCTTGGCGGATCTGGCTGGTTTTCAAAAGGAACCAAGCTCTCATCAATATTTAACTACTATCTAAGTTTGGTGAAGATCAGATAGTAAATAGAGCCTCTATTGTGTTCACATGCTCAATTATAGCAATTTGAACAATTTCAAGGGCCATAATCCAGTCTTGCATGGGCGGATCTGGCTGGTTTTCGAAAGGAACCGAGCTTTCATGGATATCTAACTACTGTATAAGTTTGGTTGAGATACAATCAAAAGTGAAGACTGTATCGTGTTAACAAGCTCTTTTATAGCAATTTTGACCATTTCAAGGGCCATAATCCAGTCATGCATGGGCTGATCTGGCTGGTTTTCGAAAGGGACCGAGCTCTCATGGATATCTAACTACTGTATAAGTTTGGTTGAGATACATCCAAAAGTGAAGACTGTATCATGTTAACAAGCTCTTTTATAGCAATTTTGACCATTTCAAGGGCCATAATCCAGTCGTGCATGAGCGGATCTGGCTGGTTTTCGAAAGGAACCGAGCTCTCATAGATATCTAACTACTGTATAAGTTTGGTTGAGATACAATCGAAAGTGAAGACTGTATCATGTTAACAAGCTCTTTTATAGCAATTTTGACCATTTCAAGGGCCATAATCCAGTCATGCATGGGCGGATCTGGCTGGTTTTCGAAAGGAACCAAGCTCTCATGGATATTTAACTACTGTATAAGTTTGGTTGAGATACATCCAAAAGTGAAGACTGTATCGTGTTAACAAGCTCTTTTATAGCAATTTTGACCATTTCAAGGGCCATAATCCAGTCATGCATGGGCGGATCTGGCTGGTTTTCGAAAGGAACCGAGCTCTCATGGATATCTAACTACTGTATAAGTTTGGTTGAGATACATCCAAAAGTGAAGACTGTATCGTGTTAACAAGAAATTGTTTACGGACGGAAGCACGCACGCACGCACGACGGACAAATCGCCACGACATAAGCCCTTCTGGCCTTTGGCCAGTAGAGCTAAAAATGTAAACAAAAAAGAAGAAATGCATACAGTTCAAATATTGATTTAAGACAGGGTTAACCTTATTTCCAGAGATCTATAATTAAACTCTTGAATTGTAGACAGTAGATACAGTTAGATAAACAAACACATTTGTGATAGGTAATTTATCACATGGATAAACTCTACAGCAGATGATTTGAAAATGTTTAACTAAAGATATTGGTAAATCTGTATTGATGAAACTATAAGTATCGACGTGTGAGGAAAACATTGAGAAAACTGTCGAAATTTCTCATACCATCCATCTGTTGAAGATTAGACAACATGTGTCTGTAGTGTAGAAAGGGTAAAATAGTACCAGTAGCAAAGCTATTTATTATCAATAGTATCTAAAGAATCAACTTAATTTTAACACTCTTAGAAAAGAATCCCCCAAGGAACATTTGAGAGAAATGTGGTGACCAGAGTGTTTACAAGATATTTCTCAATATTGGCCTAGTGACCTAGTTTTTAACCAGACCATATTCGAACTTAGCCTAGATATCATCAAGATAAACATTCTGGTAAAGTTTCATCATGCTAGAGTTAAAAACATGGCTTCCAGAGCATTAACAAATATTTTCTTAAATTTGATCAAGGGACCTAATTTTTGACTCAACATGACCAATGTCTAAATTGGCCTGTATATCGACAAGAAAAACTGTCTGACAAAATTTCAAGCTGCTAAAGTCAAAATTGTGGTCTCTTAAGTGTTAAATCAAGATTGTCCTACAACTTGGCATAGTGACCTAATTTTTTAACAAACATTAATCATATTCAAACTAAATTTAATAAAAACAATCATTCTGACAAAGTTTCAGCATGCTCAAGCTAAAAGTGCAGCTTCCAGAGTCTTAACAAGATTTTCCTCCTACTTGGCTTAGTGCCCTAATGTTTTATCCAAAATAACCAATATTCGAAATTGGCCTATCATCAAGACAAACTTTCTGACAAGGTTTCAAACTGCTCAATACAAAAATGCAGTGTCTATAGTGTTAACAAGATTTTTCTACAGTGTTTGGCTAAGTGACCTAGTTCTTTACTGGATCGGACACATATTCGAACTTAGGCTAGATATCATACAAACAAATATTCTGAGGAAGTTTCAACATGCTCAAGTAAAACATGCGGCTTCCAGAGTGTTAACCCTTTCCCTCATATAGACGCCTTCTGACGCCTCTACAGCAGACAGCTTTTTGAAAACATAGTGACAAAAGAATAAATTGCTCAAAACGAGCAATTTCTCCTTTTGCCACAATGTTTTCCACTTTTAGTCATAGGTTATCCATTCAATTATAGAGATTTTCTATATGTTGACAAAACATGTTCAAAGTCATCTGCTGCAGAATTGTCGTATGAGGGAAAGGGTTAACTAGATTTTCTTTAATTTGAGCAGTCCTGTGAGCAAACCAACATTGTGGACTCTGCGTAAAGTATTGATCCGGATCAGCCTAAGAATGCCACACAGGCTTACAAGGATAGACACATTTTACCTGTGGATGTTCTGTCAAATTGACCTGTAACTTAACCAACTTAACCAACAATGTCCAATTCTCTTATACAACCAAAATACATCAAAATTTATACTTTTTACCCCAAAAAATAGGCTACACTCAGCATATTTAGTATACAATGAAAAGAAGGGTATAAGATGAGGAAGTTTTCCAAGTCTCAAAGTATTAGGTAATAAAATAGTTTGATTGATTAACTGGGGTTTAACACCATTTTCATCAATCTTTCAGTCATATCACGGCAGCCAGTTCAACTACTCATATGTTTCTTGGCTTTCTCATACCAGTACTTCACACAACATTCTTTCCAAGCAACTGGCTGCTTTTCAACATAGTCTGAAATCCCATTGGTGGTAGTCACGTCAGAAGGAGTGTAGGCCAAGCTGAGGTTCGAACTCACAACCCCTGGATTAACAGCCTGTGTCTCTACTGACTGAGCTACGGTAAACTGAGTAATAAAATAGGAAACATGCTGTACCAAAGTGAGCTTGCAAAGATATTTTCAAAGTTGTCTGCTGTAGATTGGTTTAAATTTGGGTAAAGTTTTTTTAAAAAGAGCCTGTGATATTGTTTCCGTTCAATTATTTCTTCCAATCCTTGAAGTATGCAAAAAAAATTAACAGGTCAAAATGTACAGTTTTGTTAAAATATTCAAACTTTTCTTCCCATTACTATGTTCAACAATTGAAAAATTGGGGACATATTTTGTCAATGAAAATTCTGTTGCATGATGAGTACATATCATCTTGAATATACATGTACATAGAAAAATATAGTAAACTGACCTTTGAATGTATATAGGCTGTAGACAATAATGATGCAACAGAAAATCTTTAAACTTTATGTCAGAAGTTAAATCTCATAATGTGCTTTTTCCTTTTGTGATCAATAAAAAGTTCGACTAATCAATATCGCTTGAAGGAATCTGATAGAGGGTCTCCCAAGGAACATTTCTACAAAATTATTTGAAAATTTGCCAAACACTTTTAGAGGTAAAGATATTTTAAGTTTTCATTATAGCCACATACGGCAAAATAGCCCCGCCCCCCTGGCGACTATGTATTTCATCCAATCAACTTGGCTTGAAGGAATCCGATAGAGGGTCACCCAAGGAACATTTCTACAAAATTATTAGAAAATCTAATTAGACACTTTCCTCGGAGAAGATTTTTTTAAGTTTTCACTATTTTTTTCTTTCGGTTGCCTTGGAAACCAGAATTTTGCATGGATCCAAAAAATATGAAGGAATTTAGGAGAGGACATTGAGAGGAAGTTTCATTTCAATTGGCCAAGTGGTTAGGGAGAAGAAGTTGTTTGAAGCAAAAAGTTAACGCATGCACGACGGACAATTCGCCATGACATAAGTTCGACTGGCTTTCAGCCAGTGGAGCTAATTATAATATTTCAATCACCCTTTCCCTCAAATAGACACTTTCTGACACCTCTGCAGCAGACGGCTTTTTGAAAACATGGAAGCAGAGGAAGAAATTGCTCCATACAAGCAATTTCTCCTTTTGTCACAATGCTTTTTATTCATGCCTCTTACTGTTGACAAAATTTAATGCTAGTTAACTTACAGTTTAACTTTTAAATTTTACATCTTTGGTCATTTAACAAAACAAATGATCCCCCTGTGTGACACAATATGTAGTTCAAAATGATCTACTTAATGTTAGTTATCATGTAGAAGTGTCATCTCTGTAGTATAGCTCAAAATAATTTACTTGAATGTCTTGTTCATAGTAATTAGTTAATTACACAGTTATCTTCCTGTATTATAGTAAACAAAAACAGATCACATTGTGCAACCTTGATTCGTATTTGTGTCGTTTACATATAGCCTAGATATTTGGTCTTCCATTCCGTTATTGTTTTCCGAGTTACCTTTACAGAATAAACACTTTCATCCAGAATACTTGTCACAACGACTCGCTGCTTTTACCAGCTTTGAAGAAATGTCATTAACGTCGTTTTGTTTTTGTTTTCTACCCGTCTTGTTGCGTCCACGACTTGCCATTTGTCTTTTATTTCTCTGATTCAACTAAAAACCAAACCGGAAATAACAGTTAATATACCCCAACTTTTCCAATACATAAAGGTTGGTTGTAAAAATATCCCATACTGTCATTATGAATCTTCTTCACAAGTAATGTTGCGTATTGCGCATTAAATAACCTGTCAATATTTCCATGATCTGAAACGAAACAAAAATACATACAGTTACTGATTGCACAATAAAAATAAAATCAAGATGTGTATAGTTGTATACATGTCTGCGCAAAACCATTTTTATCAATATATACGTATGCTATGATTTGAATAATAAAATAGTCTGTTTATAATAGATACTTTACAATTATTGATCTGCATTAAGTTATTTGGGGTTATAATGCATCTGTATCCAGTGAAGACTCAGAGGAGCCTATGTATCATATTATGCAGTCTCACCAGTCTTAACTGACCATATACATGTAATTTAGACCTAGAAACAGTGTAGCCTCACTACTTTTATGTCAATATAACATTATAAATGACGCCAAGGCAGTGTCAGTTAGACATGGATTCACTAGACAAATTATAACATAGCGTACACAAACTTGATACAAATATACATGTGTTTTTGCTCGTTAATTGAATAACATTTTTGGCAAAGCATCATGCATATGCTCCATCTAAGTATAGACAAAATCTGGAAAATTCATTTATAAATATATATTGTATTTCTTCATTCCTTTCAATAATAAAACCTGTATACATAATATCATCATTCAATACAAATAATTGTACACACTTAAGTTTGAAAGCAGTTTTCACATCAATTAACCACTTTTGTCTCCTAAGTCCTTAAATGAGCCTAAATAGTGTATACATACAAGAACGAGTATACACTTGTACAATATATCAAGAGACCTAAATAGAAATATATATATGTCTCTGAATATATGTACAAAGTCTCCGAAGTCCTTCATTTTTATTTTTTTATTTTCCTTCATATGCCACCCTTTTTAAATAATTAACATATGTCAGATGATAAAACGGATAAGCGAATGTCTACAGGAATTGGGCTATTTTCAGACATACGTGTACATTAAATACATGTGAGCTTATTTTCATATCCGGTTACGATACAGCACAGGGCGAAAATAAAAATAAAAAAGTTTTCCACTCCAAATTACAGTTTAATTGACAGACCTACCTCGAACGTTATACGTATTGATGACTAAATGAACATTTTAGGCGTGCATACATTTCTTTCCTGTCAGTCATCCTCAATATAAAACTTCATGTGTCTTTCCTCCACAAAAATAATAACAATCGTCAGCGCAGCTTGTCAGATTTCTACTTTCATTTTGAACGGAAGTTGCAAGTTCTCCTTCGCAGAGTTGTCGTTCCTTACCATCTTCTTTCAGTAAAATGAATCGATTGGCTAGATAAATTAGTTGGGAGATAGTTTTTCATCGAAGCGTTTAGAGTTAGGGGAGTTAGGCATTATTGTTAATACTACAAAAATCCACGAAACCACTTCCTGATCAACAAGAAATATCAAAATGTCACGTGAAATTGGTATATATTCATACATTAATTATGAATATATTTATTCAAACTTCAACTCAATATTGTAAACGTTCTACTTTCAACCACTAATGCTTCCTTTTTACAGTCTTTTTTTCAATATTCAGATATCTTGATTCACCAAGGTTTTCGAAAATGCAGTTTTATTGCCTGATAATTGACACTACTTTTTTGTTGACGGTTATTAAAAAAATCCCTCTTTTTCGGCTCCCAGCTTTACACTATCGTTCTGTTTATAGTCGGGGAGCCAACTGTTGTACGATTTCTCAAAATGCACATGACTATAGACGGTACCTTAGGGGTACCGTCCAAAAACCATTGTATGGAAAAACTCTGGAAACCTGTGTCAGTTTGTCAATGACAGATTTGAATGTTAGACCTCATTCTATGCAATTTGGTTATGTTAACCGTGAAATAACTATCGGGAATTTGACATGTACTGCTTGCTTTCGTCCGGTAGAATGACCATTTCCCGCCATCAAGAACAATATATAGCCATAATTCCCGCCAAATACCTTGCTACCCGTGCACCCAAGCGATTACGTATTAACCCTTGTGTATACGCTACGCGAAGACAAATATTTCACTCTCTTCTACGAAACGCGTGAAATATATATTATCTATTAATTCTTTTCCACATGCAGACGCATGTAAACGCGTTTGCAGCAGACGATTTTTGAATACATTACGTCAAACATTATTAGGAGAATTGTTCATAATGGGTAATTTCTAAACACACATCTCTCAACTATATTCAATGATTATAATTTCATCTATTGAGATTTTGCATATTGAGTCTGAATGTTTTCAAAGCTGTCTGCTGCAGATTTATTATATACAGTAAGAGTTTAAAGTTTATCTTAAGAATTTATAAATCATTATATACGGTAGCCAGTTGCCAGGGAGAAATCTTGCGTGCGAGGAAGCCAGGAAACATTCGGTTCTTCGAGCTGGCCGCCGTGATATAACATTTAAATCGTTGAGAACGGCGTTCAAAACCAACCAATCAATCCACCATCGTTTTCAGTTTCTATCCTTTGGGTAGAAAAATATCAGACCAAAGGGAAATAATAAATGCTCGACATAATACACTATTTATAGGTGGTTACTTTTCCCTTGTGTATTGTCAACACTGTTAATTATTGTTGTGAACCGTATTTACAGATATCTGAAAAACGTTAAAGAGAAATATAAATCTATGCCGAAAGGATATAAATAATAGTAGTATTTGACTTACATTTTATTAGAGATTTAACTTAAATAGTTAGCATGGTCTGTGTTCTTACAACTAAATGTAATCACTAACGATGTCTCTTTATACTCAACCAGTTGGCGTGTCGCTCCCATGATGTGACCCCGTACTCACGATATCTCGTAATACTCAAGCAGTGGGCGTGTCGCTCCCATGCTGTGACCCCGCACTCACTGTTTGTCTTAATACTCAACCAGTGGACGTGTCGCTCCCATGTTGTGACCCCGCACTCACGGTGTCTCTAAATACTCTCCCAGTGGGCGTGTCACTCCCATGCTGTGACCCCGCACTCACGATGTCTCTTAATACTCAACCAGTGGACGTATCGCTCCCATGATGTGACCCCGCACTCACGATGTCTCTTAATACTCTCCCAGTGGGCGTGTCGCTCCCATGCTGTGACCCCGCACTCACGATGTCTCTTAATACTCTCCCAGTGGGCGTGTCACTCCCATGCTGTGACCCCGCACTCACGATGTCTCTTAATACTCTCCCAGTGGGCGTGTCACTCCCATGCTGTGACCCCGCACTCACGATGTTTCTTAATACTCAGCCAGTGGGCGTGTCACTCCCATGCTGTGACCCCGCACTCACGGTGTCTCTAAATACTTTACCAGTGGGCGTGTCGCTCCCATGCTGTAACCCCGCACTCACGATGTCTCTTAATACTCAACCAGTGGGCGTGTTGCTCCCATGATGTGACCCCGCACTCACGGTGTCTCTGAATACTCTACCAGTGGGCGTGTTGCTGCCATGCTGTGACCCCGCACTCACGATGTCTCTGAATACTCATGTGTTGCTCCCATGCGGTGACCCCTCACTCAGGCGTTCTGGGTTGTGGGGATTGCAATAACGACGCGTGCTACGTTTGCTGGATACGCTTATAACGGAAGTATTGGTAAATCACCCAGTAAACGCCGTAATATAACTTTTAACGTCAAATTATATAAACTCTTCAGATAAAAACATTGTAACACTCTCCCTGTGGATTCTTTTGCCGATACAAATAGCTTGAAAAAGGCGGGTGTCTATTAGGGCCGTGTAAGGACCCCTCGTCGATTTATTTAAATTCCGTGGGCTTTATTCATAATTTCGATTTCACGGACGATTTTCTTTTTAAGGATATAGACGTTTTAAAATGACAATTTCTGTAGTATATACTATATATACTATACCACTCGACCAAATTCTACCCAACAAAACAGGAATAAATTACAAAGGGAGCGCTGTTTAATGTCGTATGAAATTTTAAAAATCTTCGTACAACTGACCAAGTAAGTCTTGTAAGTAGAATATTATCATGGGAACTAATACTCTTCCTTAATTTCACTTGAAACAACTTTGATTGTTTTTTACCACATGCTTGTATCCGATGAAATATACCCATTACGTATTTCTTTATATGTGACACGTGTAATATAACATGACCGAATCACTTTTTGTGTATTCATCCGCGATTGTTTACAAAATGGCTGAGAACGTGTATCCGGTAAACACAAACGTCACGATAGATGGACGAGGTAAAGGGACCATTATCGGTCATAAAAATATAAGTTTGTGGGATTAGTTATCAATCTATTAAGTATTACATGTTGGGACTATTTTCTGATAGGGAAAATCCGATTTTCTTTTTGTGTTTCGTCATGTGATAAAAAGAATCTGACATTCGTTGTCATTTCATAAAGTTTTATTAAACTCGTCCAAGAAAGTTGTTATTAAGCTCGCCAAAGGCTCGCCTAATAGCACATTTCTTGAACTCGTTTAATAAAACTTTATATAAAATGACAACTCATGTCAGATCCTATATATATTCAGGACTTAATCAGTTTTAAACACCTCCCGTTATCAATAATAATACCTCATGTATCTACCAGTTTCGGAAGGCACCA